>VZRO01004832.1:512451-568802 GCA_013397915.1 Daphoenositta chrysoptera | reverse complement strand
AAAAGTGGTTTTCTGTGCTAAAGCTTCCCGTGTTTTATGGCTCTGCCATCAAAAATGCCCCTGGGGGCTCCGCGAGGCTCAGGTTGGAAATCTCCACCCATTTCCTGTGCTCGCTCTGTGCAGAGCACGGCGCATCAGAAACTGTCCGTGGGAGGCAAAATCTGGAAGGGAAATGTTTTTCCTTTGCATTTTGGGATTGACTCGCGCGGTGACTGCCCAGCTGCTGTGGAGGCGGCTCGGGGAGAGGGAACAGCACAGGCTCAGAAATTCCTTGGTCATAAAGTTCCTCTGCAATTACAACCCGAAATAAAAGGCATTGCGAATATTATGTAAAATCCACTTATCTCTATTTCCCCCAGCTTTTTAATGGAGGAATATTAGTGGTGTTGGAGCAACCATGGGGGATATTGTGGGGAAATTCAGTTCTCAGTTCCAAGCAGTTTGTTTTGAGGTGATAGCCCTGGTTTCAGAGTAGGGTTGTGTATGGACACAGCTGTAGGGTCAGCACTGTGACCCGGACTGTGGTGGGGAGCTGTGTTGTACAGAGTGAAGTGTCCTCACACTGGTGCTCTTCTTTGCTTTTCACCATTTTAATTAAACCACAAAAGCAATTGCTGCAGAGGACAAAAGCCATCCTCTACCTCATTCTGACACATGTTATTAAATATATTTGAGTGGATACATTTCTAGGTGTTCTGCAACAGCTCAAGACAGAACTGAATAATGTCGTATATAGCCTTGCTGTTCTCTTGGCCAAAAAAAAAACGAGAGGGTGATCCCAAAAGCTCTGTTGTCTCTCTCTCCAGTGAATACAGGGGCTTGGTGAAGCACACAGGAGGCTGTCACTGTGGAGCCGTCCGCTTTGAGGTCTGGGCTTCAGCAGATCTGCACGTGTTTAACTGCAAGTGAGTTGGTTTGTTCCCTGTTCCCAGAGATGAATGTCAGCTCTCTGCTTTTCCAGCCTTAGAGCCAAGGATGAGACTGCTGCAGAACACCCTCTGAGCTGTTTCCATAGGGTTTACCCCTAACGATGTCCTGATCTGCTGTGAGATCAGTGTTGCTGATTTGAGGTGCTGCTTTGGGCAGGACTTTGTGTCTCACAGCCAGGCTCACACAGAAAGTGTCAGGAGAGATCTAAGGAGTCCAGGTGCTCAGCCATCTGCTTTCTGTTTCCTCTCTTGCAGTGGGCTCAAAGCACACTGGTCTTTTTTTAACTTGTTCTTCTCAAGTGACATTACAGCTCTGACCAGGTGCCTCAAACTACAACACTCTCTGGTTTCAGTAGTGATCCCTCTTTGCCTGCAACTCGTTTGCTTCTAGCTCAAGGGTGAACTTCTGAACTTTACTTTCTTGTTTGCAAGGTAATCAATGTTGGCAAAACTGGCCAAGTGTGCTCTGAACGATTAAGTGGATTTCTCAGGGTTTGTCCTCAAGAGTTGTGTGTGAGAGTATCTTATTGGGGTACCTGTGTAGGGTCAGTCTGTTCCATGGGTGTGCTCAGCCAAACGCTACTGACACCACAAATCCACTTTTGCCACTCTGAGCCATTCTAGCTGTCAGTGGAATTTCTGTTGTCAACAGGTCTGATTGCAGCACTACAACCTGTCCCCTTCTTCTAGAAAGATCTGCTTTTTCTTTTACAGTTGCAGCATTTGCACAAAGAAACAGAACAGACACTTCATTGTGCCAGCATCGCGTTTCAAGCTGTTGAAGGTAGAGTAAGAACCCAGTAAGAGCATGGCCATGAGCACGAGCAGTGTTATCCTCAAAGAGCCAAGAAAAACCAGTTTTCTGCCCTAAGTTTGGCTGGCTGGGGGGAATGGCTGCATTTTAAGCTGCCTGGTGTGTGTGTGTTTTAGTGCATCTGGTTTAGAGCTCTTGCAGTTCCCAAGCCTGACTGTTTGTGTATATGCAAAGCACAGGGGTTCAGGAAGGGAGCAGGAATGCACAGCTCTGCATCTCAAAGACAGGAAGGTGGCATTTTAAATTGTTCATTTCTTAGCTACAGGCCCAAAGTAATGAATCCATCTATTTCCATGGAAAGCTTACAGTGCTTCTCCTTTGCCTAGGGTGCTGACAATTTGACAACGTACACCTTCAACACCCACTGTGCCCAGCACACCTTCTGCAAGACCTGTGGTGTTCAGAGCTTTTATACTCCTCGTTCTAACCCTGATGGTTATGGTAGGTACAAAGTCAGCTGTGCTAACCAGAGTTAACCACCAGGCAGACCTTGGATAAAGACTCCCCTGGATGCTGACATGGCAGCAGTGAGGAGCATGTGTCCTAAGAGTTTGTTCCTAAAGTGTTAATAAACGTCTGGAGCTGCAGGCTGAACCTGTAGCCCCTCCATAAAAAACAGTCTTCCCCATAAGGTGTGGGCTGCTGTCAGTGACAGGATTCTCATCCAGGCTCCTCAGCCTTACAGCAATAGCATTTACAATTCCCTGAGATGCCCCATCCATGGAATGGAGCAGGCATTTTATCTCCCACATTTTATGGAAAGCAGGTTTCTGTGTACTCTGTTTTTCTTCAGGAATAGCTCCCCACTGCCTGGATGATGGCACCGTGCAGACCATTACCACAGAGGATATCAATGGCAAGGAATGGGAGAAAGCAGTGAGGGAACATAAGACCATCAGAGACATGTCAAAACCCTGACACACCCCTCCAGCAGCCTTTGGAGCACTGCCATGGAACTGCAGTCTGGGGTTTCCTGGGTGATGGTTGGTGAAATCAATCTCTACATTACTGTTACCTGTTCTCTTGTTTCTTAAATAAATCTTTCTATGCTGATTGTCTCACTCCTTTGTGACATTCAGTTTTCAAACTGCCTCTGCTCTGTAAACCACTCCAGGGTTGCTGGTTTGGCACTTTGCCTTTAGCTGTGCTAAAGTTTAATTCACAATACAAAAGACCTCATTACAGTCACTTGCACCTCATTCCTGTGTCCTGCTGAGACCCTTGAGAGTTGATCATGAGCTCTGTTCTGAACCAAGAAGAAATGCTCATATTTCATGAGGGACCACCTTCACGTGAAGGTGGAGCCTGCAACACAATGTGTATAAAGGAAGCAACAGCAAACGTCAGTTTAATTAGAAAAAAATTGCATGATTTCCGATGTTTTATTCAAAAGCTTTGGCTTTTTTAAAGTTCTGACAGAATAACAAATGTGTTGTGGTTGTGGTATCTGTGGAGATAGCATGATCTTTGAAAAGCTACTCCTGATACCTGGATTTCACAAAAGCCCAAGAAAGAGTTGCCAAGCAGTTCTTGCAGCTGTATCTTCTTGGGGAAACAGTTTGTGCCATAACTCCTCCAATGCAGAATCCTCCTGGACTTGACTCCCAATTAAAATTAATCCAAATTTCTCATCTTATTTAAGCTTCTATGGTGAGAAAATAGAGTAGCTGTTAACCCTGTTCTCAATGTATCATGCAACAAGATACTCAGGACGAAGATCACCCAGCCTGGGTTTTGTAGTGTGGAGCAAGCAACACTAAGAGCACCTTGTCCTCTTGAGCACCTAACAGGAGTTTTCTGGAGTGCTGGGCCTGGCACAGTGTTTTTTTGGTCATTCTTTTACTGCTGGAGCTGTGAGTGGTGTCGTGTCAGAGCAGGCGCAGTGAATTGACCACCAGGTAACGAGAGAAGAGCAGGTGGAGCCGGCGGAACCAGAGGAGTTGGCTGCGATGGCACCTCATGGCTCTCTAGGAGACAGAACAGGCAGAGCATTGCAACAACCCAGCTTCCTGCTGCTGCTGGGAGCGTCAGGGCCCCTTCATAGCACAGCCTGTTTTCAGTGAGCAGGGAGAAGCAGGGCAGCTGGAAGGCTGCCCAAGCTCTGGGCCAGGAGGGCAGGAGAGGCCCTGTCTGCCCCCGACTCTGGTGTTGTGCTGCCTGATGTTCAGAGGGTCCTAGAAAGGACACTTTATGTGTCACTTCTAACTCCTCTGCACGGGATCTCAGGCCTGGGGAAGTGCTCACATGCTGGGGAGCAGGAGCCTGATAGGTGTGTCTGGGAACATCTCTGCTTCTTCTCACCACACACTGCCAGCTGCAATTGAGTCTATTTATAGCGCACCAGCCTCGAAAGGTCAGATTTCAGCAACAAAAATACATGGGAATAATGAAGACCACCTTTATCCAAGCTGTTTCCATAAGTAACTGTATCTTTTAGCAGCCTCAGAAGCAGGAAAAGCCTGTAATTTTTGAATTACCAGCACTGTTTGCTGGGTAAATATTTTCATTCTATGGAAGGGGAGCTAATGAGATTCTGATATAGGGAACTGTGGAGTAAATGTATGAGATCCCATGCAGCAAAATAGTTTAAAAATGTACTGTAAAGGGAACTTGTGAAGAGCTTTGGACCACAAGTTCACAGGCTGTCTCCATCTTTAGTCAGAGCTGTGATCCTGCCATGCAGTCATGCCAGTCTTTAACAGGCCACTCACATGTGCAGAATATTGTGTTGGAGCCAGTTTCCTTTGAAATGCATCCTTGGAAATGCATCCTACATCCTGGAGAGTGTAAAACTCAGTGCCCTGTGACTCCTGGAGATCTCTCAGATGTGCTCAGCCCTGTCCTGTCCTGCAGCACATGAGGTAACCTGGCTTGTGCATGTTTTTAAAAATCCCTGCAGTGACATTTATAACCCATGGATACAACCAACAACCTTCCCTGGGAATGTGACACTTGTGACTGAAGTGCTCACAATGATGATGAGCCACTCGAACAGGTCAAGGAGGTGCCACACATCTCACCTTGGCTTGTTCAGTCTCCTCCTCAGTGAGGATGAAGAGTGCATCCCTGGGCAGGAGGCAGGAAATGAGCACATCCAGGAAGGAAATGTACTTCCTGAAGAGATTTACTGATTCCAGCACGAGCACACGGCACCCTGCACAGAGAAAGAGGAGAAATATTTCAGAACAGCAGCATTCTTGCAAAGTGCCCTTTTCTCCAGGCTCAGCAGGTCTTCCCTGTGCTGCTGGCCTTGGGATTCTTTTTTGGGTAAAAGAGGAGCAACTTCTGATGCTTCCACCAGGATTTCTGTGTGCCCAGTGCACATCTATGACCA
The DNA here is from genome assembly GCA_013397915.1 of Daphoenositta chrysoptera. Taxonomy (NCBI): domain Eukaryota; kingdom Metazoa; phylum Chordata; class Aves; order Passeriformes; genus Daphoenositta; species Daphoenositta chrysoptera. The sequence goes on along the minus strand of VZRO01004832.1, from coordinate 563,725 downwards.
TTTATGTTGGCTCTTATTCTGTATTTGACCATTTGAACAGTTCTTGTTCTGTAATAGTCTGTGGAAAGCAAAGCTAGCTTTGAATACCCCAAACTCTGTGGTTTTTTGGCTTATAATTTAAATTATTCCTACTTAATTAGGCTCCAAGGAAAAGGTGCAGATGATTCTCTGAATGCAGGCATTATATCATATAATGGATTTTTAAAATGGTAGTTTCTGGTTCAGCTACCAAAATGAAATTTCATCTTTCTACTCTAATTCTTAGCTATAGAATAAATATTTACAAGCCTCAGAAATCAAATATTAACTCAGGCAGGCAGTTACACTTTAACAGAGTTCCTGAATTCATTGTTCAGATGTTTGTGATGAAGCAGATGAAGGTAACATGTTTAAAGATTCTGCTGATGTTGAAGGAGGTTTTTTTTCTGTTTTAAAGATCCCTTTAAACTCAAAAGTTAATTGCAACTTTTTTTTACCATGACTAAATTGTCTTCACTGATGAGTTCAGAGCTACTGATGGTCCTGTTAAGAGCCTGTAGCTCTCAAGGGAGCTGCTTTGGGATTTCCTTGGCTTGGAAGCTGCTGTGATTATGTTCCACACTTCCCACATTGTATTAAAGTTTGACAGAAGAGGCCAGAGTCACAGTTTACACAGGTGCTCAGAGATGCAATTCGATTTGCAATGAGATTTCCTTCAGTGAGCCCTGAAACAGTGAAATTACACAAAAGAGAGAACAAACCTCTCATGGACTCACTCTGGCACATCTCCAGGATCTCTTCTCTTCTCTTCTCTTCTCTTCTCTTCTCTTCTCTTCTCTTCTCTTCTCTTCTCTTCTCTTCTCTTCTCTTCTCTTCTCTTCTCTTCTCTTCTCTTCTCTTCTCTTCTCTTCTCTTCTCTTCTCTTCTCTTCTCTTCTCTTCTCTTCTCTTCTCTTCTCTTCTCTTCTCTTCTCTTCTCTTCTCTTCTCTTCTCTTCTCTTCTNTTCTCTTCTCTTCTCTTTCTTTTCTCCAAGGGTGTTGCTCCAACTTTTCAATAGCCTCTCCCACTCTCCAAAGCAAGACTGGTTAACCTTTCATTTCAGTATCACAGAAGGCTCCAGGCCATGCTCCCTTTCCACTGAAGGGGACACGGGACCCTGGCACCCGACTCCTCAGCAGGCGGCACGGAGCATTCACAGGAGTGATTTTCTCCTGCTGTGGGCAGCAGTGGGCAGGGGCAGAGCCCTTCAGGGCCATCACCGGCTCTTCCATCCGGACAGGCGCTGACGAGCCCGTGCTGTGCCGGGAAGCGGCGGAAAATCCCGGCTGGAAGCGGCGGAAAATCCCGGCTGGAAGCGGCGGGCGCTGCTCGGGAGCGGCCGGGAGGTGGCGGCGTCCGCCGGCCGCGGGAGGGGACCGGGAGAGCGGGGCCCGCATCCCTTCGGCACCGCCGTGTCCCCACCTCCCGTCCGGCCGTGTCCCCATCTCCCGTCCGGCCGTGTCCCCATCTCCTGTCCGGCCGTGTCCCCATCTCCCGTCCGGCCGTGTCCCCACCTCCCGTCCGGCCGTGTCCCCATCTCCCGTCCGGCCGTGTCCCCACCTCGGCCCTGCCCCGGCCCCAGCCCCGCGAGGTCACGGCGCGTCCCGGAGCAGCAGCCGGGCAATGCCGAGCGCCCCGGGACGTGCGGGAACGCGGGGCTGTGGCACCGGCAGGACCGGGACACTTCCTGAGCACGAAGCCGAGCCCCTGCCCCGCTCACGGCCCGCCGGGACAAGGCCCAGGCAGAGCTGTCCGGCTGCCATCCCTTCCAGGTGCTCTCCCAAGGGATGCTCTGCAGGCACGAGTGCTGCAGTCGCTCACGAAGTGCCCTGACACTCCTTGCACTCGCACTGGAGACTGTTCTTGCTTCCAAATAGCAAACTTGTTATGTGGCCTGAGTGGGGGAATCACTCTTCCCCTTTCTCTGCAGAGATCCTCTGGGCTGCTGCTGGGGTAGCTCCAGAGGAGAGAATTAGTACAGTGCTGCTCCTGTTGTCAGCATTCCCACTGGCACCTGATTGCTTTTCAAACACGGGACAACGGATCTTTCCTTTCCTGGATGGTTTTAATGGAGTCTGGCAAGGAATTGATGAATTCCTACTCACAGTGATGGGAAGAGAGGTTTGGCATGGGGTTACCCAGCACGGATCTCTGAAGGAGGCTGCTCTGTTAACCAAATGTGCTCTCCCTTACCTCAAACTCTTTCTCTGAGAAATATTAATTCATGCAGCAATTACACCATTTTGTTGCCCAAAGCTCAGCAATAAGGGCTCAAAACCATGGCAAGTGATTTCAGTGTGGATGGGTCTGACCTGCTGGGCCCTCCTCGGTCAGATCAGGCTAAGTGGTGGCATTCAGCTCCCCAAAAAGAAGGACACTGTAAGAGCCCTCTGTGTCAGTGATCTGACCAGGATTTCCATGTGCTGACAGCAAAGCCTGCTCTGCATGGCAATGTGAGATGAAATGAAGCAGGGAAGGAATGTACAGTCCAGGGAGAGATGGAAAAGGGTTCAGAGAAACAGGCTGCTCCCTGCCAAGGGGGTGAGAGCAGTGCTGCCATTGAGGAGTCTGCTCGGGTGACACCAGCAGGTGAAGCTTTTCAGAGCCTGTTGTGCCTGTGACCTGGGCAGGATGGGATTAGCAGTGTAATGCAACCTCTCCAGGTTGGCAGAAAGGGCAGGATCAATATAGCTCATGGATTAGGCCAAGAATAGAAGTGTGTGAAGCCTGCAGCCTGCTCAGCTTGGCTTTCTGCTTCCAAATCACTCAGGCAAGGATGCCTAGAATGAGGAGCTCCTGAGTGAGCCCTGTGTGTGCTGCAGGCCTGCACTGCTCCTGATGGAAGGAGGCACTGGTTCTTCTGGAAGAGCACTGGTTATAGCTGGAAGGGGCCAGTGGCAGGGGTGGGAGCACATCCAGAAGTTGTCTTGGCTTCTTGAAACAAGTGCTTGTGCCTGGGCTGGAGAACTTGATTACAGATTATAAAAAGCCTGTTGTGTTTGTGCTGGCTAAAGGCATTAGAAAGCAAAGCAGGATATTTAGGGTGCTCATTTGCATATCACTGAGGCAATGCAAGGCTTAGCTGGCTTTTGCATTTGCAGGGAGATTGTCTGTGGATTCCCTGATCACATGGGCTTACACAGGCTCACCCACAAACACTTCCCTCTTACCAACAGCAGCGCAGCACTTTTCCATGGCCTGAACATGCCTTTCAGCTCCATCCAGACAGCCTCAATCCCAGCATCACTCTTGTTTCATTAAGCCCCTCTGATGCACAGCCCTGCACGCCTGCCAGATCAAATTATAAATACTGGGAATTTCAATGAGACTGGAACTATATTTGGAAAGGCTTAGCGTAAGCAGCAGCATGGGAGCTCCCCGTTCCTTTGGTGTTTGTAGGTCATGTCAGATGTGATGTAATCAGAGCAGCAAGGTTTGCACAGAGCTCCAGCAGGCTCTGGATGCTGCTGGAGAAATGGAAATGTTCTCTATACGTGGGTCTGTTTCAAACCTGAATGGATTTGAGGCACAGCCCATATTCAGGACCAGAGTGAACCTCACAAACCTGCATGAGCAGCACGTGAAAGTGGCTGGGTGTAGATGGGGCCTGACAGCCAGCAGTGACATCAACCAGTGCAGCCCCTTGTCCTTTGTGCTGCACACAGCACACTGAGCTCTGCTGCATCCCAAGGCTGAACAAAGAAAAGGTCCTAGGAAAGAAGCTGGCACTAACACTCCTCTTTCATAAACTGGGGAGCTGAAGGGACCAGAGTCAGAGCTCAGCTCAAGGGCATTCTGCCATCTTGGCTCATGCTGTCTCATTAGGCCTGCAACTTCCTGCTAGCAGAGAATTAAAACTGATTTGCTGTGACTCATTCAAATCCTACAATGATTTGGGAATTAGCATTAAAGGAACACAGCCTGGATGGCTGCTGAGGGAGCAGGAGGTTGACTGGGTGGGCCTGGCTGAGCCACCCTCCTATGCTCTGTCCAAACAGCTGAGTGACAGCTTTGTGCTTAAACGAGGTCCACACATTTGTCCCTGGGCAGGCACTGTTTGCTGGAGATAAGGGCTGCAGCTCCACTCTAGAAAAGGGCTCAAGAGCAACCTCCTTCTGTATTTTGTTTCCTTCCTTTCCCTACTTGGACAGAGAATTTCTCAGAGATTCTTGCTCACTTACAGGTGGAAGAAGCCACTACAGTTTGTTGTGCCACTGCAGATTTCAGATTGCTTTCCTGAGCACATTTTGGTGGAGGCTTAACTTGATGCATGCAAATATTTTTGGCTGAGTTGGTAATTGTTTCTGAGATTTTGTCACAGAAAAGGAAAAATGCTTGTAAGCAAGATGTGACCGAAAACTCTGTGACTAATTTGAGAGACCTGGAAAAAGCACTCGAATTCACCCAAGAGGCACAGGCCAGACACTGCATCACACCACTGGGGCAGGACAACCCCAGGGGACTGAAAAGTGACTGTAGAGAAGCCTGAGCTGGTAAAATATCACAGGGACATAAAAGTTCAGCTGTGGGGTTTCATTTGCAGTGCAGGGGTGAGCTGGGCAGCTGGAACCCTGGACACAACAGTGATGTAAAGGACTGCAGGGTGGGATGGGAGGTGATGGACTCCTACCTTCAGGTAACTTCCCCTCTGAATGCAGGTACCTGGGAAAGGAGAGATACAAGGGGGTCAACACTCAGTGGAGTTACTCAAACCCTGATTTACAGGCATAAAATATGCACACTAAACCAATCCTTTTCATTTAACACACACACACAGACAATGGCCAATCTAGTAAGAAAATTCTTCATTTAACACTGGATGCACCTCAGGCAGGGCTAAGCCTCATTCCCCACTATTCTGCCATTCCTTTCCTCATCCTGGCTGCTGGGACACATCACAGATAAGCTCCATAAATCAAATTCACTCTCAGACTTCTCAAGGGACATGCAAGAGGCTGCCAAAGGCTCTTCACCCCTGGGAGCACCTCTGGCTGTTTAAAGCCCAGGCTCTGCTGGCCAGGGGCATTGTCTCAGTGGCTGCTTCTCTTTGGGCACCAGCTCTTTTTTTCTAACCCAGGCTGGCACTGGGACATCTGAGAAGCTGCTCTGGCTTTTTGCTCACCAAGACTTTGATCCCTTCATGACTTTATCCTGGGGAGTCTCTGTAGCAAAACAGAACGAGAGGGGCAATATGGGAGATGGGAATGGTGATGGCACTTCCATCAAAAAGCATAAGCAAGTGACCCTGAGAGGGTGAGGGCATCAGAGGGTGTTAACTTCAATTCTTTTTTAATTCTCTTGTTTTTCCTGCTCCTAGCTTTGGAGCACTTGTGCTGACATTCCCATCTGCATCGTCTGGATTTGGCCCACGGCAGGGCTGGGAAGCAGCAGATCTCCAGCAGATGGCACTCAGGGCTGTCCCACACCCAGTCCTGCTCTTCCAGGAGAAAAAGAAATCCAAACAATGGAACATTTGCCAAAAGGAGAAAGGAAATAATAATAATAAAAAAGTTATTTAACCCTGTGTAATATTTAAAGAGATTGTTATCACCTTATAGTGGTGTATCTAACAAAGGACAATGTCCCAGTTCGTGTGTAAATCAGCCAGGATAAAACATGCATTATATGTAAACTGCTGTGTTTCTCCAGTCACTTTCAAACTAGGATTATCTCTGGCTATTGGTTAAGTTCAAGGAAAAGGATTAGCTACACAGGCCTAGACAAAATAGGAAGCACGGAGTGATGAATACCCAATGCAATACAAAGCAGAAGTCAAGCCAGAAATGCAGGTCATGACAGAACTCAAACAGCAATCAGAAAACATAATTAAACAGATTCTCCTGCCAGTGGTGTCCTCTGCTCCAGAGCCAAATCAATGCCATTTCCAACTAAACAATGGCCTTGGAATACTGACTTGGCCACCTTCTGCCCCACCACTCAAATCTTACTGCTCTGACAAAGATTGTTGAATGCTGCCTTGTAATTTAAATATCTCCATTAATATCAGCTCTGCTCTCCTGCCAGAGGTTTCTTCCCCCACAAGTGGAATCTGGCCACCCAAAGAAGTGATTCAGCACTTGGTACAGTTAGCAGGGTGGGAGCCTTTTAGAATAAGCTTGGAGATAAAGCAGTGAGTGGTTGTGAAATTTGGCAAACTCTCTGAAGGGCCAGTGTCTGTTCTGGGTGTGCTGTTCTGCCATGGAGGCACCTTCAAAGCACTGAGCTGCTCCAAGAGGGAACTAATAATAACCATTCCTGTCACTAGAAACAGGAGTGAGAGATCCAGCTCATGAGGAAACGTTTCAGCAGGAGCAGGGAGCATCTTCAGCAGGGAAGAAGAGTTTGATTCAGCAATAAATTAAGGAGTTTGTGCTGCTGTAAAGGTTCAGGGAGACACAAACTGTGTTTGGTTACTGAAAAGTCCTCAAAGCTTCTGCCAGCAGACCTGTCACTCATCTGGAAGAACAGGCATGAAGAAACTGCATCTCTCCTCATCCTTTTTGTCCCAATCCAAACACTTCAGCTCTCAGCAAGGCTCGGTGCAGAGCCCTGGGAGCGGGCTCCACCCAGCTCTGTGTGCAGAGGAATTGCAGCCTTGCTCATTTGTATTTCTGTGTGGTTGCAGAGAGAGAGAGAAACACGAAGCTCTACCTCCTGCACACGTTCACAAAATGAGCCAATCCTCTCCCAAATCCATCTTCTCTCTCCCATCTCCACCCTGCTGGAGCGTCTCCGTGGGACACTTCCAAGTAGGGGAGAGGTTGCAGCTCTCAGTTGTTGCCATTTTGGGAATGTTGTTTTACAGATTGGACTTGCTGTGGTTTGGGCGAAATGAAAGAGTTTGGCATAAAATCTCAAAAAGTAAAACACAAACAGGCTCTTTTTCAGGAGATTTTTCCATGCGGGTGTTTTTTTTTTTCCCGGAGAGACTTTATAATCCTTTTTAAACATAGAGTGACCTAAGGTGGCTTGTTCCCACCCACTGCCCAAGTGCCAGAGGCTGGTGATTACAGGGCACCTCTCCCTGCACCCTGTTATGCCTGTGGTAGGTTCAGATCCACATGTGAGACCCTCTGCAGTGAAACATTTGGGAAGGCCATGAGACATCCAAAGGCTCCAACCATTTCTGCCCTGCAAGAACCCAGCCCCAGCTCCTCCCTCAAGGCCCAGCTGCTTTGAAGGCTGTTGCTGTCTGCAGCCATCAGCTCCATCTGCTCAGCAGAAACACTGAAATGGCCCAACGCCCTCACCCTGCAAACTGCAGGACTGAGCTCGCTCCCAAATTCCCTGTCTTTACCCAGGCATCCTCCAGGAAAGGTGTGAGTGGGTCAGCTCTTGTGTGGCACTGACCAGTGAAACCTCCCAACCTTTTCCAAGGGGAACAAGTCAAGATGGAGCTGAAACCTGGGTCCTGGGGAGCACAGAACTCCTCTGGGGCTCGTGCCCACGAGGGTGTGTTACAGTTTGGGTGATGTTCTGTTTGGTGAGAAGTTGTTCATTGAATTCAATGACTTCACTCTCCAAACAGTTTCCCAAGCCAGAGGCAAAACCCTTCACTGAACTGACTGCTGGCTGCTGTGGAGCACTGGGGAAATACAGTTTTGAAGAGCATGGCAAAGAATGGATATCTTAAAGCTGTGTTGGGGCTCCATTTAGGATCCCAGCCTCTAATCTGCCCAAATAATCTGATGAAACAGATGTGAAGGAGGAAGAACAGGCAGTCTCCTAGGAATCACAGAGACATTAGGAGGATATACTTGCCAGATGTTGGATGTTTGCTCTCTGGAACGCCTCCTCCTTCCCTAACTGGACTTTCTGGCTCCATTTCCATGCACCCTGAACTACACCATGGAGCAAACAGTTTGTACAACACTGCTCAGGCACTCTGTACTCACACGTGGGGCAGTGGCAAAAGATAGTTCTGCCAGTGGCAATTCAGAGATCTTCCAGCTGACAGAGCTGTCCCTGGCTCTGTGCTTTGGGCCCTGCACTGTCTGGGAGAAGAATGTGCAGTGTCACTGCTCCACTCGCTGCTGGCAGCCCAGTGACACTGGCAAGGACAGCCTTGAGGCTGTTTCTTTGGGAAAAAACTCTTCTTTAGGGGGAATCCCTTCTGTGCTGGTGCTCCATGCTCAGCTTTAATCTTAATGGCTCTCAACAGTGTCAGGGAAGGGCACTGGGATGAATGAACTTGGTCAAATTAAGGAATGAGGGAAAAGGATGAAGGAATGAGATAAAATCTAGAATTTCATGCCCAGCTGTGGGATATATGCCAGGGCAGAGAGCTTTGAGGGGAAGTCTCAAGGACAGACAGAGAGGACAATTCTGTCTCAGCCTTATGGGGACAGTCTGGCTGCAACCACAGCCATCACTCATAAGCTCCCCCAGGACACTGAAGATCAGTAAAACAAGTGAGAAATGCACAGGTTGCAGCTGCTGAAAGGAGGGAGAGACCTTCCAGCAACACACTGTAAGAAGGCACCAAATAAAAATAGTAAATGAGATATCATTCACTATTATCAAGCTGATCACCCAAACCCAGCTTTCTCCCTGTCCTTTAAGACCCAGCCTTGGAAACTCAACACAAGAATTGTGCTTTGTTGGGGTGGGATGCACTTGGTGGACTCTGAGAATGGCTCCCACCAAGTGGGACTGGCTGGACACTGCTCTGCTCATTGTTTCCACACACGGATTTGCAGCTGGCATTTAACCAACCCTCCTCTTCCAGGGAGCCTCAGTGCAGCCCTTCTGCACAATGTCCATGGCATTCAGGAATGGGGCATTCAATGGCCAGGCTGGGACATGGAAGTACAACGAGGCATTGGTGGCACTCAGGCTGCATCCTAATCAACTGCTGAGTGATAAAGCTCCCAAATATTATCTCTGCACAGCCTCATTTACAACCTGCCACAGAGCTGGTGAATGTTAAAAAACATCCTGCAGGACTGAGAGGTGTTTTTCCAAATGGAATTGACGAGAATAGGCTCAGCTAATGATTCCTTGATGTAGCTTTTTATATGGCATCATTGATAGAAGTTTTATGGATGCAGTTGCTATAACAACATAATGCACAGTGGTTAAATATAGCAGCTCCTATTTTCCACTCAGTTTGCTCTGCCCTAAGCAGACAAGACTATTCTTTTCTGTTCTAGCTGGGATGAGATGGATTTGATAGCTCACTAAAGAAAACAAGTGGTACAGTCCTTCCTCGTCCTCACAAAGATGATTCCTCTCCATCCTAAGCAAGCAAACAACAAACCCAACAGCCCCCATTTGCCAGGCTCCTGGGCAAGAGGGGTTGTTTAAAATCAAAATGCACAGTGACTCATGCAAAACTAAACCACCTTGATATTACATGTGATCTCAGTGCAGGCACTGTCATTTCAGAGTGCAGGAAAGAGAGGTTCTCCAATCTTCCTGTCACACAGTGTTTACCAAGCTCATTACCAGTGCTAGTGACTGGCCAAATGCTGGGGGGGGGGATAAAGTGACCTGCATGTCACTCAAGACCTGCTTTTCCTTGTGGATGAGTGTAAAGGATCTAACCTCCCTTGGCCACAGGGAAAGCTTCTGTTTTGAGGGGTAAGAGAAAATGATGTTGCCAAGTGAAGGTGATGGGGAAAGAAGCAGAGCTACAGAAGATTGCTCCCAGTTCTCCCTGCTTTGCTGCAGTGGGTTTTTCTTGGGTTTGGGCTGGGTTTTTTTTCCGTCTGGAAGCCAGAACTGAAATACTCCCAGGGGAGACTGAAATCAAATAGCAATTTGTGTTCCTCTCCCATCCTGTTTTTTCTTATTTTTCCCTTGCAGAAGAACAAATCCACCCTCAGACATTGGCATTTCCCAGTTCCTCCCAGATCTGAAGGCCAGGCAGGCACACAGCAGCAGCTGGACTCCTGCAAGCTGTCAGGAGGAAGGTTGCTGCAAGGGAAAGAGTTCATTTCTTCTGAGTAGTTCCTGCTCCTTTGAACATAACCTCTGTTCCAGACACTGGAAAGAATATTTATGCTCTTAGCAGACAACACCGAGCATCTGCTCAGCTATGACCATTTCCTGAACTGTTTTATTCCTTGAAGCTGTTCAATAATTTGCACCTCCTGAAGCGAGGAGTTGTGGGAGGAGTCAGCCTGTTCTACCCCTGTTTTTGCAGAAAGTGATGTCATGGAAAATGGGTACAAGCCTGTCTCCCCGAGACTGGGAGCATCCAAAAGAGCTGAGGATCACTGCACCAGCCCTTTGCTTCATCCTTTCCTCCACTTTTTACAGTGGAGGCAGAGCCATGCAGGACTCGTTATAGATGGTTAATAAATACATTGCAGTTGATACCTGGAGGGGAGAGGTCGTTTGCCTTTCTCTTGCCATGTAGCACTGGGGCCTCAGGGGCAGCCACTGCTGCTCTGCAGAGCTCTGCTGGCACAGGGGGACAGGAGAAGCCTCAGTTTATGCTCCCAGTGCTGCCTGTACTGGCCAACATGTGAGAACTCATCAGGGCACCGAGAGTCAGGAGTGATACAGTCACGCTCTACTTCCTCCATAACACAAACTGAAAAATAATGAGGGCAAGCAAGCCACTAAAAATAAACTTAACCTTTCAGCAGCCACAGTGTCACTCCTGCCACATGCAGATGATGGGGCTACCATGATTAATTCTGCTGATTCAGGACTGGAAGGGAGACAAGACACAAACCAGCCCTTAGTTAATGAGAACTGCTGGTGCTCTGGTGTCCCTATCAGCACGGATCTCATCAGCCCAGACAATGTTCTGCTCTAGCTGAGGACCAGTGCAAAGCTCTGAGTTCAAGGGAATTGTAGACAATGAGCATTTCCTGGTAACATGCTCTGAGACAAGAAGAGGGTTAAATCCCCAGTGCACACACAGGAAACCTAAAGCGTGAAGGTGGGAAAGTGATTTCTGCACAGCCACGAAGTAAGACAAGAGTAGAACTGAGATCAAAATCAAGAGTTTTCCTTAAATTTCTCATATATAACTCAGCTGCTAGCTTGTTTTCCCATGATCCCTTCAGAGTGGAGGAGGACACCTAACAACCTGTCTTTCATTCCTCTCTGCAGGTCATATAGCAATTGACTGAGCAAACAGAGGTCCAGGCAGCTGGAAGCTCTTTATTCCCTCTGTGCCAATGGTGTGAGCATTGGTCATCAACCTCTGCTCCTCAGTCATCAACCTCTGCTCAACCTCTGCTCACTCCTCAAACAACTGTTTGCTTTAACTCCACCCCCTCTCCTCTGTTAGGCTATTTCAGAAGTTGCTGGGAAAAGCCATGATCTCCCTCTAACACTGAATTCCAGCCATCAAAGCTCTCAGCATCTTCCCAGAGGAGCTGAAGGCCCCAGTATGGGTTCTGTGGCACTGCAGCTTTCTCTAGGCAAGTGAGAAAGGCAAATCACTGTGATGTTGTCAGCAAGGAGAGCCAGAAGAATTTGTTTATTTGAATTGCACAGATGATTCAGAAAACAAATGGGTGCTATAAATACAAGCTATACTTGCAAAGAGTTCTTCTCATGCCTGGGAAAGGCAGGGGCAGCTCTGGAGGAGATCTCTCTAGGACACAGGGAGGTCTGAATGAGCAGAGGGTTAAAGTAAAATACAGTGACTTTCTTGCCAGCAAAATTGGAGTGATTTTAATACAGGGATTTTTGTCTGTCAACCTCACCATAGCACAGAGGGTCCCATAATGTAAGGAATAAAATGGTGAAGGAACTAATGGACTCTTCCTAAAAAAGTGGTAAATAGGGACAGCTCCAGTGAAAGAGCAACGTCCTTGGGTCAGAGAGGTAAATTCAGGTACCTGGACAAGATGGCAACACCCTCTGGATCAGTGGTGCAGAACTTTCCAAAACCCAAGTGCCACCAGCTCAGGCATCAGCTATTCACACACTCTCCTCAAAGCAGAAGTGCAAAGTGATCTGTGGCATATTTTAGTGGGATCAAGGACAGGAAGAGCAAAGAGGGCTCAGTGAAAGGGAGACTGGCAAGGTCCCAGCTGATGGAACACTTAAAGATGCTGCAGGTTATTTCCAGAGCTGTGGCAGTTTCTCCAGACAGTGTCGTGTCCCACAGCCTGGCACTCGGTTGGAGCAGTGAAGTGGACCCTGCCTTTGGTTCTGTTCCACAGCAGCCCCAAATTAACCCTGCACCACCCCAGGGGGGCACCCAGAGAAGTGTGCAGACACTGTACCTGACAGCAGTGTAGAGAGAGACGTGGTTGGCATGGCCACTCACTCCTCCCGCATCAAACGTCACCACCTGCAACAAAACCACAGAACAAGCAGCATTTAGGAGCAGGAGGAGGAGCCTGTGCAGCTCCCAAATTTGACATCCAACACAGCCCTGACCCAGCCCGTTGTGTCTAACGAGTTGTTTATGTGTTGCACAATGAGGCCTTGTGTGTGAACTCCTCATGCCACAGAAACACAACTAAACAAACAAGCCACTCTGGAACTAGATGACTACACAGCCTAACAGCTTGAACAACAGAAAGATGACAAAGATCGTGTCCCCACTGGCAGGATGCACTTGTTACTTATTACCAGGGCAAAAGGTCGCTTTCAGAGTGATCTGTTGCAAATGTGTTCCTGACCCGAGAGGTCCAGCTTTATGAATCACTCTCTCCTGGATCTGAGAACATCCTCCAGTGCCTGTGCACGACAGGGTGAAGCTACAGTTTGCTGTGCTGTGAATCAGGACATTGCTGCAACAAGAGCCACATGAGCCTGTATGATTGTCCTGGTCGTAATGAGGCTTCACCAGAGAATAACACAGTGATAAAATAATCTGATAGGAGAATAAGTGTTTTGAAAAAAACTGACTGCACTTTTGTACAACCAAATCAGGCTTTTCGCTGGATGAGATCATATTGTTTCTTGATTCTCTGCAGGGAGAAAGGGGAACTCCAAAATGCAGAAGTAATGTGTGAACACAGCACTGAGCAGTCACTGTCCAGAGCACAGAACACCCCTGGCTCCCTGCCCTCAGACCCACCAACAGCGTGTCAGGGCTGAGGCATCACCCTGGGGACTCACCCCCTCTGTGGGGCTGTGCACTGGGTACTTAAAGGCTCCCATTTCCAACCAAGCAGCCAAACTGGCAGCACAGAGTGTAGAGCAGACAGGGAGTGTGTGCCCATCCTCTCTCCAGAGGTGGAAGTGACAGTCCCTGGACAGTGCAAAGCTCAGTGTTTGCTCTGGGAGAGGCCCAGCAGCAGAGCTCTCCACAGCTCCCTTCTCTGAGACCAGGAAGAAATCATCAACTCCCACGTTTCAGGCAATGTTTGCTTCCTTGCCAGCTTGTTCTCTGTTCAGGGAAGGAAATGTTACAGCCTTGCTCACTCACTGCACCTCCCTTCTCAAAATCTATTTTATATGCAGGGCCTGGAGCACTGGGTTAGAGATCAAGGGAAGATCAAAAGCCACCGTGCCCGTCCTGCAACTTGTTCATCCAGCCTCCAGCAGGAGAGGCCCTCTCAGACATGGGATACTGAGTAAAGAGGGAGAGGAAACACAAAGGCAGTGATAAGAAATCCTTCAAAACCCACAAACTTCAGACAAGCCTGCTTATAAACCCACCCACCCAGGGCAAGCCCACAGTTAGACTTTCCACTTTGCCCAGGTTGCTCTTTGCTGGCAGGAACTGGTGGGACCAAAATTGGTTTCATTCAAGAAGCATTTTCTGGTTAACCCCTATGTTGTAAGGAGAAAAAGGATGTGTTCAACCTTGGCTGCTGCTGCACATCAGCACTACCAGAGAGCTCTGCAGGGCCTGCCATGGTGCTGAGCCCTCCCTGTGGATGTCAGCTTCTGGAGGAGCTCATCTGGGAAACACATGGAACTCAGCAGAGCTCACGGAATGAACACAGCACCCTGTACTTTGCAGATAAGAATAAAACACACTCTGAAGTCACTCCTACCTAGAGTGGCACTTCCCTAAAATGAAAACATAGCCCACTCACTGCAGGCAGAATAAATTCCTATTCAGGTGAATAACAGTGTGAGTCTGATAAGGGCTGGACTTGCACTAAATATTTTTACTCAATGGGGACAGAGAGGGTTTGTCTCTTCTGCCTGGTCCCTGATTTTCATGGAACCTGTACAAACAGAATGTTTCTAAGAGTAGTACCCTGCTGTCAAATGTGGTTGAAATTAGCCAATGGGCTCTAAAGTCTTTTGAAACATGCATGTGCACATACATATAAATACAATTGCATTATTCCTGTTTCCTTAGGAAATCAAGCTAAAAAGCCCAGGCAAGCCAAAACACACATTTTTCCTTCTGTGGAGGTTACAAAAGAACAAACCAGAAGACTGAGATAAGAGACTGCAGCAAGCAGACTAAATAAACTAATCATTGTTTTTACAAAACTGGTTCGGGCCAACCGTGGGAGCACAAGGCTGGGTTAGGAAATATTCTTGACATGGGAATTATCTGTTCAGAAACACCTTTGGAGGTTTTTCTTCTCCACATCTGTTTTGAAATAGAAGCTACTGAGCTTATGTAACATCTGAACCAGCTGAAGAGACTACACAGAGCTCATTTTCAATTGCTGTTGTCCAATTTACTGTTAGGACATTTACACCTGAATTGCCTGTCTCTTCAAATAAACAAATTTTTAAGCACAATTCCCAAGGTATCTGCACAGTGACTTGGCCATGGTGGCATTCCCTTTGTCTGATCCCTCTCAGCACACACCTGGCTCTGGGACAGCAGGGATGTCCCACCCTAAATATATTTCATCTAAATATCTATATATGTCATCTAACAGGGCTCTGATTCCCCAGCACCACTGTGCTGTTCGTGACTCAAAGCAGGCAGCAATCACATGTAAATCAATCCCTTTGGCTTCAGGGATTCATTTCATTGATAAGGCATTTGAATTTCTTCCTCACATGCTGAAGATATTTTCACACGGGAGCATTTGCTCCTTCCACACAGTGCAGCTCCTGCTGTGCTGGCTTTTAACTCCTAACCTGAACCAGGCTGATGATGAAATCAAGCAAACAATCAGGACAGGATGAGAAAACCTGAACATCTTGAAAGTGTCTGGGTTAAAAACAGGCTTAGCCAGTTCTGGGAGCGAAAGGCTGGGATAGTAAATACACTTCATGTGGAAATTATTGCTCAATGAAATCTTTAGGGCAAGAGGGAGTTCCCTCCCCACACCTGTTCTGAAATGGGAGCTGCTGCTGTGGCTGGTTTTTCTTCTGGGTGACCTTGGTATTCAGGAAATGGAGCTTTCACTAGTGGAAGCCAGAGCAGCAGCCAAGACAAACAGGTCCAGAAATCCCTTCCGGAGAGGGGAGAGCACAGAGGAAATTACTCAATTACCAGCAGAAGAGAAAACTCCTGAGAGGTCTGCAATCCATGACCCCTCCCCACACCTCAAAGCTGAGGGTCTCCCTCCACTCTCTGGTGTCGTGCAGTGCTTCAAACACAGCACACATCTGCTGTGGGCACACAGAGGTCCCTGCTTTTTAGCAGGGGCCATCCCTTAAAATGCCACAGCAAACAACTCCATTTCTCATGGCCTTCCCCCGAGCATCACTCCTTACACTCACAGAGGCCAGTGGGATTCAAACGCCCACTGAGTCTCTTCTGAGTTTGGAGATGTCTTTTGTGTCTGATTTAGGAGCAACAAGAGCCTGCCTGGAGCTCACACAACACTTGTAAACACAAAACAATGTAACTTCTTTTTTTACACACCAAACACTTTCTAATCTGGATCAAGACAGAGCAGCCTTGGCTGCCTCTCCCTGCAACACTGGCTTTTGCTTGTAAATCCAGCAGGCAGGAAATAATTTCCAAAGTCTATAAATTAGTTTTGGCTATGAGTACACCAACCATTAATTTCTGTGTCTGCACTATTTAATGTAGAGCTTGGATGAAATATGTCCCTGTAGCTCCCAAAAAGATTGAGCTACTCCTGGATTTTCAGGGCAGTTGAGCAAATGAGTAACCATGTAATGGAAGGGAACTACACAGAACATGGTGGGACTCCTTGCCTTGCAGTCCTTCCTTTCAGACAAGCTGGAACTGCAGCCCCTGCTCCACTGCCAGATGGCACACAACGTGTTCTGTAAATAAAGATACCATTGTCAATGCTGTGACTTCTGGGAGAACTGGGGAAAGTTTTCCCACTGGGATAGCTACAACAATACACATCTTCCAGTCGTGTTGACTCCACTGAGTTGGTCTGAAACTCTGTTAGTTTTTGGTTTTTTCAAGGCTCTTTTAACATGTTCAGCCAATTCTATCAATTTCAGCATTAGTGAAAAATGGCCTCAGTTTATCTTTCAAGGCAAGGCTGTTGGTTTAGGACAGCAGAGACATCACAGATAGCAAGCTCTGAAGTTTTAAATTGCAGGATGTTTAACCAAAGTAATTAGGTGCTTTTCTTGCTATTGTTGGCAAATTCAGTCTGCTCCTAAATGAATGGTATTACAGCAAACACCTGAGACCTGAGTGATTGCTTGGGACACTTCAAATAATGAACATTTCCAGAGCAGTTCATTACCAGCAGCCCTGAGAAGCTGCTCCAGCTGCCCTTGGTGCTGCTGCTGTGTCCAGCTGCAGGGATTTGTCCCCGGTGCTGCTCAGGGAAGAGCTGGTGGGAGAGAGATGGGAATGCAGGGGGCAGGGACAGCCCAGCAGGGCCAGCACCGTGCCCGGGAATGTTTCCTGCTCTGCAAACCCCACATTTCACTGCTCAGCTCAGCTCTGTTAGTGGCAGACTCCAGCCTCCCCCAGCACAAACAGCTGGAGTTTAATTTTACCCGAGGCAAAGATCTAATCCTTCCTAACCATCCAGAGGAGTTCTGGTGTTTTCTGAATTTCTTCTGGGGTTTTGGTGCACTTGTCCCTGTGCCCCTGAGAGTCACAAACATGCAATACAAATCCTCCTGTGTTTGGAGCTTTCAGATTAGATTAAAACCTATCTATTCAGGGGGCCAAAAGGCACAAAAGGAGTCCAGGAAAACTGCATTTGTCTCTGTGCAGAGCAATGAATTTCATGGAAAATTAGCCTCAGAATCAATACAAAGTTGGATGCATGATGCTGGTTTTGTGCTCGTGGGGCTTTTATGCTACAGGAGATGTGGTCTCTTGTTTTGTGAAGTGTTGAAAGGCTTTGAGAGTTTCGTGATTTTGCTGCTAATCAGTGTGTGACAGTGCCATGCCTGATCAAAGCAGGGTTCAACAGAGAGGAACAGAACACAACCCTTTCCATGCTTAGGCCCTTATTCCTGTTCTGTGGGAAAGAAACCCCAAACTATACCAGTGCCAGGAAATCTCCCCAGTTTAATATTCTTCAATCCTGACCTATAACCCTGCTAATCGAGCTCTCTAACACACATCTGCCAGTAGGCTTCAAACCTAAGCCTAAACCTAAGTCTAAACCCCAGATGGGCTCTCTCCATCACTTTAAAATACAGAAACCATTTGAAGAGTTAGAAAAGCGAAATTCCTCCACTGTTCATTTCTCACTGAAGCAAAGAAAACTCTCCTGAGAGAGAAGATTCATCCTAACCTTAGAGCCTCCAAAGAAAGCTCCCAGAGGGAAGGGAAAGCCCAGAACACTAGCTCAGAAGTAATGTGGCAATTGCCTGTGCTGCAGAAAGTGTCACATTACCAGGTTGATGTTCTTGGCTTCTATGTGCTTCAGGACAAGGGTGGCGAGGAGCTGTGTGTCCCACTCCACAGCAGGATTATCTGGAAGATCCCTGAAAATGAGAAGGGCAATCAGTCATTTCACTACTGAGAACTTTGTAAAGACCACGCTGGAAGAGAGAGATCATCTTAATCACAGAATGAAATCAAGATAAGTTTATTTACCATATAAAACCACTGAACCTTACTTAAAAGCCTTACAGGCTGAGATACTGGAGGGCTGAAAGGGAAAGAGCAGTTGCTACACCCTCCTCATGGATTTGCCAAGGTCTCCCTTTTCTCTTACCATTAAGGCAGACTTTGTGACTGCTTTACTTTAAGCAATATCTATTTTGTAAATTCTTTTTCTTGATTTATCCCAATCGAATTTAAAACCCCTTTAAAAACACATTTTTCTGAAAGACCTCCCAATCATAATCTACTGGTGAATTACACTGGGGAAGTACCAAGCAAACTCCTGCTCTCATTTATTCAGGAATAACCCATTAACCACAACCAGAGGACAGCAGAGTTGTAATTATATGGCTTGGATTTGATAGTAGTCGTTCATGTGTTTATTTTGTGCTTTGCATACCCAGCTGGTATGCAGAGCATACTGTGACTGAACTCCCTGCCTGGGTATTTTGGATTGCAGGATTCTAGGGGCAGGGACCATAAGCCAAATGCAAAATAGCACCAGACAGCCAAGAGAACATTCCATATTTACACAACTGAGAGCTGAATGTGACCCCCCCAGTCATTATGTTTGAATGATGCCAAGAAAACATTGCTCACAAAGTTGCAAAGGTTATTAGTAACAATAGGATAACACACAGCTGCTAAAGCCCAATAATGATATGTTAAACGGGTCTTTTTCTCAGACCTTTTCCCTCCTCTGGAAGTCTGATAATCGCTGTGAGGTGGCTCAGCAGCAAAATGACTACACAGCATTCTCCCACAGACACAGGGGCTGGAAGAGAACGGATCCAGCTGTTTGCAGCAGAGAGCAACAGCTACATCCCAGCACTGCTCACTCCCCAGACTGCAGGGACGGCAACATCTGCAACAGAACAACAGGGAAATGTCTCCTTGCCACATTCCAAAATAAAGCTCAGCCTGGGTCTTCAGGAGAGGTCTTTGGCCACAGAAATTCCCGCTGCTGTTAAGAGTAGTTGGAGTGGAAGGAAGAGCTTTATGTCCAAACTGACAGTTAGATTTTCCTTGCTGTGTTACGTGTTCCTGTTCAGCTCAGGCCCAAATAATGTGAATTAGAAACCCCAGCACATGGGAAGGAGTTCCTACACCAGGGTACACATTCCAGCTCTGGTCCCTGTAGCAGAACTACAGCACCAGAAAGTTTTGTGTTGTTGGCAATTCCCTCTGGTACAGACAGCATCTCTGCCTGATGTGCAGCAGACACCTGAATTTCACCATTGGAAGGATGCCCTGCTACATCTGGTGGCTGTCTCATCAGCTTAACAAACCTGCACCTCATCTGCTCACACACAAACTTTCACATCTCCTGTTTGAGGAGGAAGTGGCCCTGGTGACCCCGAAGGTATGACAAGTCCCAGCATGTCACAACAAGCCTTAAACTTGCACATTTATAAATATGATTCACCTAAAATATCACCAAGAAACAACCACGCTGAGCAGAGTCCAAGTGCAAGTCTGACAGTGCTTCACTTGTTTGAATGAGACCTTCGAGGTCTGTCAAGGCTTAATCTGATAATATTAAAGCAGCAAATTAGTGTAACAAGGATTCTTCAACTGATCACTTACAGTGCAAATATCATCCCCCTTTTTGGACAGGGGTTACATGGAGGAAGTGAAGAGTCCCATTAAAACAGGAAGGGTGCTCCAACAGTGAGAGGTCAAGGAAAAAAAAAAGTAGGGCTTGGAATTTATGATGTCCAGGAGGCTTTGGTGTCATAGCCACTGCACTCAGCTTTATTGGGCCGTCTCCAAAAAGGCTGCTGGGTAGTGGAGCAGGTTTTAACTAGTTTAGACAGATAAAGATCATCCTCGTCAATGGAAATGAACAGCTGGAGGCAACGGTTTAGAATCCCTGGAAACAAAACAATCTGAAGGCATGAGCAAATTAACTCCATTAACACTGAACTGATTAAGCAGGAATATTCTACCCAAAATTCTGCTTCTACCTAATTACTGCTGTTCATAGAGAGACCACTCACTCCCAGTAAGGAAAAGGAAATATTTTTCTTGCATCATATTTATCAGGTACAGAAGAGAAGCTGATCTTGCTAAACACGAGACACATGCACAGAAGCACATTCCTAACTCATTAATAGCCACCATGGCCCAAGGAAGTATTCCCAGCTCATTCTGCAAATACAAAAACTTACAGCCAGTTAAATGACAAACCCAGAGTCACCCAGAGAAGTCAGCAGCAGAACTGGCAATAAATACATTCATCTAGACTGCTCCAGGAAGTGACTTTTATGGTAAGAGTTTGTATAATACTTTATAAAGTTGGAAATGTGTTACCATGATAGTAAGGACCCACATGAGACCAGTATTTTTCTGCCTGTGCTCTGGATATCAATAACTGGGTATAATAAGGATGAAAAGGTGATGAAGAAAAGCGAATTCACACACAGTGTGCAGCCACGCACACAGGACAGGCTTACAGGAGGTCTCCACATGCCCAGGAAATTCTGTAGGGACATCAAACTTTGAAAACTGCTCACAGAATCATACGTGAAAAAAATTTTTTTTCTTAATATCATAAATACGTTCTCACCAAACCTGAACAGTCCCCGACGTGCTGCACCATTGAAATGAGCTGCATTCATGGCTTTTACCTTCAGGATTTTATATCAGAAACATTCAGCATTTCAGTGGTTAACTGCACGCTGCCTTTCTGGCTAAGGCTGATAATGCCTCTGAGCTCAAGGTCGAAGGGCTGAGATAAAGGACTGTAAAGGAGTGAAAATTAGCACATTCCCTGGAGCAGACTGGAGCTGGTCCCAGGAGACACCGTTCCCCACCGCCCTCCCTGTCCTCTGCCCCAGAGAGCTCCTTGTTGCTGCTGTCAGTCACTGCCACAGATCAAGACATAAATCCTGCACCAGAGGCCTCCCAGGTCATGCTGCTGGAGGGGGCTGTGGGAAGGGCACAGGGGTTTGGGCACTCGGCCATATTTCCATCAAACTATTATGGTCTGGAAGGGATGTTTTTGAGATTCCACGTGTCTGATACTGAGTGCAGGTGGCTGCTTGGATGCAGGGAAAAATGAGGAGATGCATATGAGAAAAAAAAATATTTTTAATGGAGTAAGGCTTCAGAAGAGTTGTCTTCCCAGGAATTTTCAGTGAAAGCCATGCTGTGCACTGTACAGGGAATTTACAGCTGTGCCAGGGGATCTGCAGCCTCAAGAGGGAAATGGAGAATTATGGTGCTGCAGTTGCTGCAGTGTGGAGAAGGGTCTGTCTCTGCTCACTGATTTCAGCACTCACAGGAAACATCACGTTCAGAAAACAAAATCTTGCACCTTCCTATGCATCCATCCACTGGTAGCAAGAACCAGACAGGACCCCTGGTTTTCTCCATCTCACTGCTTTGCTTTCCTCCCTGCCAAGCTGAGCAGAGCAGACAGTGGCATCTGCAGGTCCCCTTCCCAAGGTTTGCCCAGGAAGGATGCAGAGGATGTCCTGGATATTCTGGTCCTTGTGGGGAGCTACAAGGGTCCACAGCAAATCCCATCAGCACGTTAAGCCACCATTCCAACTGGGCAGGTTTTGCCCAGCAGCCTTACAGCTGAGAATGAGAGATGTCAAAAATCACTGCCTGCTGCCAGCTCCTCTCCAGGCCTCCTGCTCTGCCTGCCCTGGGCTGGAGCTGCTCTCCCACCTCAGTCTGGCCATTAGGACATGGTGCACTCTGCCAGCACTGCTGGCCCTGCCAGCAGCACAGCCTTGTAGGGTTGTCTTTCTAGGAACATTTGGGCTCAAGATGACCAGATTCCTGTCATTTGGGAGGTCACTTTTGGCCAAGGTAGAGATTTAAAAACCTTCACAGATATATATTGCCAAGTTATACCCTTCTCACATGATATACTGCTCAATCCCTGTCCAATTTTCCGCTGCTCATCTTCCCCAGACCTTTCAGCAGCAGCCAGTGCATTCAGATGGACAATCCTCTCTTGAAGCCTTCTGTGTAATTTATTCTGCTCACGAACTAAGCTCTCATGACTGCTCTAAAGGTTAGGTTAAACCCAACAGCTGGCCTGTGTGATGTCCACGTGGCTCCACAAACAGCAAATGGGCTATGGGATAACCTTGAGATCCGACCCTCCGGAAATGTGTGAGCTGGGAAATCCCCAGGCCCTGGGGCCTCTGGTTACCTGGGAGTCACCCCATGGGGACCAGCAGGGACCTCTCTGCTCTGACATGAAACCTTTAGGGGTGGCTTTTACAGGGAGTGGGAAATAGAGTGACTTCTTGGAGATGTTTAGGTCTCCATTTAGACATTTCAAGACATCAGAGCAAAACTTTCAAGGTGCCCATGTGATTTTCCATCCCACTACACACCAAAAGGGTCAGGATGAAAGAGTTTTCCCATTTCTTATTGCCTTTTTATCCTGCAGCACAACCTTAATCAGTCCAAGGGTATGGACCAGGAAATACTTTGGCATAGCTTCTCCTCCTTATCCCCAGTGACTGATTTTACATCAAATCAGCCCAAAGGTCGGTGGGTTGATGGTGGAAGCAGGTGAGCTGCTGTGCACGAGGTTCCCAGCTGGGAACAACGACCACAATGTGTTTGTTGGAACAGAGGATGCCCTTTGTATAAAGTTATAGCTGTATGAAATGAACATCTGGGCAATGAAACTGGATCAAGAAGCAAAAGATCCCACAGAACAAAATGACGTGAGTGCACAATTAGTGAAAAAGCCATGTGATGACTAGAGGCAATCAGTGACCTTTATATCACAGCATCAAAGTAATTGAAAAAACTGTGTAAACAGAAATTATTTCATGCTCTCCAAAGTAGAGCAGAGAATTTTTATTTTTGAGATTATGCTAAGATAAGCTAAGACTGGCTAGCCCTAGGTCTTGCAGCACAGCCTCTAAATCCTGACTTTTATAACTATTTATAAATTTCTCTTCCTATAATGGGCAATTACAGACAGAAGAGAATTATTGCTGTTTGGCTGCATGTACATCTCTGATTCAATTGAAAATAGCCCACTTAGACAAATAATCAGCATCTTGCAACATCATGTTCTACAGAGAACAGATGCTGTGTGCTTATTGGAATTTAACAACCCACAATTTGGGAGAGAAATGGACTCGAGCAGGATGCCAACTGTCAAATGAAAAGCCACCTACGACAGGGAAGCTCAAGAAATTTTTACACCAGCAGCATCCTCCCTCTCCTCATAGTAAAGAAACACAAATTATTCTGAGAGTTGTATTTTAAGACTGAAAATAATAATCTTAGGGTTTGGTGTAGGTAGAGGGTAAAGGAAGTGGGGAAGATGTTAATGACTGGAATATTAACAGTAAAATACTCTGGAAGAGCTCTGCATGTTCCCTACTGAGCCATGGACAAACCCAGAACACCTCTGACAGGTGACACTCCAACTTCCTCCATACCTCCCCAAAGATAAATGATAATTAGGTCTTGAGGGAACACATTTTTTTGACTTGGACATGATCAGGTGTTTCTCTTCGAGAAATAAGCATCCTTTGGGTTTAAATTCACAGCAATTATGACAGAACACAGGACTGGTTGTTTGCAAAGACCTATCCAAATGGCCCTGTACTCATTTATTTTTTTAAATGAATTATTGATGATTTCTCAGCAGAGACTGATGTCTATTCACAGAGATGACACAATTGCTTATCATAATTTGAAATCTGGTATTCATTTGACGTCTGTGCCTCAGCGCCTTGTTGATAAATTACAGCACAAAGCTCTGTAGGAACAAGTTCATATTCAATGTCTTCAAACAAAAACAATTGATGGTTCCTTTCAAGACCAGAAATACATAGAAGCTATGATGGCTAAAGCTAATTTTAAAAAGTAACTTAAAAAAACTAGTTTGGAGAGAGCATCAGGACCTGCTGTGCAAGCCAGGAAACAAAATTCAACTCAATTATTTCTGAATTGATATTTAGTCACAGCATTCGTATCTTCTGCTCTTCATGCCTGTGAAATGGAAATAATTATATGTTTACTCCTATGTAAAGAAGTTTGGGATCCTTCTAAGAAAAGTGTTCTGTCTGTTCTCCGATTTCTGGATGGAAATCAAAGATATGTCTCAGCAATCCTGGGCACTGGGAACCCCACAAACCTGTCCTTTATTCCTTCTACTGTCTTCCCATGGGGTATTGAATCAAGTTCAACATCTTGGTCTTAATTTGAAGGTCTATCCCAAAATATACAAAATACTGCATAAAACTCCAAAATTCTGAGTATGGTGAACAGTTCTGTCCATTTGGAGCTGAGGAACTCTGCAATAAGGACAACATCTCAAGCAGTCAGGACTTCCTTAGAGGCTGATGCCAAACACTGAATGGGCTCCCAAGTAATCACAAACTTGATTTCTACTGTAAATACCAATAATACTCCTTGGAACATGTCCTTTTTATCAGAAAACAGCAATATTGAAAGTTTAAAATTCCCCAGGCTCTCCAGAGCACATAAGAAAGCTGAGACATCTGGGCCAAATGTCATTCCAACAATGGAGACCCCGTTTGCCAAAGGACGTGACAGGGGCTGGGTGTGTCACCCACTGGGCACCTTGCTTTGGTCACGTAGGTGTCACCACACCATGCTGCAGCTGAGGAACATCATTTCCAGGAGGGACACACCAATGGAGAACAATATTCCTGGCAGATGTCTACAACTCCTTGTCCAAGCCTGAGTCTCACAGCAAACCCCCTCGAGGCTGAAGCAGCACTGCTTTTTGCAGACACTGCACCCCGAGCCAGGCCAGTGACAGCTCTGTGTCCCTGACAGCCAGTCTGTGACCAGGCTGTATTTTGTGCCTGTTGACTGAGTGGGGCACACAGATCCCACGTCAGTGACACATTTCCAGCCACCATGCAGCCCGTTTCTAGCACAACCAGCACTTTTCAGCCCTAACAGACTGCCAGCAGTGATCTGCCAAGTGCTGGCCAAGAGGCCTCCCTTTCATTTTATAGAGGCTGGATTTGTGTGTGATCTGTTGGGGGCATTAGCAGAGGTCACTGAAAGCACCAGTCAGAGGCCAAACAGCGTTTTCAGGAGATTTGGGGCTGCCATGAATTATGGGCCAGCAGTTCCTCCTTTGGCCCACTGCAATGTGGTTTGGGCAGCAGACAATGGGGCAGTGTGAGATGAAGTCAATTCCTCTCCCACCTTGGAGAGGGAGCCAGGAAAGGAGAGCAATGAAGTCCTTACCTAGTTCAGCAAAACAAGAATACACAAACCTTTTTCTGAGTACCTGTTGGCAAAGTGCATTTCTGGTATTTGCTGAAAAGTAACAGATCCATGGGCAACACCTGGCAATTTCATTTTTAGATCTCTTGTAAGAGAAACATCTTCAAACATGCAGCTGTCTGGGACCAAGGAACACAGTTGCTGGGCAAAGGGATACATGCAGCAGCATTTCAGCTCAGCACCTTCCTAAGGCCACGAAGGTGGATGGAAATGCTCAGTGGAAAGCCTGAACAGCAAACATGGACCACAGCAGCTGGTGGCCTTTGGGAATTTTGGACCACACTCCTAGAACCATCTGCTCTTGTCTGTGTCAGCTCCCAGGGGAGGGATAGACTGACCTGATCCCAAAAAAGGTGGACTGGTCTGTACTAACACCCTGGGCTCCATTAGGTACCACTTTGGAATGCCTCTGGCCACTCTGGTGTTTTGGACAATAACAGGGAAGGACACAGCCCGTATTTCTCCCAAAGCACCATCTGCACTGTAAGGATTGAGCATCACTAGGCCCATATGAAGTGATCAGGCAGATCCCAGAATAGCTCCCAGTCATGTTCACTTCCTCATTATTATTGTTGGCTTTGCCATAGTGCCTCGGAATTCATCTGGGCCCTGACAGTCTAAGTTGTCCTGACTGAGAACAAAAAGCCCAGCAATTCCACAATCACAAATGATGTTTTAAAACTGGAATACAAATCACCAGCAAAACCAGGACTCTCTGAGGAGCAGACCACAGGACTTCACTCCTCCTTTATTTTGTTTTGTAAAATGCTTTGTAGAAAAGAAGAGCTCAGCAGGCCAGAGCTTGGGACAGGGTGTGTTAAACCATTCACCAAGAAGCCATGTCCAGCTCACATGAGTCCTGGCACCACTGGCTCAAGGACAGACTTCCAGTTTCAAACTGGGGCAGGAGGTCTCACTCTCCTGTCAGAAGAACTGTAAGAGCACAGGTAGGAGGCAATATCCTGTTGTTCTTTGCTAGGTTTGCACTGCAGTTCTGCCACACAAAAGGTCACACATGCATCCTAACATGCCCAGGACCTCACAGTGGAAAGGGTACAAACCTAAGGGGAAGGAACAAAAAGCCTCTCACAGCATCCAGCAAAATCTTTCAGAGGCAAATGACTGAAATGCCACAACCTTCATCTGCCAAATAAACCTGGTGACCCTTCATCACAACATTAATATTAAATCTGTTTGCTCTTGGAACGATAAATACACCACACTGTACAGGCAAAACTGCAGTTCTGATCCTGGCCCAGGAAAGTCAAACAGGACTTTGCCACTGACTCAATGGCCAGACCCTCAAAAAGCAGGAGAGCCAAAAGCATAATCACTCCAGCCAAAGAGATAGACCTTGGTCTATTCCACATAACAAAAATACTACAGTCAGAAACCTCAGGAGACAGCTTGTAGCCAAATCAATCCCTCAGCCACTTTAATTAATCATCTAGAAAGGGAAAGCACAGAATAGTCACTTCATGGACATTGATTTTGCATGCCAAAACTTATGCAAATGCAGATGCAACTTCAGCAGAGATCTCCAGAGGATGATGGCCTGATTCCAAATGCAGCTTCCCATGTTGCAACGTTCCAGCTTCACTCTACCAATTCCATCCAAAAAAGTTTCCTGACTTGTCAGCCTCCCACAAACTCCCATCTTCTGCAATCCATTTGGTCTATGCAATGATACAGGAGCATTAATTCTTGCAGTCACGCTGTACCCACATAACGCTGATGTTCTGATGCCCTGAGCTCTCTAGCTGGCTACAAATTTCGGTACTACATCAAATCCCTTCCTTTTAAAAGACAATGTATCAGGAAGTCAAACACCTATCTTACTCCCACAAACTTCACCGGCATGCAAAGTTCCTGCTCATGCAAACAACCCTCCTGCAGGCAGCGTCTTGCAATGCGAACGCCGCAGTCACAGGGTTCCATCAGCGAGCTCCCCTCTCCCCCTGCTCCCAGCAAAACCTCCCACAGCAGCCCAGCCAGGAGCTATGCCCGGAACTCCATTTGCGACAGCAAAGCGGGCCTCGGCAACAATGAACAAGCGGAGCAGAAGGAACGCGGGGCCCTTTGTGGCCGGGGCCGCTGCCAGCGTTATGCAATGCTCGCTATGGCAACCCCGCGGCGCTCGGCAGTAACCCCGGGCAGCCACTGAACTCTGCCCCACTGGCGAGCGCCGAGCCGCCCACTCGCCCGGCCGGGCTGTTTACACTGCTCACATGACGGCCCGGGGAGGCTCCTGGCAGCCGCCCCAGCAGCCAGCCGGGTTTCTAGGACCGGGCAGCGCTGCCAAAGGCTGGCAGAGATTAACTCTTGCGAGCGGGGGCCGCCCGCAGCGCCCCGGAGAAGGGAAGGGCACCGGAGCGGCGAGCGGGGCTTGGTGCTGCCGGCACCGACCCAGTGAGGCGTGCAGCGAGGGGAGAGGGAAATCGGGGAGCTTTAGAGAAGGGAACCGCACTGTTGCAAAGTGTGGAATATGTAAAAGTGCCTTTGTTGGATAAAATGTAAGCTAGAAAGTTCTGATGGTTGATAAGTGGAATTCCGCCAGGCTTGGCAAGTCTGAAATGAATAATCAATGTCTGTCTCGAGTGTGCCATTATTGGCTTGATGCACACCGGGTAACAAATCCGATTTTTGCAGACAACAGTATCTGTTTTTCCCTTAATGAGTGGCAGATGAGGGAGGATAATGAACTGGATCTGGGCACATAACACTCGTCAAGAGCTGTGTGCTATGAGCTGCACGTACCTGGGTTACACGAGGTTGCACAGAGCTCCCAGAGTGGCACGGAGCTGTCCCAGCCCTGGGCTCGGGAGCACTTCCAGGTACCAGGGCACAGAGAGGGATCTGGAGACAGGGAGGGATGCTGTGCTCCACAGGTGCCTTGCTAAAATGGCGATTTAGTCTTACAGCACAATCCCGTAGGAAAAAAATGCTGCAGATTCCCAACCCGCTGTGCGAGCGCTGCTACTGCTCCGGCGCTTTCACAGCATTTATTTCCACACATTAACAGATGTTCATTAACTCACACCCCTGTGAGGCTGGTATGGGGAAGTGAGCAAGTAATAACCTCCAGATTTTCTAATGAGAGAATTAAGAGCTCAGGTAAGTCTCCCTAGAGAGCCCGAGGCAGCAGAGCTGAGTCAGGGGCAGAGGCTGGAAGGGAGCCCTGAGCTCCGGGCTCAGCGCTGCAGCACCCACACACACTCCAGGAATAAGTTTCACTGCCTGGGGCAAACAACAATCCAATTTCTACAGGCCTCTTACTGGTGCTCTGCAGAGCCTCCTGTATTCCCGGGCACTAGGACTGCGCAGAAAACGCATTTATAGTTGCAAATGATCCACCATTACCACCAACATCAAAGGAGCTGCTTAAACGTATCCCTCAAAACTTGCCAGGGGCCAAAGTGTGACCTCGGCATCATCTAATTGTGCTCTGCTATGACACAGCTCTGGATGACTTTGTGTCAATACTCTTGCCTGCTCTTCCTTTAAGGAAAAAATTCATGCCTTGCCCTAAAATATTGTACTCTCCAGTAAAACCTTGTTACTCTCAGTAAGAGGTTGTGTGGATTTCTCTCCTGTGCTATGATGACAAGTTCATTGTCACAAGAACGGACCCTGCAAATACAGCACTGAAAAGCAGTGCCTTGACATCAGAACTGCCTTTCACAGGTTCATCCAGTTATCCCTACATCCAAACATTAAAAAAATAGGAAGGAAATTTCTTAAGTCTGGCTAAAAATTTAAGCATTCACAAGTATCAGTTTAAAGAGTGGCTCAGTCTCATTCCTGCAGGAACAGGCTCGTTGCAGTTCTCTGCCCCTCGCTGGTGGGAGCAGCTGTGGGAGTTCTCCTTCAAGCCTCAGTCTCTTGGCACCAATCCTGCAAAGCCCTCACCTCTCTCCCCCACGGGTCAAACCTCTGCCTGCAAATGTTTTATCCTGCAATATTATAAAATGCCTTTCCCAAGGCAAATGATAAACCAGCCTTGGCAGCCCATTGTGTGGCTACTTACAAGAAGAGGAGAAATGCTGAGTATTTGGCTTATGAAACAGAAATACAGGAAGAAAATATTTATAACAATGCTACTGTTTAAATAAGGGAGACCATAATTTATTACAGATGTGACCCTTCTCCAAAATGAAGGGTTTAAATCTTGCTGATGCAATGTAATGACAAGAAGTAGAATGGACTTAATGAAGAATTCAACCAACTTCAATTCTGAATTGCCCCCTTTTATCGCCTGCCATTTTGTACCCCAAAATAGGAACAAAATTTGCTTCTTTCAAGCATTGTTTGTCAGACTTTTCAGTGCTCAGATTTAAAAACTGATTGATAGGAAAACATCCATCCTTCATCCTAAAAGAGACTGAGCACTTCTACATTTAGCAAAATTTGGTTAATTATTAACAATTAAAGAAGAGAAAATGGCATGAAACTTAGACAAGATTTGTTATGCTTACAGTCACATATAAAGAATGCAGAATGTATGTGCATGGAGGGGAAGATAAAAAATGAATTACTTCAGTGCAAATGGCAATTGCAGAGAAACAGCCTGCAACACTGAAATGAAAAACAGCTGAAATTACTGTACAAGGAGTCTGCAGGTACAACGAGACAGAGTTAATACGTGACTGGTTAGAAGAGGGGGCATGGCTTGGCATGGAACTGTAATCAAAATATTTTCATTTAATGCTTCACTTGGCACAGAAGGATCAGATAACAAAGTACTCACCCCAAATCCCACTTCAGTCTCTAAAAAGGTATTTCTGTTTCCTGCACTGCAATAAAAATACTTTTTTTCATTTTAACCAAAATGGATTGAAGAAGCTACAAGCAGCAAAAGATGCTCAATGACGTCCAGCAAAGAGTTGATTTCCCTTCTTCCTGATGCAATAAAACTAAAATTGTAAAACACCACCCATATTTGCTAATCTAGTGCACATTAGGAAAAAGGTGAATATGTGACAAATTAAAACATTCACTTCTTATTTGCTTCATCAAGTTCTGTTTTGTCCTTTTAAAAAAGCTGGTGTTGCATCATCTGAACAGCATTTCCTTCAGAACAAATTATCTAAAGTGCTCAAAATTGGCTTCAGTATCTCCACCAAGAGTGACAGTAAAACTCCCTGAGCAAACCAGCAAAATTCATCTGACTCCTTTGAGATACTGAGTATCTTTTACACTGTTTTACTCATTATATGAAAATACCTAAATATGTGTTTAACAATTTTCCAGCATTACTTACCTGCATACAGAATATCTTGTTCTATTCACAGTTGCTGTATGTTGGGAATTCTGCATTGCTGGCACTCTTTGCTGGTGGGCTGAGTTCTCTTAAACAGAATTCCTACTTGGTAGTGAGGTTATGTCAAATGTACTCCCAACCTTGCAAGGGTCCTTTAAGGAATTGATTCTTTTTAATAGTTTACTCTAATCTGAAGTACCACACCCACCACCTTCTCATTCAATTTTACACTGGAACTGAAAAACTTTGTAATTTCATGTACACTGATTGAACAGGGGCCAAGGGGAATACAACCATTAAGGTTTCACGTGAACTCAGAGAAGAAAGACTTCTTTGGTAATATAATTACAGAGCACAAATCTCGTAAGAGGAAATGAACTACAGGGATTTATTTGATTAGACTTTTTTTCCTTTTCCTTTTTAATGTAGCAAGAGCTCTCCTTCCCCCACCCCTTCCAGTCTAACAGTAGATACTAACCAAATTCTTGGCAGGCAGGAACTGGGACTGTTACAGAGGGATGTTTCAATGGGACACTGTTACGGGATGGAGTGTGTCCAGTTCAGTTTTGAGCATCTCATCCATCTCGGGTGTTGCTGCTGAGGAGCCCTGAACAGCACTCCAGCTGAAAGAAGAGTTTGTTAGTACAAGGACCTGAGGTTGTGTCCCACCACATCACCTTTCCAGCGTCAGGACAAAGCTGGAGCAGGGATCTGTGAGCCACTTCAGGGGCTGTGCAACACCCAAGGGCAGTGACCAGTTGACTTCGTTGTCTTGGTAACATTGTGGCTGACCTGGCTTGACCAGATCAGTGTGACTTAATCATCCTAAGAAGGAAACAACTGCAACAAGTGGCAGAGCTAATTACTGTGGGTTCCCTCCCTGAATGGACTTCCTCAAGCTCGTGTCTCACGTTCACAACCTTTGGCCTGCTTAAGCATTCAAACCATTCTGATTGTGCACCTCCCTGGGACAACCAAGTCACCTACAGCACTTACTGTGCACTCTGTACCATGGATCTGTACATATCCAGTATCCACACACTCCCTAGGATCTCAGGAAGCAGCAGGTTATAAACTCTTATTTACACTGTGTCAATATCGTGGATTTTACTGACAGTCAGTTACAATGTGAAGTGCATGTTTTACCTACTCAGTGTGTTTAAACCCTGTTTTTCTCTCTCTCTGTACAGTAATGCAGCTGTGGAGATCATCTGAGAGACTAAAACAAATGGTGTCCTGATATAATCATAACAGAGATGGAGGAAAGGCAATTTCAGCAAAAGTCTTGACAGCAGAATCTGCTTCTGTTTAAGTCTGACCTGTTCTCCTTGCAGAAGCAGCATGACAGAATGTTTTGCAAAAGATTTGTATTTATATGCTTGGCTGTCAGCTCTAGATGTTGCTCCTTGTCTGTATAATAATTACATGGAATGCTCAGTGGAGATGTTCTCTAAATTGAAATAAACAGAATCAATAGAGACTTGAGTTAACTGCATTGTCACACCACATGAATAAAACACACTGATGGATTCTCCTGGCCAGTGTTCAACAGGGATTTGGTCATTGCTATTGCTATGCAAAGTGCATTTTAAATGGTGTGCCAGCAGTTGAAAAATGCCATTTCTGTCTAACTTTTACTTACTATTGTTACCAGAAACTCCTAGGATTCCTCAAATAGAAAGAGTTGCATATTTATCTCTGTCACACAGTACCAAGGAAGAAAAAGAAACATTTCAGAAAAGAGCTATGTACAATAGATAACACTGGATAGGGATCTAGGGGACAGATATTATATAAAAAATTACTCTACATAATTTTACAAGTTAACTTCGAATCTTCTGCATTTCTTGTATGTATTTCTCCAACATCAAACCATCCTTTTTTCATGCTGCCTGATGAACTGCTACAGTAAAACTGACTCCTGGGCCTTCACTTGTTTTTGCAGTTTATGTGTCCTTTAGAGGGTCTCACAAAACGACTTCCAAACCCCTAAACATGGTCACTTCCTTCATCATCCCAAGCAGACAAAGGTTGTTTCAGTTCACTGGAAGGCACTGAAGCATGTACAGGTCTCATCTGATTACAGAGAGCCTATAATGCCCCGAGGCCACTGAGACTGTCAACACAGCTGTCCCTGTGTGCCGAGACAAATGTCCTGCTGGGCAATCCCTGAGTCAAAATGGAAACACAGCTTCTGAAATGGATTAGGGGTAAGGACAAGGACTGTAAATAGGCCAGGAAACCAGGGAAGTTTATTAGGTATTGCTAAAGGAGATTGTTATGTTAGAAAGTACCTTGACCCTGGTGCTGTTCTGGAAGTATGAGTATTCTGAAGTATTTTACTTCTGTGGTCACCTAACATCTAAATGAACATTTTCTGAGCATGTCTCAGACATACAAGACCACACAGAATATGTATAAAGCTCAAAAAAAAGAGAGGTGCAAAGATCTGCATTCTAATGGCATAATTAGCTCTTGTGAGAAAAGCAGTCTTGCTGCATCAGCACTGAGCAGCTCCCACCCTCACCCATCCCATACCCTCACCCATCCCACACCTTCACCCATCCCACACCTTCACCCATCCCACACCTTCATCCATCCCACATCTTCATCCATCCCACATCTTCAACCATCCCACATCTTCATCCATCCCTCACCTTCACCCATCCTACACCTTCATCCATCCCACACCCTCACCCATCCCACATCCTCACCCACCCCACAGCCTCAGGAAAATCCTGGCAGAGCTGCAGTTAATGCAGAAATTCTGTTTCCTGCCACAAACTCTGCAGCAAAAGCAAACTGGAGCAATCCAGTCACTGAACAACCTCCTGAATGTACATCCTGGGGGTTAAACATCCCCAAATAAATTACTGCTAATGCAGATCACTTTAAGGCCAAACAAGTCTGGGCAATATTGTTTAAACATTAAATTCTGCATGTTTATTTTTCTAATGCCTCTTCATATTCTTTCTTTTTAATTAATTTTCTGGTCATCTGTGGCTTACAAAATGATTGATTCAGGAGGTATCTGCTCCCACATCTGGGCTTTCTTTAAACAAAGTCACAAAAATGATGAATCTTCTCCTTCATAATACGTTATTGCTTCCTACGTTCATGCTTTTGGTGTTCTAATCATAACTAGAGGCTCACATGCTCCCATCTCACCAAGTACAGTATGCTGGATAAGCCAAAAAAACATTTTCAGTTGAAGGCTTGCCCAGACATCTAATATCTTATCATAAAAATCTGAAATTTTCTTTTGCTCTGAGTCACTGATAAAAAACTTACTTCATGGAACATTTGAAACAGGAAAAAAACAAAGGAAAACAGCCCTGTAAAAAAGGACTCAAAGCACTGGCAGGAGCATTCCCAACCTCGGGCCTTGTCCCTCTCAGTTCAGCTGCTCAAGGACCAGGGAGTGTTTGTGACACAACAACAGTGAGGGTGCCACACAGAAAACTCAAACCAGGCTGTGGGGAGGGCCAAGCCAGCAAAATTCTTACCTAGCTCTTCCTGCAGCCCAGGACAGGTGGGTTTCAGCCCATTCATTTTAATTAAGTGATTTAGTTCTTCCTAAAACAACTCTCTCTAAGGATAAAATTTAATTTCTCCAGTTTGTTGTATTAACAGGCATGGAGCGATGCATTTCTCCTCACTAAATCAACTTTTAGTCATGGTTTGTGCAATTTTGAGTTGAGATGGAAGCTGGAGCTCCAAATCATAACAGTGCTTTATAATTGTTTCCTAACAACTGGGTAAATTATATCAGAATTTCTAGAAATAATAGAAAAGCTTATCAAAACACAGTATTAAAAACTAACACATGCAGTAAACAAAGATAATATTAACTGTAGTTAAGGAGATAAAGCAGTTGGTTTTGGATCACACATGCTGTTCAGGCATCTAAAAAATTAGTAGAACAGACTTTCACATCTATTTTTATTCACAGACCACAAGATGAAAAAGGATTTCCTCCTTCAGTTTTGAATGAGCTTCTCAACTCTGAATTACTGAGTGTCTGATAAGACAACTCAAAAGGAGTCTCTCACTCTAAAATAGTCTAGTGCTAAGTGAGAGGACTCCATCCATTCTGTGGTTTTACTTTCTCTTAAACAGTGGCAGGAAAAAGCACAGTGTCTGCCTCTTTAATTTCATGTAAGTTATCGTGTTAAGACTATATGGAGCTTAGTTCTTGGTACAGATGGTCATAAATGCACATTAAATCACAATGTTTTATTTTAAACCATTTAATTTAACATAATAAAATATTAATAATTGCAATAAATTTTGATCCATGCTGCTCCAGTGGCTTTTGGTTTTACAGGGAAATATCAGGCTTGCCAGCTAATTAATTCTTGTGACTGATTGTAGTTATTATCAGTGTCATAGACTTTTAAAGCCAGCAGGATCACTGTGGTCATTATTCTCATACAAAACGAGTGTAACACCTCAACAAACCCCACCCACCAAATCTCTTCCCTGTGTTGGTTCTCCTGTATGACCATCAAGTCATCTCATGGATAAAGCAAATAGCTCAAGCATTTTTCACATGCATTATTAGACCTGTTTTCCACTTCTTTCATCATTCTGGTAGTAGTTTCCCAAGTATTTTACACCAATATATTGAACTAGAACAAGAGACTCTCAAACAACACCTGAAGAGGCAATAACAGCTCCTTACTCCTGTCTGATATTCAAAAACTGGGGAATACATATGCACAGGTGAAATGACACAGTGCAGCATTCCTTGAGCTGGGCTTGGCTTAAAACAAAGGACTCTTGGCTCTCATTTGCACGTTCAGATTCCTGAATACACTGCCTCAAGCAAAAGAGTGTGTGATAATCCTGTGTAAGGATCACTTCAATCATTCATCTGTTCACAGGCAGAGGCAGAAGAGGAAAGGCACAAAGGTGCAGCATCAGCAAACTGGGCTGGTCCTACTGCTGGTCATTTAATGGTACAATAAAGAACTGAGACCCCTGTGCTTGTCCCCAGGTTCTGCTGAGAGGACAAAAAGAGCCCCTGGTCATCTCCTTCCCACGACTGAGCTGAGCACAGGGACTCACTCACACGGGTTCAGTGTTTGCCCTTGAACTGGTGTGGGCTGCATTTGGCACTCTGCTTTTAGATCAATATATAACCCAGGAGTAATCTTATCTGGCAGGAACAGGGGTATTGGGGGGAGGGGGAGGAACACAGCCTCAGAGGTGAGGAGAGCAACTCTTCTAAATGCTAATGGGTTAAGAATAGAAAGGTCAAATGCCTGCCTTATCAGAAGGCCCCATGTGCAAACAGGCACGGAGCTCAGCAATCAGAGCACCAGCTGGGTATAAATGTCAGAAGTTAGTTACTGTAGCTGTAAACACCAAAAGCAGGATGGTGCAACTGGGAAATCTCCCAAGACACTTCTGGTTTATACAGATCACTGGGAAAGTCCAACTGCCAAGCCTGGCTGGAAATCACTTCAGTCTTAGAGCTGCTGTGGAAGCAGAGAGCACCTGTGAGCTGTGTGGTGGCCCCAGAGTGAGCAGCCACTGTAGGAGGGGGTGTCGAGTGTGTCCAGTATCAAACATCCTGTGCTGGCTCCAGATTGCTCTTGCAGAACTCACACATTCTCCTGGAGTAAGGATGGATGAGGATGGAGACAAAAAGTCTTTCCTTACCTCCCTGTAGGTACAGAGGGCACTAAATAGCAGAAGCTGCATGAGGACTCCGAGTATAAGGTGTAATGGATTGGGGTGGAATAAGAGATGAGGTGGCACAGTAAAAATATATCTCCCTTAAATGCTAATACATTTTTAGCCCTGTTCTAATTAATCTTCTTATTGGCATCCAAGGAAAGAGGCCAGAAGTTGTATTATACTGGGTAGTAATCTTCTTGCAGATACAAGCAATCAACTTGCAGGAATGATGAAGAGCACAAACAGACCCTGGTGTGAGTTACTGTGAGGGGCCTGTGCCAGTCACCAGTGCTTCCAGCCTGGCACCTTTTCCCTGCAAAAGTTGTCAATAAAATTAATCAGATGATTTCCATTCTCTGCAAAAGATTGGCAGTGAGCAGCCATGTTAAGAATACTGCTGTTCCCTCTCTCCTGGTACTGGGATTGCCCCAGGAGAAGGTTAGCTGAGTTTGGGAAACAGATACAGGATACCTGGCACAGCTCCCTGCTTTCTGCAGAACAAAGAGCACCATTCTTGTCAGCCTGTTCCCAGCTGTAAACAACTATCAAAGGAGAGGGTTAATTACCACGTAAAACACGAAGAAGGAATAATAACTACAAATCCAGCAAGGCTAAATATATTTTATCCCACAAAAGGGATAAACAGGGTCTGTGCTCATAGCCCAGAGATCATATTCTAACCATTGAATAGTTACTTTAATTGGTAAAGATAGGGTTACACTGAAAAAACAAAAAAGGAATGCACCCATATGAAGCCATTGCTCTCTGAAAGATGATTTTTTGATGTTTGTACCACAAAGTGACACTCTGCAGTTAACTGGCCAGGCCTCCAGCCCCAGCCATAGGGGAGAACATCATAACCTACTTAAATCTGCAGGCTGCATCCTCTCTGCAGCAGAGCTCCCAAACGGGCACAAATGGCTCATTCCGTGCACCAGCCTTACTCGGCATCTGTTTATCCCCCGGTCTCCTGCCAGCATCTGCTCCTTTGCTGACACACATGAGCTGCTCCTCTGCATTACCACCCTCGTTTGCAGTCTGGGAACTCGAGTTCATCCATTTGAAAGAGCACAAATATTCAGCAGCACACGTTTCACACACATGGCATCACTGAGCTCTATTAACAGTTCTGTTCAACCCTGAAGCTACTGGATTTTCAGTGACAGCTCCAGCATGCTAACGACTTGGGATGTTTTCTGAATTCATGTAGGGAAGAAAAAGCTTTCATAAAAATACAAGATTTTACCTTTTTCTATTCACAGCAAGAATGACCAAACTTATTTATCCTATGAGTCACATCCTGAAAGCTTCACACGGCTGACAGCCTCAAGAGATATAATATACATTCTGGAGAGCCACTGCAGGAGAGAGAGAGAGTCCTTTCATCTCTCATTTCTTGAGCTGAGAGCTCAATTGAACTTAGTTCAATTTAGGAATAGGAAACAC
Source organism: Daphoenositta chrysoptera (assembly GCA_013397915.1). Taxonomy (NCBI): domain Eukaryota; kingdom Metazoa; phylum Chordata; class Aves; order Passeriformes; genus Daphoenositta; species Daphoenositta chrysoptera. Next base: position 526,211 of record VZRO01004832.1, on the reverse strand, counting down.
AACCCAAGTCTTCCACCAGCACAATGACATTTCCCGAGTTGCTGCAAATTTGAATGAAATAATTTGCCAATTCTGAATGAAGCTGTGGAGATTCTGCCACAACTCCTCTGTCTCATTATGCAGGAGGCAATTTTGAGACTGCTGCCTCAGCTCTGCTGTTTATTGTGTGGACGTGTCTGCCTGCTACAAGTCCCATCACTGCCTCTCATTCTGACACATGCTGGCGTTTTCTTGGCTCTCAGTCACAGCAAGGGAAGAGCACAAGGGTATTGCAGAAACACCTCCTTTCTTCATCCCTCTTTAACGTGTTCACATTTCAAAAGACGATTTTGTGAGCACGTTTCTTGCAGCTGAAAACTGTTTTATAGAGATTCAGAAGTGGGTAATTAAAATGTAGAGCCTACCACGGCATTAAATGCAATCCAGGAGAGACCATATGCAATTTTCTGACCTGTGTTATTTCTATGCTGTCATCATTCTGAGGCATTTGATATGCTGCTCTTTGGTTTAAACCCAAGAATGGCATTGGAATTTTTACCATAATAAACTTTCTCAACAGACTTTGCATTCTCATTATTCTATCCATGCAAGCCACAAGGATTTTTTTTCCTCCTTAAATGTCCAATCTGCAGGCAATGGTTGTGAAACTCCATTATTTCCAGGAACTGCTGGCAACCTACTGCTGTCTGCTCTTCTCAGTATTGCCTGTATTTTCCTTGTTCAGCCTTAAAAGCCAAACTTGGTTTGCAAAAATGTCTGGGTTTCTTGATGCCAGAACTGAATAAAGAGTAGAACAGGACAGAATCAGATGGTTTTATTATGCTGAAAAACCATTAACTCACATTAAAGTCTGTAAAACAACAAGAGCATAAAACTGGAAATAGATGCTCAGCCTTAAATCCTATTACTCAGAAATTTTCCTAGGCATTACCAATCTTTTGGTAATGTCTTTTTAAGATCCACCTTAAATCTTTTTAAGCTCCACCACCCTCATCTGATCCTTACAATCAAAACAATGTAGAATATTTTTTAAAGATATAACTACTTGGATTTTCATCATTCAGTAAAGTCAAAATAACCTGTAAAGAAAGGCAGCCTGAATTGTCCAACACAGATGATGTCTGCCACAATCTGGTCTTCAACAGGCAGAGGTAAAGAACAGACAGGTAGTCTCAGTTGCCTGGGAAGAGAATACACAACAGGAAATACAGCCAAGAAAGCTGGAAGATGTGACAAAGATTCTGGATTATTCAAATCTTTCATCAGCCAGGATGATCTAAAAGTTGTAATGGAAAACTCTCCACCTAAAGGTTATCTGCAGGACCACACAGTGATCTCAGCCACCCACAGCAGGATCTTCACAGAAAGTAAGGGAATTATTCCAAATTTACATTGGCAGGACCAAGATCAGAATCTGACCAGATCCAAACAAAAACCAAACAATGCCACAAGCTGTAAGAACAATCATTAGTCCATGGGGTGTAAAAACAATGGAGACCTCTGTGATTCCGATGCACTTCAGTGACTGAAAATATTCCAGCCCTATTGTTCTTCCTCTCCAAAACATCTTGGACCTCATTCTGTGTTCCTGAGCACTCCTGACAGACAGCTCTAGAAAGATAACTGACAAACTCACAATGGCCTGAGCTTCTTCAGCTGAGTATTCCCTTGCCTTCCATTTGGGAAAGCCAAAATGTATGGAGCAGTGTCTGAGGCTGCGTCCTGGGAAGGGAAAACCGACCGTCCACGATGTCAGCCGAGTTCATTCCTAAATGCAAACCACATTGGGCTGTCGAGCACGATAATAAAAACCTGCTGACCTAGTTTCCTGCAGAACAAAATCCTCTGTCTCCCCTCCTCCTGTGCCAAATCTAAATCAGATCTCAAAATTAACCCTTTGACTAGCAAGGAAAATTCTAATAGCGATCCTCAACACTCCTCCAGCATCTCACACCATGAGAAGAGCGTGTAAACAGCAACTGGTCCATCCCCACAGCACTGCAAAAAGGGAGGGTTATTGCAGGATGAAAGTAAGACATGGAGAAGGTCAGAGACCTTAGCAGAGTTCAGCAGAGAACCTAAAATTTCTCTTCCTTTAAAAGCATTTTGAAGCTCTGTGTTCCAACTGCTTTGTTTGGTAACATTTCTCCTATGCAAATATAAAACCTTCATTCATGATGTGGCAAAAAAACAACAGCACAGCTCAGCTTTTTTAAAATCTTCATCAAACCACTCAAGAAAGGACCATTGTTCTTCCCAAATTTTGCAATGTCAACTTGCAAGTCCATTTCTGGAAGATGAGAGCTGATTGTGTTTGCTCCAAGTGTCTGGCAAAAGAGTTCACTTGTAATGGCTTCACTTCCTCAGTGATGCAATGTTTCATTTGAAGGGATGCCTGGGGGAGCTTCAGAATGGACCCAGAATGCAAAAATAACAGGGCATGTCACAACAAACTCAGCCAAGAAAACACGAATGGGAATTCTTTGGCTGTAGGATGCTTGCAAAGGCAGCTCTGGATCATGCTGCTGCTGCAGAGCAGAGCCCACTGCAATCAGGTAGGAGCACTTGGGGAGCCTCAGATTCCAGACTGCTGAGAGCACCTTTGCTGGCTCACACTGACACTGTCAACTGGAGGAGTTTTCAGTCATGTGTCAAAGAGGGGTTTATTAACAGAAGAGTGGAGATTAACAACTGCTATAGAGCTTTACAAACTGGTTTTTTACAATGAGGCGACCAATGTGCAACCTGCAAGTGGAATTGCTGACTGCAGCCAGAGCTTGCAGTTGTAAGAAAGACCCTGCAGTGAATAACTTAATCACTTATTGCTCCTGTTTGAACTGAGGGAGCTTTGCCTACATCCAGACAGTACCCAGGACCTGGAACGACTCCAGAGTTTCCTACAATAGCATTTGAGAAAAGAAGGAAACAGGAAAGTGACAACTACAAGGCATGTCAGCAATGCCACTTCACCTGGGAAGAGGTTCCTGTCTCTGTCACTTTGTCAGTCTGCAGGGAAGCTGTTAAGGCTTACACAGCAAAGACAGCACTAAATATACTGTACCCTCCAGGGAGTTTGAAGCGAAGAACAAAAAACCTGGATTAGGGAACACTGCAAAGATTGTTGTAACTGTATCTGTTCTCTGGATGCTGCATCTTCACAGGTGAACTCCACAAAAGCTTCTGTTCCACCTTGGAAATGAGGAAGAACTCTCAGTTCCCACAGGCTTATGACTAACATTGGTCAGGGTTAGAAACGTGATGATGGAAAAAGAGCATCTTATTCATCATATCTGGTCCCCGAGGGGTTAGGAGTTGTATATGCTTTTTTTTATTGACACCAACAAGCTTTAACTTCTATTGTCTTGCAGAGGAAGAGAAGGCTGAACTCAGTTCTGGCTCACACATCATCTGCAATTCCAGCCAAATCCCAGCCACACAACTTTTATTACTGGGAGGATGTCAGAGGCAAAAGACACAGCTGGATACTCAGATCCCAGACTGAGCTTTGCTGTGCTGGCAGGGAGACAAACCAGCTTTTGATTTGTATGTAAACAGAGCCAATCTGAACTGGAAGGTCATTAAGAGAAAACACATTTTACACAACACCCATTGTACAGTTCCCTTTCCAACTTTCCCCATACCAACTTTTTTTTTTTAAACAAGATTTTGTCTTCTCTTGTTGACTGTTTCAGTGACGATTCCTGGGCGTGCTGAAGTCAATGGCCAATCCCCACTGGAACTGATGTAACTGAAATTCTTCAGATTGGATCCCAAAGAGGAGTTTGCCCAAGAGACACTGCAAATCCCCTCCTCTGCTTTCCAGTACAGTAATTACCTGCAGAAAATGCAAGTCCCCTGCAGATGCAAAGGGTGATGTTTCCAAAGCATGCCACAGGCTCAGATCGCACAGCTTTACTTTAACTGAGGCACTCACATTTTCAATGTAGCTACAATTAAAATAAGATTATGAGAATCCACAAAGGAACCACACAGTTCTTGTGATCAAGGCGTTAACGCCCAATCCATTATTGTGAGAAGGCTTTTAAGAGCATTCCCAGCAGAAATAGGAGTATGTTTTCCCTGAGTAAGCTCGGAGGAATGAAGAGATTCAAAAGCTTAAGCAGAATCCCTGCTAGATTTTTTTCTGTTTGTTCCTCCTTTTTGATTAACTTGCTGTGACTATTTGATATAATTGTTACTCTTTAAGGGTAAGAGTTAAGCATTTCTCTGAAAGAAGACCTGGGTCTGCCTATAATTAACAGCTGTAGGTTCAAATGAGGGACTAACAGAGATGTTGCTGGGCTATCAAAGCAGGGAACCTTCAGGAGCAAAGGAAAATTTGCCTGTCACTCTCTATTAGTTCCTCAGGGTCAGTATTGGCAAAACACACTGAATTGTTCCATGTGTAACCAGCAAAATAAAGAGGTTTTTGTAGTTTGCTGTGTTTAAAAGGGGACTCCTGGGTATAACTGTTGAAAATAGCTTTAATCTAAAGACTGTATCTTTCTATAGCTTCCTGAAACCATAAAGAAAGTCCACTCCAAATGTTTCAACAGGAAACCAGCAAACCCAAAGACACTTCCTTCTGCTTGGACACAAGTGTTCTAGTGACAGAATGGCTCCCAGCCAGGAAATCTCTGTTCCCAGGAGACAGCAAGCTGGGACAAGAACCATCTGCAAATTCAGGATGGCTCCTTGGAGCTTTCTTTGCTCTGAAGATGATGCCTGTCATTAATGTATGCGGAGGACTTTCAAAAATCATTCATGAAAGAATAGTAAAAGGCAGTTCTGAATGAACTAAGAAAGAACAAAAGAAAAAAACCACTTTTAATAGATTTTCCTGTTCTCCTGCATGTCCGTATCTTCAGCCCCAGACTCCTGAAACGCAGCCATTATGCACAGCTTTATTTCTGTTCTTACCATAAGCTTAGCAATGCTGATGGATTTTAAGTCAAATCAAACTTTCATCAGCTTCAGGGGATGGCTGGGATCCCTATTCTCATCTTTCATGTTTTGAGATCAGTATTTCATAGTTTTTATTCTGCTAAAATCATCTTGAGCGTTAAAAGTATAAATTTCAATGCAGAGTATTTTGATTTGATTTCCATAAACCATTTTGTCCTCTAGCTGTACTCCTTCATTTCCCCCTGCATTTATTCTGAGCCCTTGGCTTCTCTGGCCAGGCTCTTCCCCTCAATCAATCCCTGCTGTGCCTTCGTTGATGTGCTGTGACAGGTCTCTGTTGACATCTGAGGGAGAACCCTGGAGTGCTTTCACAAGTGCCACTGCTCATTGCCCTGCTGAGGGAACCCAGGGGACGTGGCCCTCTGGCACTGAAAGATCTTTTTCCCTTTCACCACAGACCCTTCCCCTTGGTGGACAGCAAGGAAGTTCATTTTGCTGGAAAGTTGAGGAAGGACTTGGTTCATGGCAGCCCCAGGGAAGCAAAAGGGCAAATTTCCTTACTGACAAAAATATCTAACAAAATAGCTAAACCCAACTTAGTGCAATACAAGGCTTTGTTTCAGAAAGCAGCTTTCCTGGAGGCTGTGAGACAGCTCAATCCCCAAAAGAATTTCCCCTTAAATTATTGCATAGAGCAAAACTTATAAAAGCAGATGCCTGAAGGCAGACTTTGATATAATCCTTTTTCTAAAGTGTTCTGAGGTCCTAAAATGTCAGCAGGAGCTGCCATGTGGGAAAACATTTTGAAAAAATTATCTATTTAGAGATGTAAATAAAAGTAGGTGGCCAAATATTTTATTGTCTTCTCAGAAAGAAAACAATTTACATTTCCAGAATTATACTAATGAGAAATGAAATTTGGCTACAGATTGATAAATATCAAGATCCCCACCTGACTGACAAAGTGCCTTCTTGTCATGGTGCAGCTTGTTAGTGTTCAGGATGATTTTGAGTGTGTTTGGCTGATTCAAGGGATGTAGGTTGATTTCCCTGCAATACACACTGAGCATGTGATCAATTTACATCTAAGATTTCTGGTCCCACAGATGTCGTTCTTAATTAAAGAAAATTATGCAAAAAAAAAATAAAGGCCTTTACAGCATTGCTGGGATAAGGAAGATTAGGAAAATCCCATCACTCACTCCTGAAATATGCAGCTCTTCCAGAATAAAGCATGGCAGCAATTTTAATCAGCACATAGATCAGCTTTTTAGAATTAGCAATAAAATAAAATGTCAAACTATGATACCACAGGGAACTTAGGAAGACAAAATGTAACTCATTAACGCAATTAGTTCAGCAGAATTAAAGCTATTAAATACTGATCCCAAATTATGAAATATGAGAACAGGAAAGAAGAAATGTTAGGGGATAATATCACCTTTGTGATAGAAACACATAGCAAGTAAGATAAATGTATTTTTTTAAGAATCCCACAGCTCCGTGCACTCAGCACCCACATTCCCATCAATAAACCCAAGGACAGCAAATCCAAACTGGATCAATGGGATGGACTTAATGACTGTGTTTCTGAATTCTAATAAAAAGGCTCAGATTTCCAGTGATATATTTCGTCCTCTGAAGGGCCTGGGTGTTTTTATATCTTTGTGATCATCACAACCAGACACACACACTATTTACTTAAGGATATATTTTTCCCATGACCTTACAGACTCATTTCTCTGTCATGGAGAGGTCATGGAAGGAAGTTCGTTAGAAGTTAAATATGAGGAAGTGCAATAAAGCCTATTTATCTTATAGGAGGAAAAAATGAGTCCAACAGCACAGAATTATTACATAAAAAAATGTTAAAAAAAAGATTTTGAGCCTCTCTGCAGCCTCATAAAAATAGCCTGCGTTTGTGCATGGGCAGATGTCCTCTCTCCTGTGCAGTGTCTGATCAGAGCCCTTTTGGACTTCAGTGAAATAATGATAACAAAAAAGCAAAGGGAGTGCAATTTCCATGGAAACTTGGAAAGAGATGTAACATTGTTTGCTGTAAGCATTGGACTGTGAATGGAAAATTTTCCAGTTTACACAGATCTCAATTATTATTTTCTTTGCAATGCAAACTTGGGCCAAATATTTTCTGTCATATTAAAAATGCAAATAGTCAGTTTTACTTTCTGTCCAGAACAACTGTGCACAAAAGCTTCAGAATCTGCAGTAAAACATCTGATATTTATCTTTCCATGAACCCAAAACACACATTAGAAAAAAGGCTTCCTTTTATCTGCTTCTCTCCAGAAAGTGAAAGCAGCTCAGAAATCATCCTCTGTTCTGTGCAATGTTCCTGACTAACAAATAGCCAGAGCATTGGCAGATGTGCCCACTGTAAATGGGAGCTTAACTTACAAGAAAATCTACTGTTGAAGCACATAAGATGATAAAAATATACCAAAAGCACAGAGTTTACATTAGCATCTGTATAATTAATGAAGTGACTTCTATCTTACATGAGTTTCAGAACTCACTCTCTTGCTACTCCTCCCTCACCCAGCAGCAGGAATAATTGTGACAGTCCAGAACTTAACTTTGAACAATACAGGCCCAAGTTCTGAGCTGGGCTGCTCCGAGTGTTAAGCCTTGTGTGGGAATGTTAACAGAAGTGGATTGTAAAACTTTTCTCCCCTAAAACCCAGCTGGTTGGTGTAGTGTTAGAGCTGTGATAATGACATGGCAGCTCAGGGGACACCTCTGCAAATCTGGTGCCTGACCTGTACTAGGCACAAGTTGGAAGAGTCCAGAGCTCAAATCTAAACTAGTCTGGAGCATGTCTGCATGCCCAGACATTCCTGCCCTTCCCTTCCCTGGACATGTCCCATACAGCAAAGAACTCTTCTGCAGAGATTTGTGGGCACATCAGATCTCTAGGGCTGAAATGTGGGTACAGCTTGGGCCCGTATTTGTGCAGATTTGAGTTGTCTTTAAGTGAGATAATGAACACAACAGCAACATCAAACACAGCTCCTGAAGGATCAGGGCAAAGCAGTTGTGTGATAGACTGAACTGGTCCTGCTGGGAATCCTGGATATACTTGAGAGAGTCATTGTTTAAGGCAAGGCACTGCTTAATAAGGATTTAGTGTTTAGCTCAGATTTCATCATAGGCTGACTGAAGCTTTCTCTTCACAAGTTCACACACAATTCCAAATGTCATGTTGGTTTTATACCTGCCTGCCCAGTGAGATGACAGAGCAAGTCAATCACCTGGCTTTGCAAATCTATTTCCCCTTTTACATCTTGAAAATTCTACTCACTCACTTGTAGATCCCACAAAGAAAGAGGAAGCAGCATGACTCAGCTGCACACTACAATGGCTGGAGCAGATCCAGACCTTGCAATCCTTTGGGCTTTCCTTACCAAAACACAAAGCTGCAGCTTGGCTAATGTAAAGCATGCCGTGTTTGTGTAAGCAATGGTAGATGGGCAGCAGGCCAGCAGCTCTCCCAGAGCAATGTGCTCCTCCTTTACATTGATGGCAAATTATCTTCTGAAGAGTTCAGCAGGGAACAAAAGAGCCAAAGGGCTCTGATCTTAAACGGTGCCTACAGAAGACAAAATGCTAAGGAGGAACAGCCTCCTGAGCTCTATTCTGTAGGCACGAATTTACGTTGAAATCTAGTGGTAAATAATGTATTACTTTAGCAAGTTCCACATAATGCCATACCAGCAAATACTTTTGTACAATCTGTAAATTATATAAGTCTTAAGAGACACAGGAAAACTACTGACCTTAGGGAATCCAAGAACTTCGAGTAAGTTTCAAGAACCCCGAGTCCTAGTGTTTTGTCTAAACCTCTGGAAAACAGTATCTAAAAATTAGCTACACTAAAAATTCAGTGTGGTCCAGAAGTTAATCCTGATCCTCTACCAGTTTGCTAACACCTGACCCACAGATGTTTTTCATAAAGAGCATCCACATGGTGAGTTATGGCATAGTAAATAATGCACTGTAAACACACTTAACTTCACTGGGTAAACAAGCTCGGAGCAAAATTCATCAAGAACTTCACTTAATTTACTCCCCGAATGCACAACAAAGTTGGAGGATTTGATGGTTATCTCATAGCAATCTCACTCAGAGATAAAGACCTCAAATCTAAATCAGATCTAAGCCTGTTTCTTGGAACAATGATGCACATTCCAGCCCAGCTCTGGCAATGGGATGAATCTGTCATTTCAGGCACTGCCTTCACAGGGGGACATCACAGATCAATACAGAAACGTGTGCAATACTAACAAGGTAAGGAAGAGGCATCATCCAAGAGATTTCTCTGAAATGGCCCTCACCTTCCTACCACAGCAAACCAAAGATTTTCTTGCAAAAAGCAGCTCTCTGGGCTCTGTGTGTGTATGGGGTGACTGAGCAGTATCAGAACTTGCACCACTCACTAACCAACCTCACATTGCTTTAGAGGATAAAAGGCCAAGTGGCTTCTGGGCTCTGGTAACTTCAGAAGATGGTTCATTGAGCAGACTTAACGCTTAGCAAAGCTTAGCAGCTTTTTTCTTATTCCTCCCCAGAATGTTTTGGGCATTGTCATATGCTTGTACTACAAAACTTGCAGTTATCCAAAGCCAGTTCATGAGAAATGAACGGAAACATCTCTTTTCATTCCAGAGGAAAAACAACTCCTATGCTGTTTTCCTCAGTGAGCTGAAAACTTGGAGAGAAACCTAAAGCTAAAAAAAGCAAAGAACTCAAGAAGATTCATATTCTGGACTGTGGTTTCTGTTGCTTTAGCTCAAGGGAAAATATGTTCATGGGAAAAGGGCCTGCCTGGAGCCAGATTTTTTTTCAACTCTGACTCTTCTAGCTGGAGTGGCTTTAAATCAATATGTTGCTATTATTTCTTCATAAACAGAAATATTCTTTATGGGCTGTGTGATGGCTGTTTACAAGTGAAACAACCACTTGTATCATGTTTCCTAGCAATCAGTGTCTCATTCAGATCTTAAACACAGACAGTGATTGGGCAATTTGAGAGGCCTTTACAACATTAGTTCCAAGTTTCACTGATTCAAAGTGTTAAATCACCCTCCCAGAAGAGAGTTCCTGCACAGAGAAGTATCAGCTCTGTCACTTACCTCTGCAGCAGCACACAGCTAAAGAAAACACCACCACACCTTGGAAAAACAAATCTTGCATGGCTCCGTTTTCAAGAATTTTACTGTCATGTTATTGTGGACTGTCTTTAGTACTGCAATTCACTTTTGTCTTTAGCCAGGACTAAAGCAGATTATAAATATAATAGAATTCCACACTAACTCTGCAAAGACCACCTACAGACAAACCTGCCCCAGGCAATTCAGAGAATTTGTAACTGTCTGTCTAACAGTGCAACAAGTTGTTATACAACAAAATGTGATCATGCTGCCCAGACACACCATGCCAGATCCCAGCAAGTGTGGTTATCATTATTCTAAATGCTGTATGAACAGAACTTCACCTAGGAATTGTGATCCCCATAATGCAAAACAATTGTTCTTTGGCATTAATTAGATTTATGAGAAGAATTAACTAAAGTATCCAATATTGTTTTTCTTGAGATTCCTCAAGGCTTTTTAGAATGATACAGTCAGCTCTCTTGAATGTTAAAGTGAACTTCACCCCCATTTAAAACTGCAATGGAATTCTGCTGCAACTGAAAACCAGTTACCTGTGATCAATGACTGTGACATCAGAAGCAGGAATCCCCAGGACACAACAACTCTCTTCCAGCTCTTTCTTACGAATTTCTCCTTGATTGTAATAATTTCCTGAAAACAGCAAACATAGCAACACCATCTCACTGAGTTTAGGTTCAAACAGTCCAATATTCTCTTCCTCATTCCATTCACAGAGGAAATTCAGGCAGAACTGATATGGCAAGATTGCAAAAACTTATAGACCTAAAAGATAGAAAACCTAATCAAGATAAAGGCAGTTGGGAAAAGTTCTAACAGAGATCAACAACTAACAGGGAAATGGATTGATTATCTTAAAGCATTGCTTCCTTCTTCACTGAATTATTTTCTTCTCATCTTGCCCTGACATTCCCTTATTTTTTTCTTGGCATCAGCCATGCAAAGTCCCTGCCAGAGCTGTGATGCCCCTTCCAGAATGTTGCTCTATGCAGGGCAATACTTGCAACTCAATTTTAACTTTGAAGCAATAAAATGAAAAAAATACCGTTGAGTATTAATGTGTGATTCAAGTCTGTAGTCAGCTGTCTTGAATTACACTAGAACTTTTTATTGTTGCGGGTGTGAGTCATATAAATCTAGCATTTCTCTGGAGCAGTGTTGCAATCTGAGCCATCACTAGCAAGCTTTGTAAAATTTTCAAAGAGGGAAAGAGTAACTAGGAAAAAAAAAAGCCTCTTCCCACAGCCTGTGAGTGAATGACTTTGGGAGACTGGCAGTGACTGACTGTGGGATGAACCTTGGATTGCAAGTTCCAGCCCTAGCAGAATTAAGTGAAGTGTGCACCTTGTGTAGAATGACTGAATGAGTACAAGAGGTTTAATTCCAGACTGATTTCTACACCGTGTTGTAAGGTAAGAGCTTTTGCTGCAATGCAGTGTCACAGCTGACTGCAGGTGATGCTTTATCCAAACAGTACCACTGCTCTCAAAATACCTGACTTCTGCTGAACTCAAAGGAACAGTTGCACAGCTGCAGAAATGTGTCAGGACATCAGGAATATGTAAATGCTTACAAGAAGCTATTGAGAGCAAAACCAGCTGAATAGCTGATGCTGCTGGACCTCATCCATGGAGCACTCACAATAGAGTCAGCTACTACAGAGAGCAAAGCACATTTAGACTGAGTTATTAATTCAATCTAAGATTATTCAGTGTGTCAAAGACTGATTTCTTTTTCCCAGTGCTGTAATTCTAACTCATTTCTAAGTCAAATTGATTGATAACTGAAAACTGCAAGTACAATGGTTTTTAAGTAATGATTTTGTCTCAGTGTTAACAATTTTCAGTGTCTTTGATCAACTCACTTGTCATCATCAATCACTCAAACAATGAGAGGATGAACCATCTGAATCACCCACAAGACTAATAAGGGGCTTTTAAAATAAAAATCTCTTAGCTCATAAAGGTGCTCTCCCCTACATGGGCTGCTCATTTCCTTTCAAGTGAGAGAGTACCTAGAAGGAAACATCAGACACACTGAATGTGTCATGTCACTGAATCAGGAGTAAAGAGAAAAGAAAATGCAACAAAATAAACAGAACCACAACACTTCTTTGGAAAATTCTCTACCAGCAGCAGGGTATTAGTCCCCAAAACTGAAATGGCAGAGTTGCACTTCAGTAATCTCCCCATAGCTGTGAAAAAGCCCAAGGGGATCCACAGACCTCTGTCCCTCAGCAGAGACAATGAAAGCTCTGCAGTAAATCTTGAATGGGAGGTGAGCAGAGCCATCAGTGAACCACCACACCACGGGACTTCAGCAATAGTTTAACCCCTGTCTTCTCCCCTAGATGGTTGGTCAGGACAGAAAGCCTTGGAAATGACAGAAATGTTGGCAGTGAACTGTAAGCAACTCTCAGTGTAAGAATTCTGGTACAGCAATATGGTCTGGAAGAGCAACTCAAATGAGGTTGTTTCTTATGCACAAAAAACCTGAACAATGGAATAACTGATCAGGTGTCAGTTCTGCAGAAGAACCTGGAGCTTCAGCAGATCACGAGAACACAGAAGTGTCATGTGCTGTTAGAAGTTCTTGTTCTGGGCAAACACTGGGGCCTGTAAGAATCTTTCCACTCTATTCAGCCCCAGCAAGGCCTCAGCAGGAATGCTGCTTCCAGTTTGTGATCACTGCCCTTCAAAAAATGATGTGAACCAAAGGAAGAGTCCGAAGGAGAGTGATGAGAATGATGAGAGGTTTAGAAAACATGATCTGTGAGGGAAGATTGCCAGTAATCAGGTTGTTTAGTCTGGAGAAGATAAGGCAGAAGAGGCAGATAACGGTCCTAAAATACGTAAGAGGCTGTTACAAAGGGATACTCTGATTTCCATGTTCCTGTCAGGCACGAAAAAAATAAACAAACAAGTTTAAATTACACAAGTGACTCAGGAAGAAGTGATTTGAGGGAAAGCTAAAGCAGCACTGACACAGACCCCACAGGCTGAGGCACCTCCCCGGACATTCAGGAGAACATTTGTCTGCAGCAAATGAAGGCACATCAATGCTGCCCCAGGTCACTGATGGACCCCACGGCCCCGCAATTCCCTTCCGGGCCGTTGTTCCATGCTCGGATTGTAACGCAGCCGCTATTTTTAGATGTGTTACAGCGAATGTATCGCGATTAAAACTGGATCATCCACACAAGTCTTCTGCAAGACGACAGAATTACAAGGAGATGCCAAAAGGCTGTGCTAAACAGCACCTTTTACAGCCCACTGAAAACTGCCGGCCTGAAAGTGCCTCAGTGTTGCAACTTTCAATTTGAACCCATTCGCCTCCGTTCCGTCACGATACGCTCTTGTAAAGGAGAGGGGAGGCAAGGCACGGGGAAAGGCGGGCGCTGGCCGCACCGTGCCTCAGTTTCCCCACAGCCGGGGACCTTCCACCCCGCGAGGCCACACACGCGGGGGGCCGCGCCGGCGGCCTCCCCGTGCCCCGCGGGTGCGTGGGTGCGTGGGCGGTCCCCGCTCACCTGCGGAGCAGCAGAGCACGGCGGGGGCGGCCCCGGCGCTGCGCAGGCCGAGCAGGGCGGGGGCGAAGAACATGGCCTCGTCATCGGGGTGCGCCGTCACCGCCAGCGCGCGCCCGCCCCGCGCGCCCACGCGGGTC
>VZRO01004832.1:450855-510359 GCA_013397915.1 Daphoenositta chrysoptera | reverse complement strand
GGCGGATCAGGGGCGGGGGGTGCCCGGTGCCCGCGGGGCTCTCCCCCATTGACGCTGTGGGTGCGCGGGGGATGGCGGGGCACGCAGGGGTGGCCCTGCCCGGGAAGTTTCTGCAGAAATCCCAGAGCATCTCTGTGCTGGGTGTTCATCCTTGCGCTGTGGGCAGGAGAAGTGCAAGTTAAAAAAAAAAAAAAAATTAAAAAAGGGTCAGTTCTTCAAAATCGTCCCCTTGGAGGCTCGGCCAGGAGCGCGGTAGCTGCCGAGGATGCGCTGCGGCCACAGCTCCGTGTCGGGGGAGCATCGCGGCCGCTGTCAGTGCCGGGGAGTTGTTGCTGATGCTGACGCTGAATTATTCATATGGGACCTGTAAACATCCCCGGCTTCTGTCATCTCCGGGCTGCTGCAGGGCACAATGGAAGTGGCTTTTGCTAGAATTATTCTGACTTGATGGTAAAGAACTTCGTGCTTGCTGATTTTTCTGTACTTAGAAAAGCTGTGTGTGTCGAGTTGGTTGCAGTTAGGCAAGATTCGAGGTGGATGTATGAGCTGTCAGTGTTGGACAGGCTCAAGTAAGCAAGTAGATATTGTGAATAATCTGTTGTCCAAAATCTGCTTCTTCATGTGCTGCAGATATGGTCTTAACAAGTCTGTTACCTTTTCATGACTGTAAATATTGGTGTACCCTAAGACAACTTATTACAATGGGGATGTGTCGTCTTGAAGACTTGATTTTTGTGGCAGTATTCTTTTATTAATTTTCGGTACAGCACTATAGCTATGAACTGTTTGAGCTCAGATAGGGATTTTTATGCTAGGCACTATGATTTGAGAGATAGAAAACAGGGCAATTATAACAAAAACTGTGGTGGTAAGTGGGATGGCACAGTGTTAAGTGCCTGAAGAAGTGGACACAGTTATGTCACTGCACACGAGGACCGTGCAGCTCTGTTGCAGTTTTGCACTGGGATTTTATTCCGCAGAATGTTGTTATTCCTGATTAACTAAACAACCTTGACATTTGGAAAGGAAGTCTGTAATATTTGAAGTGGATTTCTAGTTAGCTGAAATGTGGTGTCTTGTGTTGGGGGATGAAAGACCTTCGTGCTTAGCCCAGGGATTCAAAAGTTCAGGGGAAAGAAGCCAACTGCAGTGACCCTTTTTTGCGAAAGCGTGGTTAATTTTTTCTTTACGTCGCTTTTCTTTGTGATATGGTATGGGCTGCTGAGGAAAAAGAGTTCTTTTGTGATTTGTGTGCAGGGTAATTCGTCTGTTTGAAATACACTGTTCCATGTTGGTCACTAAAATACCTAAACTTGTTGCTGAAACGTGGGAAAGAGCAGCCTTTTGGAATCTTCTTTCTAAGAGTTCTAACGTGTGTTTTTGAACGTGTGGAGAGGATGTTACAAGTGTTTGCTTCCGTAAGTGTTGCTTCTCTCTAGCTTGTTAATCATTGCACCCATCAATTAAAAGTAACTCTCCGATTGAAATTACATGCACAGAATCAGAATATATTCATTTTGCTACATTGTGCCGCTGCTGTTTTGTTTTGAATGCACTTTGTCTCCTATAACCACTCATTTTAGTTTTGGGGCAGACATGTTTTCCATTGTGATCTAAAAGGATCTACAGAACTCTCTTAAAAACCGTGGTAGAAGTAGGGACAGACCCTAAAGCTCTTTTCCAATTCCCGCCTCAAGTCCCTTTCCACAGTTCTTGTGCTGCTCTGACTGCATCTTCTGAGTTATTTAATTTCTCAGTTATAGCATGAATGAGAGATGCTTGCAGGGAAGGGAAGCTGCCTCTGCTTCAGCTGCTGTTAAATGCATGAAAGCAACTGAAAAAAATCTGTAGTAGAGAACAATATTTCTTATGAATAAGAAATTTATACTCTTTCAAAGCTCTCAGCCAAAGTTTTGGTGAAATGTTTCATTTCTCTATATGGGCTTTTGCCTACAAAATGATTTTAATGAAGGTTTTCTTGCCCAATTGAAAATACTATTTAGAGTTCTGGTGTGTGTAGTGACTTACATTTAAGATTTTAAGGATTGTTGAAGCTGGAAGGGATGTATTCCTCATGCAGGTGCAGTGCAATACAGAACAATCTTAAGAACAGACTTGTAACCAGACAGTGGTTTCATAATGCAAACAACATTTCCTGGATGCCAGGCTTGAGCTCTTCAAGTCATTTATGTTCTTTAGTCAAATCTGAATCAGTATTTCAATGTTAGGCTATTAACTGAACGTGGTACCTTCCCTCCCTCCTGTAATTGGTTCAGATAAAAATTCTGACCTATGCAGGGCTGCTGTCTGTAAATATTTACTTTGTGATACTTCTAAATTAGCCAGGACAGTGCTGAACGTATCTTCCATTTCAGTGTCTCTCTCCTCCAGTGATTCTCCATCTAGTACTGAATTTCTGTGAGGTTCCCTTTCCCTTCCCTGTTCCTTCAGTGCTCTCCCACTGTTCAATCACAGCCTGGGCCTGCTGGGGCTCAGCTCTGAGTTGTGTGAGACACAGGGCTCAGTCTTACCTTGGGGCTGTGTTTCTTCCCAGTATCCTAAGAGATTCCCATGTCCTTGCCCAGCTCCACGTCTAAACCACTCCTAGTGTTGCTCCTCCCAGACTGATTTGATAGACCTTCTTTTTTTCTTCAGGCTCGAGGAAGATGTTGGTCTATGTGGTTTTGAAGTCAGTGACTTCACCTGCTTAGGATTGCAAAGGTTATTACAAAATTAAGAGATACTCTCTTGGTACAAAGATGCATCAGCCATCTCTGAAAAATCCTGCTGTTTGCTACTTCCAGCAGTAAAAAAAATGTAGAAATGAATTTTTTATGCAGACAGATTACCTGGACAAACTGTTGGCCAGGACTTAAAAATTCTGTGCCTGTTGAGTGACTGCTCTTGGGTAAAACTGAAAATGAAAATACAGTCACAAAGATGTTGAGGAAAAGGACACCTATAAATGAAAAGGGATGATGTTAAGTGTAAAACATGCTAATTTCGTGTTTCTTTTAGTACTCCTCTGGTGTCATGCACTTGCTGGTGCCTTGTGCTGCAGGGAAAGGACTTTTGGGAAATTCTCTTTCATGTCCTGACGATGTCAGAGGGCTCTTGTCCCGTCTGAGCTGCAAACAGCCCGGAGCATTCCCTGACTGTGGGACACAGAGCACACGCTCCACGTGAAGCCTCTGCTGGGCTTCCTGGGCACAGCCCAGGGCTGCCTGCAAAGCAAATGCTCTCCTGAAGGGATTAAAATGCGTTCACGTCTCAGGGAGCACGTCTAACAAATGTGAATATAAATCAGGTGCAAAACCGACTGATTCCTGTCCTGTTTGTCAGTGTTAGAGAGTTAACAGAGAAGTTCATGACAAGTTCAAGTGCTGTTCAGCAAACGAGGCAGGTATATGATTTCAGTTCAGCTGCACTCTTCACCTCATTAATACTGTTTTGGGGAAAAAAAGATGAGTTACTTTAGATCAAAAAACTGTATATACCCTATAGAGTTTTGTCTCACCAGGTTCATATCTTTCAACTCTTGTTATAATTCTCTCTGAAGTGCTGGATTTGCAGAGAAGGGGTGTTTGCAAAGTGGGAATTCTCCCATATAATCATTGTATATGATATATATATATAGATAGATAGATAATTCATGGTTTAGCTTTCTTGGAATATTATTGCCAGAACCTGTCATAATAAATTTCACTTACCATTAAAGCCATTATTTGTATTGATGCTGGTCTCAAAAAACAGACTTAAACATACGTAGAACCTCGAAGTTCTGTGTTGTTTTTATTTTTTTAATTTCAGATCTAAAAGATTATTTATACCATTCATAGTCCAAGATCTCTTCCCTTCTCTGCGTTTTTCTGTGACTTGGAGGCTGTTATGTGAGTCCCAATTGGAGTTATATCTTTATATCTTGTTGCATTTCCTGTGAAATAGAGTATCCTATATGTAATCATAAATGTAGTAACAATAAACTTTGTTTCCAGAAGGTCCTGATGCATTTCCTGTGGAGTATCAGAATGGACCAAGGCATTGCTCTTAGATACAGTTAAAAAAATGTTATTTTAGCTTTTTTGTATTTTCTAGTTAAAATCTAGACTTGATTTTATCTGAATCCAGTCCGCTGAGGGAAATTACGAGGCTGATACTTGGTTTGCCCCGACCCTTTCTAAGTGTTTTCTCTTACAATCCGTCATAGTTTGTGGGTTTAGTCAGTATGGATTAGTCAAGTTATATTTCCTTTTCCAAACCAAAGCTGTTTTTAAAAGCTGTCACTACAGATCCACTTTTGATAATCAATGAACTACAAGAAGATGCTGGAAACTTAGAACTGTGACCACAGAATTTCTTGGATGTTAGGTGATGTCAAAAGCAGTTTTACCTGCAGATGGATTAACAGTGAAGGAATAAACTCATGTGCAGGAGCTGTTCTTGAACTGCCTACACTTTCAGTCCAAAAAAGGAGAAGAAAAATCGTTGTTTTGAGACAATATTTTATGCATAGTGTGTGATGCATATGAAGTTTGAGGTATGGCTATTTCTAAGTCATAGATGAAATGTAAGAAAAAAGGTGAATTGGAGCAAACCTCAGTGAGTTGTTGGACACTCATGAGTGAGGATGAGTTGCTGAGGAAGGTTTTGTGCAGTTCTTATCACTGTGGTTTGTGTAGCATCTCTTGAGTCTCTTGCCTGCTGCACACGGGTGCACTGGAGGATGCCTGGGCTGGTTTCTGTTTCAAATTGCAGTTTTCAGGTGAAGTTTGAATGCTCCAGTTGATGTTTCAGAACCAGTTGAATTACCCCTGTGGGAGGGATAGAGCCTTTCAAAAGGGGTCTGGGATTTGGGAATTGCTGGAGTCACCTCATAAAAAAGCTGTCTCCCCCTGGGAATGAGAGTCCTTATCTGCACAGTGTTTGGGCTTTGTAGGGTTTGCTTTGGACATTCAGTTCTGGAGATCTGGGTTCTTTGGCTCATGACATCTTTTTGTGGTGTGCATTAACTGTGTGCTATTTGCCATATTGGGACAACCAGGAATCTGGTGTTCCTTGGAAAATGTCTTTAGGAAAGAAGCTATCTTTGTTTCTATGACATACTTTTAAAACCAAAAAACCCTGTAATGTTTGTACCCTTCTCAGTTTTAAGTCATCGCTTTGTGGTATTTTTAGTCAAGGAAATGTCTACATCCTTAATTTCCATTTCTGGAGGGAGGACTTCCTCCTACCTCTTTTGGCTGGTTTTGGTGTTGTTGTGACCCTCCTTGGCAGAAGAAAGCTGGATAAGCTCCATGGCAGGGTGTAAGAGCTGTTCCTCCATGAAAATCCAGGAGGAGATTTCTTCCCTCAGCGATTCTCTGTATCCCAGAGTGTTATGTGGTAACTGATGAGTGGATGCTGGAGATATGGACTCTTATTGGAAGTGGATGTGCTCAGCATCCCTCTATTTTTATTTTTTTGGTGAGGCAAGTGGGTAATTTATCAGAAACTTCCAAAGATGTTAATTTGATCTTCATTTTTCCCGTTATGTTCCCTCATATAATGCAGCAAAGTCATCTATGGCCTGAGTCCTGAGATCATGTATTAGCAACTTTTCTTTAAGATCATAAATTACAGGAGGGATTAAAATAGAATTTCCAGGAGAAGAGTATCCTGTCAGCTGAATTTGATCAACCCCGTTTTGGTTGAGCACAAATTCTATTTGTATTTGTAGCAGGAGAGAGAGAGAGAAACTGTTATTTAAAGATGAAGCATAAGAATGTGATCCTGAGATCTGGCAAGAGTTTGGATGTAAATTACACATGTAAGGATGCAACCAATTTTCGTCTTTGGAATGGCAACAAAAATTGCTTTCAATGACTTTAATACTTAATATTTAGTGTTCCAAATACTATTACTTGAAGTACTTTAGGTAGCTGGTAACCTGTGAATGGGGAATCTCTTCCTATTAAGATATGAAGTATAAAAACCTATTTTAATTTTTTGGCTCCCTTAATGGAGATGGAAAAGTCTTCCTAGTATAGAGTCAATGTGACATCTTGAATTGACAGCTGTAATGCTCCTTAACTTGTGTCACGTCTGTAATTGGCTAAATTAAAGTTCACCATGTGTCATAGGGAATATGTCAGGCACTGTACAGCATTGTGAGTTACTGCTTTGGATGTTCAGAAATAACATTATATTGTACATTAATGGAAATTTCAGGGTGTGAAAAGGGTTAAATTCAGATGTTTGGGCTTTTCTTAGCATCTCTTTTTCAAATATTCCCATTGCTTGATTTATGTTAATGGCTGTTAATGGAGAGAATGTTGGTCAATGTTGGTAGTAAAACACAGCCTTACAGATGTAACTTTTTAACTGTATTTCTAGCAGGGATAGAAATAGTGATTTTTCCATCAGTAACTTAGTGAGTAAAGGGAGTGCAACTGTGTGAGATTAAAGTTCTTGGGAATTCATGGTGTATTTGGGAATTTATGGTTCTGTCTGTCACAGAAGACGAAAAGGCATCTGCACATGTGGAATTGTCATGGAAAATTCAGTAGTTAGTTGTCCTCAACTTGGAGAAAATACATTCATTGTTTCTATTCATTCCACTAGCATATGTCCATGTGCTTTGACTACGAGCTTTTGAGTATTCTGCAGCATAAAACGGAGTGAAAAAAGAGTGAAAAAAAGATTAGAGAAAATGTGGAAGAGGCCCTGAGCTTTGAGGATGATGCCTGTGTTCTGCAGAAATGGGAAGCACAGTACTCTGGAACATATTTAAATGACCATTACTCCAGTTGTCTTTAATTTTAGTGTTGACCTTCTAACATTTTTTTACTTGTAGCATGCAGAGAATTTTTCATCTTTTCGAGGGGATGCCCAGGAGATTTTCATACAGCTGTAAGCTTGCATATTGTAGCTGGAATACATGTCCTTCAGTTTTAAAGCACAGAATTATCTTAAATCTGCTCAGACATCAACCTTCTGGTAGGTTATTGAATGAAAACCTATCTTTTAGGACTGTCCTATATATTTATATAGTAGTTCACTTACCACCCCATCCCACAACACTTTGCAGAATTTTGTTGTCAGGCTTCGGGGTTGACACAGATCAGAACTTCTTTGTCACTGAATTTTGCCATCTGAATAACTGTTATATGACTTTGCTGGTAAGTGGACATTGAGGGGTGACTGAAGGACTAATGACTTCTCTGGAAGTGTTTGGTGCTTTTTTCATGAAGACTTTCTACACTGCTAAGTCAGCGTGAGCTTGCAGCCCTACTGTTAATGTTCTAAGCACTGGGATTTCAGACGGGAGATGATATTCAGCCTTGTGCTGTGTCCAGTAGTTTGAATAAATAACTTTTTATATGGAAGTTGGACCCATTAAGCTATTTTTAGCAATCTGTCAGGAACAGACATTAGTGTTTTTTGGTGTATGGCATATTCCCAGGATGCAAAGCTCATGTTTTTGTTTGTGTTTGAACAGGTTAATGATTGCCTGGTAAAAGAAAATACTACTGGAAAGATTTGTTTTTCAAAGCTAGCAATACACTGAAGGGTTTTACTTCTGTGACTCTTGACTTGTAGTTTTGATTTGTTTTATGTGAGTTGAAGCATTGTGTCTTGAAGGGTCTGTAATTCGTGAAATCTGGTCAGTGTGGTTTAATAGGTTGGTCCATAAATACAGCCTGATTTTGGTTTTTTCCATGAGGTAGTTTTGTTACCTTTTTATGAAATGAAATCACAGAAATAATTATACACAAGTATTGTTATCATGCCTTGGATAAGACCTTTCGAACCAACTGCTGAAACACTCCCTTCACTCTTCATTTTCTCGCCAGAGTAAACTTTGAATAAATATCCCTGAATTAATTTTGTGATTCATTGTAGATCCCCTGTGCAAGGCAGAGCCTCCCTTGCTCTGCCATGGGTTAGTTACATCAGAGCTCGATTTACTAAAGCTGCTGATTTAAAAACAAAATCCCCCAACTCGGGTTAGACTGTAATCTCATTCTTTGCACTCTCTATATCACACTTAGTTTGCTCAAAAACAAGATGAGGAAAATTCCCAAAAGGATGTGAAATTTAATTAGCAAATGTTGGTTAAGCACTTCAAGATGGCACGAAAATTACTCTAAATGCAGAAATGTCAGCTTGTTTTGGATAGCTGAAGGAAAACCGAGTCTACCCATGAGACTGCTCTGTTATCCATGAAGGTAAGAGCTGGAGACAGGATATTCCAGCAAGTGTGGAGCAGGTGACTGCCCTGCCCTGGGACAGCTGCTGTCAGGTCTGTGTGGCCACACGGTGAAGGGGTTTGGGGAACTGCTCTGCTAAAAATAGTCCCAGTTTTTAACCTGCTGTGTTTTTCCAAGTGAAGAACTGCTTCGCTCAGGCAGCGCCTTCAAAGTGCTGCAAGACTCGAGTCTTATTTCTGATTCAGACTTTGACTATTTCCTGGGGAGTCTTTGATAGATTTTTTAACCTTTCTGTGACTCATTTTCCCACATGTCTGCTGAAGATAGTTTGTACTTGTGCTTCTGAAGCACTTTGAGTTCTGGAGATCAAGCTGAAATTACGCCGTGATTGTTGCCATTATAATATTCAGTTCCAAATTATTTCTAACTTACTCAAAATTCCCTGCATATGGTGAATGTAAGTGTGAACAGTAGCTTTTAAGGGTATTCTGAATTGGATCTGTTCTGTAGTTTGAGCTGGCCAGAGACAGAAATATCATCATACCTTTAGAAATAAACATTGTTAAATCATTTCCTTGCTCAAGAAGCTCAAATTAACACAAAGCCAAGTATCTCTTCACAGTTCCTGAGTCCATTACTCTTGTCATTGCTTTTTCTCCCCGGATATCTTCACTTAACTGCTTCTTTTTTGATTCTTTGCTCCTATGTGTCCTGTAATTCTTTTTTTTTTATAATATTATCCATTTGATGCTACTGGGTTTCCCCATCTGTTTTGCCATAGAGTCTGGGAATGTCAGGGAAATGGGACATTATAGCACAATTTCTGGCTTCTGAACTGCAAAATAAGAAATATTTCCTTCTGCCTCTTCTAATTGTCAGTATTTGGTGAGACAGACAATTTGCCAGCCTGGTTGGCAGCTGTATGAAAGTATTCGTGACCCAACTTTATCTTTGTGAAACACGAGGCAGAATTCCAGTCTGTAACAGCTCTTTTAAATGTTTATATATTTAACCTCTGAAATTTGCAGGATAATATGAAAAGGTACAAAAGTACTTGTCTGAAAAATAGAATCTTGCTGTCATTGACTGAGCAGAGTTGGAAGCTGATTTCTGGTGTTGTAATGTATCAGGGGTGCTGAAAATGAAGATGAGCAGCGTCTGTTCTGGCAGAGGAGGGGGAAGCAGTGCAAGGATCAGAGAGGCAGAGAGAGTTAATAAATAGTGAGGAACTTTCCAGGAGGATTCTGGTTGGCTTTGGGTAGAGCAAGACGAGGTTTGTCATGACTAATGAAAGGATACAGCAGGGAGGAAAGCCCGGATGAGATTGTTTACAGTCTGCACACACAGTTACAGTTTTATGCAAAAGGTTGGCTGTATTTAAACATAATCTGGACGTATGGAAATGGGAGAGGTTGCAGCAGGAAGCTGGCACTGCCCTCACTGCCCAGGAACTGGATTGATGAAGAATAATCTGTGTCTGCTGCAAACGTGTGAGCAGATGCTGAAGAGAGAGAGGCAGATGCTTTTGGCTGACAGGTCATAAGGTTGCCTGTAGAGAAATAGGAGTTGAAGTCAAGCACTTTCATCCACAATTGCAGAATTAAGGTAGTAAGACAGGGAGCAGAATATTGGTGGTCATTTTTCTGGCAAAAATTGGGAAAAAATTCCCCCCCCCCAGCAGAGAGGATAAACAAGCTCATGCTGTAGGAGTCTGGGAGATAAGGGGGGTCTGCAGGGCACCTAGAGGGGTCAAATCAGGAGAGTGTGCAGGCATGTGGATGTGTCTGTAACAGGAAAAGGAGGCTTAGGGGGAGGGACTATTGTACTTCAGTGTCATTTTATGTGTTGTACTCCAGGGCTGATTTTATCTTGAAAGAAATGAGATCCCATGCAGGATCCCCATCCTTTAGTTCCCGCCACACCTTGTAATTGTCAATATATGACCACGTGTTTTTCTCTGCTGTTACCCCCTTATCTCTGCTGCTGTTTTGCCAGTTCCCTCAAGGAGGATGGTCCCCCACCACTGATAATTTCATGTTTTCTTTTTTCCCTCTCTGTGCTTCTCACCTCTCACATTGACCATGATAACAGTCTCTAACGCTCCTTGTTGCCTTCCTCTGCTGGCAACTTTCATTTGTTTCCCTTTTGAAAAAATTCCATTATGAACATGATCACACTTGCAGTTTTCAGTAGGAAAGTCATAAGATTCAATGTTTTCCTATGTATTATGTAAGACTTGTGGGTTACGAGGGGGTTTAGGTTGACATTTTTGGATGGATGCAGGATGTTCAATCTTGTGCTCCATGCCCTCTCTCATCTTTCCATGTCCAGTGCACAATATGGAGAGATGGTCAGGCACTCTCACTGCAGTTGGTTGTGAAAGATTTCAAGATGAACACAAACCTAACACTCTGTCCACTGCAGTTCTTGTGAATGGAGAAGTAGCTTTTATAGCATCATAGAAAGTGAGCATGGCTTGAACTTTCAGCACCTGGGTTAATGATCAACTTGTGGGTTTGACTGAATATTGAGAAAATAAGGAGCAGATGTAACTTGACTGCGGGAAATGAGAAAGGACCTTGAATCATACAGTGGTTGGCCTATATTTGTGTGATTTTCAGGTGGTTGCTCTTCTGATCTCCTCTGCATTCCCAGATTCTTCAGATCTCTGCACATGAAGCTGCTGAGGGAGCACAGGCTGGGGCATCAGCAATTCATCAAACTAAGATTTGTACTTTCATAACCTTAAAGTGTTTGAGAATCTTTATACCATGGAGCCAGTTCATTTAATGATGAGTGTGCACCAGCCTGTGACAAGGAGTAGTTATCACATCAGTAAACATGGGATTGAGCTGACAGCTGTGTGCCATAGCTTTAATTCCTGTGAAAGTCCATGTAAGAAAGGAAAATCAGAGGTTTTCTTTTGGCTGTGGCTGGGGTTTAGGGCTACACTGGAGTGCTCAGGGATAGCTCTCTGCTCTCACAATCTGTGCATCTGAACCTGCTGGCTTCCTGACACTGTGCCTTGATTAAATGGAAATCATATGACTCAGACCCATTAGACCATCACATAGTAGGTAAAGCTGTACTCTAATGAATGCAGTGTGAATGATGAAGTATAATAAATGTTAATGGTGAAGCACTCTGTTAGAGCTTGTCACTTGGATATGAATTATAGGTACTATAATAGATGTATAGGTACTATAAAGCACACTGCTAGTGATCTGTAGTATTGCTTTGAAAGAGAAACTCTTGGTTTTTTCTTTGATTTTTCATAGCTGAAAACCAGTTTTAAGAGGTAAATGTAAATTTGCCTCATTATTCTGGTAGTCCAACATGTAAAGCTTTGTTTGATGGAGAGTTAAGGAGGAAAAATCCCCAGACCAGAACAGGAATGATAAAATATGCCAGATATACTTAAAGATCTGTTTGTATAGCTTACTCTTTGCTGAGATGATTTTATCTACTGACTGATAATGGAAAATGCAGTTCAGAAGTATAACTTTATAGGTGATGTTTGTGAAAGGCTGTGGATTAATGTGCTTTGAAATGTAGCCATTGAGGCAGGGGTCAACAGTTACTTTATTTGAAGGTCTGATATGTCTGCTGGGCTCAGAGCAACAGGTTGAGAATTTGCTCCCTGTCTGATAGAATCCTGGATTTAATACATAGACTCCAAGGATTGCATCTTTTGAGCTATCAGAGAAAAATATTTTCAGTTAAAAATACATTTATGTCCCACTTTTTTGCTTAGAGCCATAATTTACCTGCTCAAAACACTGGTGGGGGAGCAGGGTTTAATCAGTTTATTTGGATCTTTAGCAACTATACCCAGCCTCAGGCATGCTCAGACTTTGATAGGAACTTGTCTGCATTTCTGCAGTATTTAAAATTTTCCCCAGTCAGTTTGCAGTTCAGTGTTTGCTCTTCATCTGCAGCTGGAGAATGCAGTAGAGGCAAAGTAATCATTGATTGTCAACTAAGCAGGATTGTTTTAAGGCTTTATAGTAAATTCAGTTTCCGGCACCCTGTAGGAGCCAAACTATGCTGGCATTTGAAGCAGAGTTGGTTTTCTGCTTTGTGAGTGCCTTTTTTACTGACTACTTGAGTTAAGCTGCTGTTGGATGGTGATGGCCTTCAGGGCCTGACTAATACACCGGGATTTAATGAACTGTAGTTTCAAATAGTGCAGCCCTAAGACTACCTGAATTTGAAACTCAGCAACAGTTCATGGAATCCAAAAACTTTGTGGAAGAAATGAAGGTGAACTTCATGTTGTGCTAAGGAAATTTACTGTATGTGCAGAATCCAGCTATAGACTATAATAACCTCTTTAACATTTATTTAAAGTGACCTACTTTTCTTGTCAAATTCTCCTAACTCAACTGGTAACTGGTAAAAGGATGTATTCCGACAATATAATCCTCAAATCTTTGTGTAGACAATGCTGACACGTCTCATTTTGAGCCCATTTAAGACCCGTTAACATGTTTCAGACTGGAGTAACCTATTAAATAAATACATCAGGAAAAAGCTTTTACTGGTAATGGTTGTTTTGCTTAGGTGACTATGGCTGTAATGTATTGTGAGTACATCTGGTACTTCAGTGCTTATCAGCGATCTTTTTCCCTTTAGGCGGTTTCCTAGAAACATGATTGCTTGCTGGTCTTGATCTCACAGCTTTGTGGAGACTCCTTCCCTGATAATGTCAAGTTCAGGCTACCCTCCGAACCAAGGAGCTTTCAGCACGGAGCAGAGCCGGTTCCCGCCCCACTCTGTGCAGTACACCTTCCCCAGCACCCGCCACCAGCAGGTAAGGGGGGCACTGGGAGCCTCGGCCTTAGCCAGGCTGCACTTCAGGTGGCTGCCATGCCTAAAGGGGATTATTTCTGCTTTTTAAACAAGGGTAACACAAGTCGTTCCCGTTTGGAAACGCATCCGTGTGCCCTGCTGGGGAGAGCTGCTGCCAGGCTGCTTAGATAAATACTCGTGGGGTGGCTTCTTCTGTTTTGCTTTCCCCTCCTTGCCCTTTATTAATATAAACGTCCTGGTTTTATTAGTGGTTTCTGATGGTTTGAATAAATTCAGTAGGGGTTCTGTTCCTAAATTTCTGTTGCAGTATTGGGATAGAAGCTCTTGTCAAATTTCTTTGCAAGGAGGAGAATGTGTAAAAACTTGTGTTACACTGATTTTTTTTCTGAAGCAGCCGTACCAGTGCTGCCAGCTGAGTTCTGCTGGCCAGAATGGGAGTAAATGTTTTCTAAGGATATCCTACTTGCTCATTTCTGCCAAGCATTTATTCTGCCATCCTGTGCTCTGTGGTGTGGTGGGCTGTGGAAGACAACTGTTGGCTTTACAACAGTTCAGGTTTCCCTTATTTTAATGAAATTCTTCTCCTGCTGCAGATACTTTGGATGTTTTCCTCTACTTCCATGTTAACGAAAGGAAATTCAAAAACTGAAGCTTTTTGGCTTGCTCTGTGTTTATTTTTAGATAATTTATGAAAACTGAATCTCATGGGTAATGATCTATTACATGTCTTCTAGGGCTTCTCTTCGGTTTAGTGCCAGCTGCATATAATTTTTAAAAGCAAGTGGTTGATGACACAGATATACAAATAAATAGTCTTGTACCTCAGTTTGATTGTAAATTGTATCAGTTGGAAGATGCATTTTGTGTGACTCCTAGTCCTCATTAATAGTGTCTGATATAAAAATGTCTCAAGGTGATAACAAAAGAAATTACCTCGAGGTTGCTCTTGTTTTACCACTTTGCAGTTGGATGTGCAAGACTGATTATAAAGGCTATTTTTTAAAGGCTATTCATGTACTGCTGACTCATTTGCGTTTTGTAGGAAGTTGCTAATAAATTAGGTGGAATTCCTAGTATAAATATTTAGTCTCTTCAAAGTTTATTTAAATCTCGGAACTGCCATTTGCAAACGTTACTTTTTGAGCTGGAATAAGACTTTAATCTGGTGTTGCTCTGTATTGAATAGCTTTGGAAACGATCACTGAATGCTGATCCTGTCTCTGCCCTTGCTCCCATTAACATGAGAGGTGTTTCCCTCAGGAATTTGCTGTTCCCGACTATCGCTCGTCTCACCTGGAGGTCAGTCAGGCAACGCAGCTCCTGCAGCAGCAGCAGCAGCAGCAGCAGCTCCGGCGCAGGCCCTCCCTGCTCTCCGAGTTCCACCCCGGCTCTGACAGGTGAGGAGGCCGAGATCTTGTGCAGGCAGCTGCTCTGGGGTTACCTGAGGACACGTTCAGTGGACAGCAGCAGTGAATCAGATGCTGGAGTTTACTTTCAGTTTGCCAGTATCTTCCTTCCCAGTGAAACTGCGTGGGGGATGTTGAGGGATGGTCAGCGTGCATCATCATTGCTGATACAAGGAGGTTTTCACACGATGTCAAGCATTCGTTTGAAGAACTTTGAATGTTCTCTGAACGTCAAATTTAGAGATTAAAATCCCACTACAGATCCGAATAATATTGACTGGATTGTAGTAAATTAGCAGGAACATGCTTCTGTTTAGGGGAGAGAATATTCTTTTTCAATTCTTTAGTGTGTTAGGCTGCTGGTGTATAGTCATAAGTAAGTGTTAGTGCCCTTAACAACCTCTTCTCTTCTTGCACTCACTGCTTGTAAAAATCTTTTTTTGCCTTGGACTCTTAGTGAATATATCTGCTAGGAGCAACTTTATATGCAGGATTACTGCTGGAGGTTTATTTTGGCTATAACTGACCGATCTGCTTCTGAACAAATACCCATGATGAATGTTATGTAAATACTGGTCTGGCTTAAAATCTCATTAGGATATTCCCAGAAATAACTTGATGATAGTGAAATCTGGGGCTTCCATATTGCCTTCATCTTGTGTCAGCAGAATGTCAGTAAGTCTCTGTTTTAATGCTGAGAATCACAGCAGCTTTTAGAGCTCTCAAAATTGAGTTTATAGCAGTAGTAAATCACACACCCCCCCAGACTGTAAATCTGTAGAAGCTTATTTGGTAGTTCTGGCAAACTGCAGGAAACTACTGCTGTCATCTCTTCAGTGGCACTTCATAGGAAGATGTTGAAGCATATGAGGGTCTTTTATGGACATCCTGTGCACTGCAGTGTGAAGAGCAAGTGATAACTGTTGAGCATTTTTCTGTGAGGGAGGAGTCTTTAAATGACTCACGGATTGAATCAATGACTGCTTCTGTCACAGAGTAGCATTTTAGTAGAGATCAAGTTCCAAACAGACTCATGGCTCATCTCAAGCATTCTGTGTATATTTAAAAATTATTTGGCTGCAAAAATTAAATAATGGAGCTGTTGTGGCCATCTTCAGTGGGATATAGTACTGTGTTTTTCTCACAGATTTTTGGTGTGTTTATAATTTGAATCAGAGCTTTGACTTGAACAATATCCTTGTAGTGGTGCTGAGTTTCTTTAAAGTTTTGTAATGACAGGAGTGCCTTTAATTGAGATTCAAGTTCACTTTCTCTTTTCCAATGGATTTTAACCGTTGTATTTTTGAAGATCATACTTAAAAACATTTGTCTGCTTTACTGTTTAGAAGGAGCTTCACCAAATTGCATCTCCTTTAAAATTGAAAAGTGTTGAGGATTTTTCTTGTATCAAAAATGTGTATTTCAATAGTTTATCTTTTCTGTATAGGCCTCAGGAAAGGAGAACTGGATATGAACAGCAGTTTCATCCAGGT
Organism: Daphoenositta chrysoptera; assembly: GCA_013397915.1. Classification (NCBI taxonomy): domain Eukaryota; kingdom Metazoa; phylum Chordata; class Aves; order Passeriformes; genus Daphoenositta; species Daphoenositta chrysoptera. The sequence goes on along the minus strand of VZRO01004832.1, from coordinate 494,459 downwards.
CCATCTCAGACAGATCATGATTCACTGGAATCTAAGCGACCACGTCTTGAACAAGTGTCTGATTCCCATTTCCAGCGTGTCAGTGCTGCCACTGTCTTGCCTTTAGTACATCCTCTGCAGGAAGGGTTGAGATCTGCAGATATTAAGAAGGTAAAGCCATTTTCTGTTGCAGTGCTGAAGGTTGTTGCTTCCTGTGTTGCAGTGAGCTAATTGAATTTTTTCTGTTAGGTAATTTTTTTGTTTGTTTAGGTTCTTTCTTTAATCCCAAAAATTTACTTTTACACATTATCTGAAGCTGTGATCGTGAGTCAGTGTTACTCTCTTACACAGTCTGACTCAAACACAGTAAATAGACTGGAATTCTGAGTTGCCACTACTCTCTTAAGTCAGTCAAACCTCAGTTGTAAAATGATTATAGCATAGTGCGTGAAATATTTCTGCTTTTCACTTGAAAGCTGCTGGCAAATGTGTGCAAGTCCATTTTTTCCTGTAATTAACATTGGGACTGAATAGTCAAAGTACTTCCTTCCGCCCCCTTTTCCCTTTTAAGCATTTGAAATGAATCTGCTTATTTACATAACACTAATTATACTTGTCTCTGTCTCATTTTGGCTAAATCTAGGACAATCTAGTTTGGGGTGGGTATTTTCAATTGTAGATATTGAATATTAGAGCTAAAATCAAGAGAACATTTATAAACACAACTAACTCCTGATGTGCTTTATCAGGCTGATCATGATTATCTTCAAGAATATCTTCCTCAGTGTAGGTGCAGAGTATTGAGGAGTGGCTCTCAAGTAACACTTCCTTTAAAAATAAAAGTTACTGTTTACATTTATGAAGATGTATTTTTAAAAGGGAGGCATTTTGGTCTTATTTTGCTTTCAAGGTAAATATTGCAGTATGGTGTTTGTTTAAAAGGTGGACTTTGAAATTACAATATCATAAGTAGGCTGTCAGTTAATTCTAAAAGACTTAGAGCATTATGAGAACTTTAACTGACTTCTCAACAGAGATATAGATAACTGGAAATTGTTTTTAATTCTGGGTGTTTGGTTACTGAGCACTCATTCCCATGTTATGACTGATTTCTCTCTATCTCCCCCCCATCTCCTGTCCCCGTGGAAGGACCCAGCTTTTGGAGGAAAGCATGAGGGACCATCTTCTCCAATTTCTGGTCAGCCTTGTGGGGAGGACCAAAATGCTTCACCTTCCAAGCTGTCAAAGGAAGAATTGATACAGAGCATGGACCGCGTAGATCGCGAAATTGCCAAGGTGGAACAGCAAATCCTGAAACTGAAGAAAAAGCAAGTAAGCCTAGCAGACACTGCTCGTGGTTTCTGCCAGTGAAAACGGTGTGGAAAAACTTCATTTGGTGGTGGTGAACGTTTTGGTTGCAATGAACCAGATGAAGAAGTTAAAAAGGAAAGGTTATGTGTATGATTTTATCTTAAGTAAGTTGGACATCACGTAGTTTAAAACATTTTTGGAAGTAGGAGAAAGCCACATAGGAACAGCAGCAGTAGATGGGTTTATATTTGAAACTGCTGTGAAACAAGGGCGCTGTGACTGTAATTTCAGCTTCAGAGCTGCCTGCTGGCTGAGGGGAGGATCATCTTTCTTCTTTCGCAGTCTGTGCAAGGGGAGAATCCCTTGCATGCATCTCCAAAACCAGAGCTTGTACATAAGTCCCTGGATCATCTGCTTTCCCAAGGGCAAGAGATCCTAACATCTGGAGCTAAGGTCAGCCCTGGGGAAAGTGCTGTAGGAGGGGTCTGAATAAGCATAGAGAGCAGAGAAATAGAGGAGGAAATATCACTTTTTTTTGTATGGTCGTGGCTATGCTTTGCATCAGAGGACTGCACTTCAGCCACTGGAAGCAAAGGAAGTGTTTGCTGGCAGAAGTTGTTGCTTTCCCAGTAGCTGTTGTGGCCAAGTAAACCCACCCTTCAACCGAGGCATCTGTTAGTCATTGACAGAAACAAAGTCCTTGTTTCCTTTTCCTTCTCTGAGTTTCAAAGATCCAGATAGAAAAAGTGCCAGCTTTACTCTTTTTCAGTTGGAACTCTGAAGGAAATGAGAGTTACACTGTAGGATTTGTTAACTTGTAGGTCCAGGATAACAAACAGACAACTCTCTGGAGCTGTGTGTTTTTATGGTCTGGAAGCATTTAATTACGTCTGAATTTTAATGACCTGTAAAGTGACCTCCAGCAGAAAAACAAAAAAGGATGTCACTGAGTACCTGTTTGTGTGTTAATGATGCTTATCTCTCTGTTCACTTTTCCACAAAATCAGCAAGTACTGTGCATCTCATCTATGAAGAGTCATTTGTGCACATTTGTATGTGATTTGACTTAAAAAAACCTACAAATTTGCTGTTGAAATAATTGAGCCCATGTCTTAGAGGATTCTGCCAAAATTTTAGGGAATCCTTGCACAGCAATGTAGCACATTCTAGCCAGGACTGTAAGGCAGGATGGATTCCTGGTGTCAGAAGTTCTTTGCTGTATATTTGTGGCAGGCATGGGTGAAGGATATTTTAAAAAATGAAGTTGTCACTGAACCAGATTTACTTGATGTGAAAGTCAATCACAGCAGTGTAGTAGCTAGGAAAGGATTACAGGGTGGTTTTTTTTGCTTTTGGTATTTTTTTTTTGCTTGTTTGGTATTGTACCAGTCTTGGAACTTTAATACATGTGGAGTGGTTTATTTTTGCTGTGAAGTACCTTTAGAATCATGTTCTCTGTGGAGTGCTAGGAGGACTTTTGTACCTTTTGAAACCATAAGACAGCAGTAATGGTGACACTTGAACATCTACAGTGCAGGAAGGCAGCTCTGTGGTTTATTTCCACTGTGAGAAGGCAGCTCTGATGTAACTGTTCTGCACAGTTGATACTTTTGTTTAAAATTAAATAATGATAAATTACAAAGTGACAGTGGCTCTGTCAAGCTGAAATAACTCTGATTCAAGGAGATGAGTTTTGTAAACAGGTAATTTGGGTTACCAATACTACAAAAAATAGTCTTGTTTTTGTCCCTGTGGGCATTAAAACCATTTCATTCATTCCTTGTCGGTGCAAAGCGAAATAAGAGGCAGTGCTGCCTGATCAGCTGCGTATTTTATCTCTGGTGACTAATTACCAGTGGGGGGAACATGGATGGCTGATTTTCTTTCTTTGGTCTCTTAGCAACAACTTGAAGAAGAAGCTGCTAAGCCTCCCGAGCCCGAGAGGCCGGTGTCCCCTCCTCCCGTGGAGCAGAAGCACCGCAGCATTGTCCAGATCATTTACGATGAGAACCGGGTGAGCGTCCTCTGCCCCTCACTGAGGGGGCTCTCACTGACCCACACTGCTGGGTATTAGGTTTTCATTTACTTCCATGCAGCAGATTTTACTTCTTTTTTACTGGTTTGCCCACCCTTCTTTTACTATTCCTTTGCTTCTTTAAATGAAAGACATTTTTATGACTTTTTTATTCTTGATCACAGGAATCTTCCTTCTATCTTGTAAGCAGTCTGAGCTGTGGGTCTCATCCTTAGACCCTTGTGCTGAGATGCATGAATTACAGATTATATATGAACACACACATATATATCCTTTTAAGTGTGTGATATGAAAAACGCCTCAGAAATTCATCTTGAATTCCCTATTCCTCACATGAGCTGACAAACTTGGCTGAAGACTCTGCTTTTAAATAAGCTGAAGGGAAAAAAACTGCATATGTTGTAGGATTTTATGCCTTCTTTATAAACTCTGACTTCTGGCACTTAAGATTTGGATAAATGAACAGATATGAAGGAGTAATATATTGGTGAATTATGAGCTTGTGTTGTTTAAGTGGTGAGAAAAGTCCAGGAGCTCAGTGATATTGCCAACAGTAATAGCAAAAATGCTTCCTGCCTTTTTTTCCCATGGTAGTTTGAGATAAGGGAGTCAGATATCTGGGGGTTTTGAAAGTATTGTGATCTTCTGTGAAAATGGTATGTTTGTTTAATTTCCCAATTTTATTCTATAGTTTAAAGGAACAGTTAACTTCTATGACAATAGACTATTTTTTTTAGTTTAAGGAGGTAAAAAAACCCCTGCAAAACAACATTAGATTTTGTACAGTAGAACTGTGTCCCAAGCATTCCATGCAAGGAAGGGCCAGAATTATTTTGTGGTCTTCACTTAGTGTGAATGAAGGACCTTGACACACTTTGTGTTTTTATGTACACATGGATTCGCACTCCCAGATTTGGCAATTGGAGAATTTTAGTTCCTTCATTCCATTTTTCAGAGCCAATTATAATTCATTTTATTGGACACCTTTCTTCCTCCTTGTACTTATTTGCAGTATTACTTATTAAATTTTGGTTTTGAACTGCAGAGGTCAGTTTCTGCTTTTATGCTCTATCAGCTTCCAGACTTGGAGATCAGAGTCATAACTGCACAATTCAGGTACAGGTTTCTTTATTTGCTGAGGCAACATTGCAGAAGTAGGTTAAGAAGGTTCTCACGTGGTCAGGCAGGGGTTTAGCAGAGAACACAGAGTTCAGATCCACATTTGACATGAACTTCAGAGGATTTACTCAGACTATACCAAAAAAATCTTATTTGCAGAAAAAAGCAGAAGAAGCTCACAAGATTTTTGAAGGTCTTGGTCCAAAAGTTGAATTGGTAAGTTGTGGAATCCCATTTTTTTTTCTTTTGTTCTATTTTCTGTGTTGCCAGTTGCTCTAATTCTGTTGTGCTGAACTGCTGTAGTTTTGTGATTGTGTATAGAAGAAATGTGTGTTTAAATGCACTGGAGAGTTGGGGCTTGAATGAGTTCATTGGCCACATAAGTGTGATTTTTAAAATAGATTGGAATCTGAGAGAACAGTTTGAAGTATGAAGAAATGAAGTACTGTTATATAGAGAAGTAGTTACAATCTAATTTTAAGTAATGAAATCTATGCTTTGTGCTGGATATCTTGTAGTCCCTTCAGCTCTGCTGCATCTCAGATTAAGTGCACTGTTGCCAGAATACTAAAATATTGTTAAATGTGTTGCAAACACTTTTAGAGTTCCATGCATTGCAAAGTGCTAAGTGTTCCTTTCTCATCCAAATTTGCAGCCACTTTACAACCAACCATCAGACACCAAGGTCTACCATGAAAACATCAAAACGTGAGTGTTTTAATACCCTGTCATTGTCCCATTCAGGGCATCTGGATTTAAACATTCCCTCACGTTTTTCATTGCTGTCATTTCCAAATAGAATGTGTGAGTTTTAACCATAGTTAAAAGCTTCCAATCCGTGTAACTTTGTGATTTCTTTGTTGTAAAAGAGCTCTGCAAGATGTGCATTATATGTGCTGAAGGCAGAGGGAAGCGCTGGCTTTCCATCTTCATTTAAAGATAAAAATAAATAATAGAACTTAAGTTGGCTGTCCTTTAAAAACTTCTCTTAAAAAAAGTAATTCTTGCTCCACTCCATCAAATAGATTCATATAGCAATTCCAAAGTACTTATTTCTTGAATAATATATTGGAAAACTCCACTTTGGGGCTGAATTGCAAAGACTTTTTCCCCCTAAAAGCATAATAGCTTAAACCAAATTTTCTCATTTTAGTATATTATCTCTATTGTGGGAAAGGAGAGCACCTGCCTTGAAATTGGAACCTTTTGTGTCTCAATTGCTTATTCCAGCCATCTTCAAGAATCTCCTCTCTGAAAAAATACAGTATTAGGTGAATTAGGTATCTCTACTTCATTGGGAATTTTCCCTATTTTTTACCCTGAAACTGTTATTCATAATAAAAATCTGGCCTCTAGGATTGAGATGGGTTTTGAGTAGTTTTGAAGTGCCTGATTCTTATGTAGTTCACTTTTTTCCCCTAATTTTGTTTCCCAGAAACCAAGTGATGAGGAAAAAGCTGATCTTATTCTTTAAAAGAAGGAACCATGCAAGAAAACAACGGGTAAGAGCACCATGATTTTCTAAAAGGAGCACGTGGCTTGTTTTCTGCCTGGACCCTTGTCTTGCATTCCCAATTGTATTGATAAGAAAAATAAGACCTCAGGCTGAAACAATTGTGGTACCAGAAGGTGGGATATTTTTGGAAGGCAGTAATGACAATTACCAAATACTACTGGGATGTGTAAAGCAAAGAAATAGTGTATAATATTCAAAATCTGCATTTTTATATTCACTTCTTCACCTTCTCTATGCTGGAAATTTGATATAAATCATCTTCATAATAGAAGGGACAGGAGCAGGAAAAATCTGTGCATTCCAGGAGCCTGCCCCTGTGACATGGACTGATCACTTGGTGTATTTTGCTTAGTTCAAGGTTGACTTTTGGAATTTAACAGGAACAGAAAATCTGTCAACGTTATGATCAGCTGATGGAGGCATGGGAGAAGAAAGTAGACAGGATAGAAAATAATCCACGGAGGAAAGCCAAGGAGAGCAAAACACGGGAGTACTATGAGAAACAATTCCCAGAAATCCGGAAGCAGAGAGAACAGCAGGAAAGATTCCAGAGGTATTACTGGAGATTTCAAATATTCCTGCAAAATATCTCTTCAGCCTTAAGTTTTAAAATTATTTATAATAAAATCGGTTAATTTTAATCATTAAGTTTTATGTTCATCACTTTATTGCTTTAAAAATAATTTTAATGTGTCATAAAGTGAAATATTCTTCCATTTGTTCACTGAGTTTCCATGGCACTGAGCTCAAGTTTCACTTCCCATCCTAAGGATCTCTATGACTTTATCTATCCACTGTCATTTATGTCCCCTTTCCTGTCCCTCCCCTCCAGCTGTGCCAGCAGTGCCAGTCTCATCCCTTGGTGTCCTCCTCAGGCTGCTGTGGTGATGTCCATGTGGTTCCTTTTTTTATTTCCCTTTGCAGATCTGCCATCAAACCCCATATTTTCCAAAAGGAACACAGGAAAAGGGCCAATTAGCAAAGGCTGCTTAGGTTGTGGTGTCAGTGAGATGAGGAGAGTTAAGCTGCTGAAAACGGGGGTTGTGGAGTTCTGAAGACAGTTGGAGCATCAGCTTCACATGAGCCTGTTCATTTTGGGCACACACCCTAATTTATACTGGTGTTTTTCTGTCACTGGGTGCCTGTGTTACTCCTGTTTCATGATCCCTGTATTCATTAGTCCCCACACTCAAAAACCATTTATCTTCTTAATTAACAATTTGACTGATCTTTTGTTGTACTTGCCAGGTAATTTTATTCCAGACATTTTTGCATTTTAAAATATTCAAGGTGCGACAATTAAGGCCCTATTATTTAATTTTAATCTATCAGACATTTGTTAGATGGAAACTACAAGGAGTCTTAAAAGGAATGGAGAGCATTTCATTTGAGAGTTCACCTTGAAGTACTGTAGGTAGATAGATAAGATTTAAATTAGAATTAGGTCAAGTTTGATTCAGTTGGGTTGAAATCTCTTTATCTGATGTTCGAAATAATTTCAATGCACCTTTGAGAGTTCAAGCCCCATAAAGATTTAATCTCATCTCTTGTAAGCATCTGTCTACATCACCTCTTTTCATAAAACGTGGGGAAGGCAGAGAGTTTGCAATGCATTGTGAAGGCTGCAAGATTTTGTGGAGTCAAGAAAAGAAGAAAGTAAACTGTTATAATGGAAACAGCACTCATACATAAGAAACTTTCACTTTAAGAATATATCAATATATTTTGTCTTTGTAATTGCAAACTAATGTGGACGGGGTCATCTCTTTACTTTATATTTACATTCTCTAATGTAATGGCCTTTTTGTCTATAGCAGTGCTCTAATACTATTGCCATGTAAATACTAAGGGCTTTTTCCTCAGATTTTGTGCAAATGGATTAATTCAGTAAAATCTTTGAGGTATTTTGTCTCTCCATTTAGTAGTGATTTTCCGAAATGCTTTTTGACCCATGTGCTGTGGTATATTATTATGATGTTCCTAAGGGTAAAGATCACAAGCTGGAAAATTCTTGCAAATTGCAGCTCTCCCCATCAATTCAAAAGTGGAAATTTTTCTTTTTTTGTAACAAGTCTCAGTGCTGTGTTAGTAACTTGACCAAATTAAAAAAGGCAAATTTAGTGTGGTTATCTTAAAAAAAAAAAAAAAGGCTCTTTCAAGGTGTATCAGTTGTATTAGTAAGGTGATAATTTCTGTGCCACTGATGAACATTTCTCTGCTCAGCAGAAGCAAATTCATTTATCTGAAGCACCTACTTTGCCGTGGAATTGGTGGTAACACCTTTTTCTGTGCCCTTTCTGCTGAGCTTTGGGAATTCACTGTAAAACCAAGCAGAACACAACAGAGTTTGTGCTCTGACTCTCCTTAAGAAAGACCAGTCCTAACTGATTTGAGACTGGTAACAGCATTATAAGGAATTTTGAAGGTTGTTGTGGTGTACAAAACCTGCAGATAGAGCTCATTCCCACTTTATCCCTTTTCCCTCTGTGTTCCCCTCATCCCAGAGTTGGCCAAAGAGGGGCTGGCCTTTCAGCAACGATTGCCAGAAGTGAACATGAGATTTCAGAAATCATCGATGGACTCTCTGAGCAGGAGGTGAGGCTGGTGGCTGTCCTCTGCTGTAGAAGCACAGCCAATAAATATCCTTTCATTGGCAGTGAAAGGTCTCTTGTAAAGGGTTTGTTTCTTTGATAAGAGAAAGCTCTTCTCTCTTTAAGAGAATCTGTGTGAAGTGTGGCTTAAAGCAGGTCTTACAAATACTTTTCTTTTGAGGGTTTTGCTTTCTAATTGTATCTGCCCTAGATTTTTCTCATGTGGCTGCTCATTGCAGGCTTGCTGCAACCTAGTTTTTTACAGCTGTAACAAACATGTGAAAACTCTTCCTTTTCTCAAACCCTCCATCATTTTGGTTTTTCAGCAGTTGTGCCAGTTTCCTTTAGCTGACTGTAAATATTCACTGGGATAGCGGCAACTTCTGCAAGAGTTAAGATGTGGACAAAAAATAATTCCAAGCTGACTGTGAATGTGGAGCTTTAAAAGCTGTGTAATTCAAGAACTGTTAACATCAGCAGCAACACTTTGTGTGTTCTTTACTTTTCCTTTTGTTCTGTAGAATAACGAGAAGCAAATGCGTCAGCTCTCTGTCATCCCTCCCATGATGTTCGATGCAGAGCAGAGACGGGTGAAGTTCATCAACATGAACGGGCTGATGGAGGATCCCATGAAAGTTTATAAAGACAGGCAGTTCATGAACGTCTGGACAGACCATGAGAAAGAGATTTTTAAGGAAAAGTAATGGCCTTTCTTTTCTTTTCTTTTTATTACATTGAAATGACAGTTAAATGCCCGATCCTGTAAAGCTAAATCAGGAATGCTGGAAGTTTTGTGCAGTAATATTTGATAATGTTCTTAGTTGGCTGTAATAAATATTGCAAAAGCTTTACACTGAGTATGCTCACATGCATTTAGGCCTTAAATACAAAATTCTCTCAAAAGTACTTTAGGTCCTTTAGTTGCTTCAGTAAAATGAGAAGAGTAGAGATATGATCTCATTTTATCAGATGATAAATTTATCAGGTTTGAGTGCTTAGTTCTAAATTTGCACGATTTGAAAACTGGGCTTTATAGACTAATTTTACTCATATAAATGAAGGGTTTGCTGATGGAACAGATTGTTTGCAACATTGTTTTGCTTGTTTAATTATGGATTATGTTGTTAAACTGAAATAATTTCTGATTTTTAAAAGGTTTGTCCAACATCCCAAGAACTTTGGTCTAATTGCTTCCTACTTGGAACGAAAGGTAAGACATTTTTTAACATAAGTAGTGCCTAGGGTGGGATCCCTAACTTTCCAAATGTGAGTCACTTACCCCAGCATCATTTTCTTTTCCTGGAAAAAAAAAATTAAGTCCAAAAAAGTTATCACTTTAACAGGATTTTATAATACTTGATCAGCAACACAATCAGTGTGTGCCAACAGAAATTATTGAAATGACACAATTGGCAAGGATAAAAGACAATGGCACCTCATTTGGTTTGGTTATTTGCTTGTTGAAGCAGGTAAGCTTTAACTATTTCTGCATAGATAAGAACAGCATTGCCTCTGCTGAGCTGCTGTGCTGACCCAGAGAAACCTTCTCACCACCTTCCAGGTCAGGGGGATCCCATTGCCAGCTCCGTCTTTGGGGTTAATTTTAGTCTTTAGAATTTGATTTTGCAGAATTGATGTAAGAATTAATGGAGAATTAGGATTTGTTAAGACATACAACAGAACCTTGAATATGTACACCTATTGTAATAAATAGAAGATTTTTTATTTTAGTCTGGGGACTGAATAGTTTTAAGTGTTCAGAGAAATTAAAAACTCAAATCTTATCTTTTCAATAGGAGTAAACCCTACTTTTTCCTGCTTTTTCCACTTTAGAATGTTCCCGACTGTGTATTATATTATTATTTGACCAAGAAAAATGAAAATTATAAAGCCCTTGTGCGAAGGAATTATGGCAAACGCAGAGGAAGAAACCAGGTGCGTTGAATTTATTCATCACTTGGGTATTGTTATTTTATTGCTTCATATTTACAACTGTTTCATTATTTGAGATAGCAACATATTATAAGCATGGGGGGGAAAGAAATATTTTTCCTTTATTGCATTCTTGCCCTTTTAAAATTTAAGTGATCCTGACCTCAAGGGGGTTGTTGGTTAGTTTGGTTTTAATTCTGTGAAATAGCTTCTTCCTTTGCACATTTCTTACTTGTTTTAATATGACAATTCATTTTCTTTGAGGACCCACCACAGACATTGAGATTGAATCCATCATTAAATCCTATGTTGGAGCCAAGAGAAATTAGGTTTAGCATGTGACTTGCAGTGGAAAATGTATAATCAGTTCATAATGTCAGTGTTCATCAAAAAGCAGAAATTAATAGTGGTCTTTAGTTGGTGGTCAGGCTCAAAGTCAAACTGGCACTTCAGATCGAGAAGAAAGAGTGCAATTTAATGCATGTGAATAAAAAAATCTGCTGATTCAGGAAGGGTTCCTTTGGAAGTCTTTGGAGAGGAAAAGAACAGCATTTTATGTACCAAAAGCTTATAAATACTTGTGCTGGGCTACCAGGGTTAATGTGGAAATTGGAAAACAAAATAACCCTGGAACTTTGGGACTGCACAAATCTGCTCTGCAAAACACTAAATATTGCACTGAAATACACAAATGCTGAAAGTTTTCTGGGGGTCCCAGTAAATGTATTTTTTTAATATAAAATTGCTGCCAACAGCTTCAACTGATGAGTGGATCCTTTTCAGTACAAACAGACATCAGATTGTGCTGCTGTGGTGCTGTTGTACTTAAACGTCTTGAATTATGGGCTGGTGTTCCACAAGAAGAGTCCTGTCATGGGAGAGTACCCCACTAATGATGGATTGCTTAGGATAAGGTTGTTGTCACTGTGCACAGGATTTCATAGAACTTCAGCTCTGATGGGAGAAATTACTGGAAATAACCTGTATTTTGCCAGGATTTCTGTTAGAATTTCTAGGCCTAATAATGCTTCTTAATAGGAAAGAGTATTGCTGTTGGAGTAGTGATTGGGGAAGGATTGCAGTTCAAGTCTGCATGTATGGCAAATGAAAAGAAGATGGAAATAAACAAGATTGTCCAAGTGGCTCAGTTTCTTGTGCCATTATAAAGTGAGCTTGGTGTGATCATAGGAAGTGTCACTTTTTGGGGTGTCTCTGCTGGGTGCTGTTCTAAGAGGTGAGGAGACAGAACTGGCTCAGCTGTAGTGCAGTGGAACTGGAGCTTCTGAGATATTTAGAAAGTCATTACTGTATATTTAAATGCCTTTTCCACATTGTTAAACTTCAGAATATTGGAACTAGTAGAATTCAAAATTTGGATGGACTTTTCAATCCATAAATGGTTGCTTTCCTTTGATAATTTATATAGACCAGAAAGATTTTAATTCCAGCTTCAGACACAGGGGCATGGATTTGCTTGGTGAACTCAGCTCAAGGTGCTCTGCCTGACTTTGTGACTGCTCCTGTGAGTGCTGATTTATATGTGAGTAACTGAATACATCAGCTGGAACACTGAAGGTTTGTCCAGCTCAGATTACTTGCTCTTGGAATTGTAGCAGAGTTGTACTCTGTAACTGCTGGTTGTTGATCCACATTAAGTGCTACAGCAGATCCCTAAACTTTGGGCAACTGCTGGCCAGGCTTAGTGTGTGCTCTGTTAAGGATGCAAGTAAGTGCCAGGTTTTTAGCTCTGGAGAGGGTTGAGCTGGACTTGCCAACTCAAGGAACTACTCTCAGCACTCTAAAAGGGAAATTTTACCGCTTCTGGAAGTTTAAATTCAGAAGTATTGCAGTTAGCATGTTAATAGTAAGGAACTACATGGTGCCAAAACTCGTATTTGTATTTATAATTTTATTAATGATTAATTAGAACATCTATAACAGCTAGTAAAAAAGAATTTGAGAGGGTTGAACTGCCTGGCTTGCCAGAACTTTTATCTTACAGTTGCAGAAAGCAGCTCACCCCTTCCCCCTCCCGTGCCCCAGCTTTGTTTGAAGCTGATATTTTTCGTATCTCTCAGTAGCAACTTGAAACTTTCTTGCTGATTGGCAAACACAAGTCGTGTAAGATTTATGAGGTGCTCCAGGATGGGCTTAGGCCAATAACAGGTGCTTCAGCTTAAACTCTTAATAGTTCATATATTTTTGTAGATTAGAAGGCAAGCAAGTGGAATATTGCAGTGGAGGAGATATTAATCATGGTAACAACGTTGAAGTCCTTCCGAGAATGCAGTGAGCACAACTTGGCTCAGGTTTCAGTGTGGGGGCTTTCACTCGAGGGAAGCTGAGTGTTGGATCAAGGATGTGAAGTGAAGAGATGCAAGGCCAATAAAATTCTGATAGTCTTTGTCCTCAAATAGGTCTAGAAAGGGCTTTTTATAAAATGCTGCCTAAACTGTTCCAGACTGTCACAGAGGCAACTGAACAAGTGTGTCTTAAACCAAAGCTTGTCAAATGTAGAGCAAGTTTTTAACACAGAATTGAGAGAAAGCCATGGCTGTACGGCTTTCACTTCCCCATCTCTGGAAGTGGCATGATGCTTTCACTTCCCCATCTCTGGAAGTGTTCAGGACAGGGCTTGGAACAACCTGGTCTGGTGGCAGGTGTCCCTGCCCATGGCAGGGGGTTTGGAATTAGATGATCTTTAAGGTCCCTTCAAACCCAAACCATCCTATGATTCTGCGACTACAGAGAATTCCTTCAATAACTGGTTGAAAGAAGGTTTCTTCAAGTGAGGCTTTAAATTAATTTGGTAGGCAGGCAGTGGTCAGTGCTGGCTGTGTCCCTGCAGAGTGCGTGGCTGGAGCAGCAGGTGGGAGGCCAGTGATGTGAGCAGACAGGAATTCACCGCCTGTGTGTGACGGGGATCACCTCCGGTGACTCCGGGGAGATTAGAAGGTGCTGTGTGAGAGGGGCAGCACTGCTGCAGGCAGCTTAAGTGGCAGAATGACACCATTTCCTGGAATAAACACGTTGCTGGGTCAGGCAGCCTCTGCTAAAGAGCTCTGTGATGTCGCTGCTGGGGTGGGTTTTGTCCTTTTGAGCCGTGCCCTGAGCTCAAGCCCATCCCCTTGTGTGGACAGTAAAAGTTTTAATCAGCAGATGAATGTGCAGGAACGTCGCTGACCGAGGCTTCGACTCCTTTAAGGTTTGTGTTTATGCACTGATTATGCAGCTTAAATAAAGTTACTGGGAAACAAAGAACCAAGTGATGTTGAGTTGGCCAGGTAAGAATAGGATTTTCAACAATTGTTTTCTAAATAGATTAGATGTAAAATACTTTTCTTTAAATTCTTTTTTTTTTTAAATACAGTTTTAACTCCTTGCTTTTCAGGTCAATCTATCTAGCAAGGTGGAAATAATTTATATTAGCATGTCTCTGACATCTTGCTTGAAGGAAGTCTTTGCATAATCAATAATCAGCACCTTAATTGCTAATAATTTGCAGTAGGATGATAGTGGTTAGTGTTTAGTGTTTCTGCTCTAGTTCACATTATTAAAATGTCAAAACCAAGTCAGTTTTGTGACTATCTCCAGACTCAATTTTGTTAGTGAAACAGTGACACCTGCTGCTGCACTCATAGGGAGGTTCCTTCCCATGTGAAAAAGAAAAGCCTATTTTGAGGAATTTTTCAGTAGATTGTAAAATCTGAGTTCAAGAAGTGCTAGAACAGCAATCTTGTAATTCTGTGTCGTTGTCTTGTAGTTCTCTGTCCTTGTGTTTCCGTGAATTGCCAAGTGTACTCTGGGTATCTGAGACAAGCACAGTGTTTACTGTGCTTGTAACACTGTCATTTCAGTAGAGAAAAGAGGTTTTGTTGGTTTTTTAAATAATTCTTTCTGTAAACTCACTGGAAATGTAAGTCTAAAATTCCAAACCAAATTTTTTTAACAATTATATTTCTCAAATACTAATGGCAGTTTTGAGAAGGGGACTTGGACTTGGTCCTAAGTTTCATGCTACAAGACCTTCTGCTCCCCAGTTGTAAGATCACGTTTCACTATAAAATGCACAAAGTTAAAAATAAAATTTGAGAGGAGCAACACCCTCACTACGCAGGTCAGACCTCCCTCAGCACTTTTAAAACATAGCTGTTCATTTTTAGTGGGGCACACAGCAGCCAATGTGTGATTGTACACAATCACCTCCACGCTCATGCTGCAGAAACCTCCTGTACTTCCATGGAATTTTTAAGATATAAGGCAGAGATATTCTATTCTTGTGCTGACCACTGTGCAGTGCCTGTAACTTAAAATATTATCAAGTGGGAAGTAAGGCAGCATTAGTGTTTGTGCTGCTCTGAGGACAAGATGCTGCAGCTTTGTGTGATCAAGTTATCATCTAAATCCCATTTCATTTCAGCAACAGATTGCTCGTCCTTCTCAAGAAGAAAAGGTAGAAGAAAAGGTAGAAGAGGAAAAATCAGACAAATCAGAGAAAAAAGAGGAGGAAAAGAAAGATGAGGAGGAGAAGGATGAGAAGGAGGAATCTAAGTAAGTGTATATGTACTGAAATGCATTAATTCACCCTAGAATGCAGGTTTTGGCCAAGATCAGAACAGGATTTAGCCTGACAGTGAAATCTGGACTGAAAAAAATTTCTTTTATGTATTAAACAAGTTTTTTGGACATACAAATTTCTCTGAGCTAATCAGACCAGTGGAAAAAGCAATGGGGTTATTTTTTTTGCAAATGGAATAATTTCCATATCTTGTTAGTTTGGGCTTTTCTCATATATTCTAGCATAGTGTTCATATTGTCTTTGAAGTTGACAATATCATGGATCTGTGTTACTCTCTAGCAACTGGAAGTTGTGGGCAATAAGTGAATTCTGTTCCACTAAAGGCATCTTTTGAGTTTAGAGTTTCGTTTGTGGGGTTTAGGAGTTTTTTATACATTGATATTTAGGAATATCTGCCCACAATGTCTCACTGAATGTGACTGAATTATATTTTACGTACTCCCAGAGAGAATACCAAAGAAAAGGACAAAACTGAAGTTGCACCAGAGGAAACAGAGGAGAGGGAGCAGGCAGCTCCTCGGGGCCGAAAAACCGCCAACAGCCAAGGTCGGCGTAAGGGCAGAATCACCAGATCAATGACAAATGAAGCTGCACAAGCAAATGCTGCTGCAGCTGCAGCCACTGAGGAACCACCACCACCTCTGCCACCCCCACCAGAACCTTGTGAGTAGCATTTCAGGACTCCCAGGGAGGGACCCAGCTGCTGGTAGGCTCCTCACTGACACGGGGCTGTTTCCGGGCATGCAGTGCACTTCTGCTTTCCTGTTTAATATTCCAGCTTTATTCTTAGCCCTGCTTATAATTGTGTGACTGTGTGGAACCGTTAAACTTCACAAGTGTAACTTCATGAATAGTGCATGTGCAATCAGCTGACTGTTAGAATGATGTGAGGGGAGAAAAGGCAGCTCAGCCCTTGTGTGATAACACCTTGTCTCCCTGAGCGGGTTAATGATGGGTCTGCAGAGATCCAGATGCCTGTGACACAGATTCACTTACAGGCTGCAGTTCACAGAGGATGCTGTTAAATAATTGGCCTGATATTTGAGTACTTCAGGGAGTTTCATAAGCTGAAATAGATCTTGGCAAGTTGTTGTTGTTTCTGCATTAGATGGCAAGAGGCTTTTTTAAAATAAAATGTTACTTTCTTGGCTGGTACGGTTAAAAAAGACGACGCAGTCTCTGGGTGTATTTTGGAAAAGGCTGACCTAATTTGTGGTGGTGCAGAAGTACCAGAATATCTTGTGGCTGGTAAATAATTATCCAGGATGGCAGGGCAGGTGGTTTTTTGCAGTGCTCTGCTGTGGCAAAATTTGTTGTTCCTCATGCTTCAGCTGGGTAGTTACAGGCAGCTGCTATTCCAGAGCTTGTAACAACTCTTTTGTTGCTCAGATGTTCTGACTATAAAGAACAGAGTAGCTGGGCACATCAGTTCTTGTATAACTGAAAACAACAGAGATTCTGAGAAACATTCTTGCTCCGTTGATACAGTGGGGTTTTATAAGCAGTTGGTTTTTAAAGGCTGAAGCAATAGTGGGTTCTGCTTTTGTTTTCTTTTGTTTTATTTTTAAAACATTTTTGCAGGGTTTTCTGGAAAATCCAAAATAGCTTTTCGGTGGATCAGATACTTTATAGTGTCCTAGTTTTGTGGTTTGTTTATGGAAGCTGTTGCAGGGTCTTTGTTACATGTTGTGTGTAATGGCAGATTTTATGGAAAGGAAATGGAGGCTGGTTCAGCTCAGTGCTGTACAGAAATTTAAACAGGATGATACAAAATCCAGAGGAGTGAATGAAAAGCACTTTGCACTGAATCATACTTAGCTTCCTGCTTACTTTTACTTACTGGGGTTTTTTTGTTTTCTTGTCTTTTTGTCCGTTTATCCAGTTGGAGACTCAGTTAAGGCAGGAACAGTAGATT
This sequence comes from Daphoenositta chrysoptera, assembly GCA_013397915.1. Classification (NCBI taxonomy): domain Eukaryota; kingdom Metazoa; phylum Chordata; class Aves; order Passeriformes; genus Daphoenositta; species Daphoenositta chrysoptera. The sequence continues at coordinate 477,482 of VZRO01004832.1, read as the reverse complement.
TCTTGACACCACTAACCAATAAATAACCATTCCAGCAGTGAGACAGCACTGAACTAGCTTATAGCATGTTGGATTGCTGCTTTTAGTAGCTGATGGTAATTACTGACATTTTAAATAAAATTTTAGTGATAAATACACCTAAGTTACTTACAAATCTTCCTTGGCAGACAATTAATCACAGTTTTGTAGGCAGAATAGTTCTGAACAGTTTTCTCTGCTGAGATTTTGTTGGTTCTTCTGTATCTCTGGCTTGGTTTAAAGGAGGTTGACTTCTCTCTGACAAGAGCAGCTTTCCCCAGTGACCTGAGCCAACCATAATGTAAATAGATTTCTTGACTATGGGATGCATAATTGGTGCCATGATAATGAGTCCTGGTCTTCTCTCTGCTCAGTGTCTTTGTTTCTCTTTCAGCTTCTACCGAGCCTGTGGAGACATCCCGCTGGACAGAAGAAGAAATGGAAGTTGCTAAGAAAGGTAAACCTTGTAAAGCCTTTGACTTCCTTCTGGATACTTGCATTTACGGAACTTCAAGGATTTACTGAATCACTGAATACATTTGCTGTGGCTTTTGCCAACACTATGCTGAATAATATGCAAATTGCTGTTGGTTTTTTTATGAAAAAAGTGAAAAAGCAAACGTCTTTAACAGACAAAATTATTTTTGAGGCTCATGTTGACTCTTTTCCTATGGGTTACTTAGAACTGTTTGGACAGCAGTACTTCCTTTCTTACCCTCCCATAGGCATTGTTGTTCCATTTATTGGGGTTTGGATAGCTGAGTTATTAATCATAGTAAATATTGGTTCTTTTATGTTTGACCAGGTCTAGTGGAACATGGGCGAAACTGGGCAGCAATTGCCAAAATGGTTGGGACGAAAAGTGAAGCTCAGTGTAAGAATTTCTACTTCAACTACAAAAGGAGACACAACCTGGACAGTCTCCTCCAACAGCACAAACAGAAGGTGAGTACTGTGGACATTGAATATTTTGCAGGGAAAAACTTGTATCTTTCTGAAGTCATCCATCACACTTCGCTAAGGCTGTTTTGCAATCTCCACTCGTTTCCTTTTCTACTGTTTTTGTGTTGGGACATAAATCTGCTAGAAAGGGTGGCTGGTGCTCACTGACCTGTGACAGTAACCATTCCTTGCTTTAAAATGCAACAGAAAGCTTTGTACCAGGTAAAACACTTGAGCCTGATGAGTTCTTCAGTGCTCTGAAAGCCACGTTCCTCACCAGTGCACGAGCAGCTGTAGATGTACAACAGCTGCTTGAAACATAGCAAGCACTGACTTTACCAAACAGAGCAGGAGAGGTGGTAGAGGTCCAGGAACTGAAAGTTTTGGGGGCATTGAAAGTAGAATGCTGTGTGTTGAAATCCTCTAAGCTGCAGTGCCATCCTGGGCTTTTTGCTGCAGTTGTTCTGTAGTCCCCCAAACATGCCATGGTTTGTTCCCAAACTTCTTTTTGGTCAGGAACAGCAAAAGTTGGCCTGAAGTTGAAAGAGTGTCCCCTTGTGAATGACTGTGCTAAACAGAGATTCTCTGTCCTTCATTTCAACCTCAGACTGGTAAATGGGAATGCAGTAAAAGGCAGTAACAGCTGTGAATTTTCACTCCATTGTCAATGCTGTGTCTCTCTCAGTCTTCACGAAGGCCCCGAGAGGAGCGAGATGTGTCACAGTGTGAGAGTGTGGCTTCCACTGTGTCAGCTCAGGAGGATGAAGATATCGAAGCATCTAATGAAGAAGAGAACCCAGAAGACAGTGAAGGTGACTTTTCTGGGAAGGAAACTTGTGTGTGCACAGAAAGGAGTCTATGTTTTGTGCTAATTATATGCTCAGAAAGCTGTGTTCCACTTCATGATGTTGTTGTTCTAATGCTTTTTCAGTTGGATTTCAGCAATTTGAACTCAGTCGAGGGGATGAAGCATTTTTAGAATTTAGCAGCCTAAAGATGTTGCTGCTTAGTATTTTGAGATGCTTTGATTATGCTGTCATCTGGAGTGTTGAAACAAGTTGAATCAAATACATGTAACCTTTGGTAGTTGATAGTCTCAGTAAAGCTTCAGACAAGCAAATTCAAGTGGTGGTTTTTTGTTGTGGTTTTTTTAAATATATATTTGTTGGTTGCAACTGTTGATTTATAGACACTCAACATCAGTCAGTCTTGGCTGGTCTTTTGTGGAGCAAAAGGCAATAGAATTCATCAACAATGAATGAGAGAGTATGACTAAGTGTTGGGTTTTCAGTAGTTGGTATTTTTTAGCTGCAGTGTTTGTGTAATTCAGCCAATTGTTCAATTTCTGTATAAGTCAAAATGAATTGTTTTGCAGATGGGTTGGTTAAAATTGATGGATACTTATTGCACCCAATGTGTCAGATTTCATTAACATTGAACCTTAATGGCAAAACATTTTTTCCCCAGGTGCTGAAAATAGTTCTGATACAGAAAGTGCTCCATCTCCAACTCCAGCAGAACCTGCTAAACCAACTGAAGAAACTCCATCTGAGACTGCTGCTCCAAAAGTAACCACTGAGGCCCCAGCAGAGCAGGAATCTGCCATTAAACCTGCAACCAGCACATCTCCCTCCCTAACAGCCCAAAGTGTATCAACAGCTGAAACTCAGAACCCCGAGCCACAGGTCAAGGAAGAAATAAACACTGAGGCAGAAGAGCCTATGGAGGTGGACAGTAGAAGCCATCCAGCTGAAGCTAAGCCTGTGATTACTCTTCCAGTTCATACCAAAGTAGAACCTGTAGAGACTGAAATGAGGCTACCAGAGAATATTCAAGTGAAAATAGAGAGTGATACCAAAGAGAGAGAGATGGAGAAACCCAAGGAAAAGTCAGAACCAGAGGAAATGGACTACAGCCTGTCCCAGCAAGTTACTACAGCCAGACAAGAATCCCATTCAGATAACGATTCCAGTGCCACCTGTAGTGCTGATGAGGAAGTTGATGGAGAGCCTGACAGACAGGGGTGAGTAGGGCTTTGAATGGACAATCTTTGGAGCTGTTTCTCTTGTGGGAATGGCTGACACCGGTGAGGGTACTTGAAATCTTTTCAGTGTTGTGTTGGTGCAGTTCCTGTGTCACCCCAGCGTGGCACTGGAGGCAGTGCCCCCCTCCCTCTCAGTGGTTTAATATACACACAGTGCCAGGGATAGATGTTTAAATGTCAAAAGTATCCAGTGTCATGGAGTGCATGTGGGCTTTGGAGGAGTGCAGGTGATGGTGTTTCTGCACTCTCTTGCCTCTTCAAACATCATCTTTCCACAAATGTCTTAGCCCTCCATGTGAAATTACTCTGTTGTAGACTACTGTTTATTTTCTGTGGACTTGATACATGTAGTCCTTCCTATCCATTGTGTTTTTCCAAAGCACTCTCTATAAAGAAGGTTGCATTGTTGGGAGTACTGCATACATAAATTTATGATGTGGGAGATTCTGAGCTCATACTTCGGTATTTCTGTGTATTATGAAAATATAGCAGCATCTGTTGCCTCTTCTACCACATGTGCTGTGGGACAAAACACAACATGGTTCTGACTTTTTAGCTCTTTATCCAGTCCGATAAATGTGTTGGTTTTTTGAATTTAAGAGCTGTGCCTGTAAATTTTTTGAGATGTGTAATCTTGGTCCTTTTGGTGATATTTTTCCCTGCTGTCTCTTTTTCCAGTATCTTCAGCAGAGAGTCAAAGCCCTCACTGTTAAATCCCACTGGGTCAATTCTGGTATCATCCACGATAAAGCAAGGCCAGATGGACCTGCAACAGCTTCACCACCGAGCTGCTGTCATCCCACCTATGGTATGGAGCATTTTCAGTGCTGTTTGAAGGAGTGTTTGTTACCCCTAGATCTTGCTTTATTATCATATTTTTCAGGGGGAAAGGAGGTTAAGTACAATCAAGTATAAACCCAATAGCTTAAAACCAGGTGTGGACCTTTTGAAACAGCGAGGCTGCAGGGGGAAGTTGAACTCCACAGCTGCTCCAGGAAGTGCCTGTGAGGGTGTCCCTGACGCTGTCCCCTCGCTGTCCCCAGGTTTCCTGCAGCCCCTGCTCTGTCCCCGTGGGCACCCCAGTGAGTGGTTACGCTCTCTACCAGCGCCACATCAAGGCCATGCACGAGTCAGCCCTGCTGGAGGAGCAGCGGCAGCGCCAGGAGCAGCTGGACATGGAATATCGGAGTGCCGTGAGCCCCTGTGGCACCTCCAAGAGCCCCAGCGTGGAGTGGGAAGGTTGGTGTTCCCACACCTGTGCTGGGATAGCCCCCTGGTTTGTGTCTGTGTGTTTCACTGCTGCCTCATTGGAGAGAGACAGTTTAGTGTGATAAGGAACTGATAATGAACTTGCTGGAAGGAACCTCCCCACTCTGCTGCACTTACTATTGAAGATCTACCTTGTAGCTCCTTTATATAAAGGCAGAAAACTGGTTCCTTTTGGGTCAAACCCAAAAGTGAGTTGTTCCTACAAAGATTCAACATGCAGGTGAGAGGAACAGATGACTTTGTTCTAGGGGAGCCCTTCCAGAAGCTTAAGGTGAAGGTGGGAGTATGTGCTCCATGCAGTAAAACACTCTTTTTAACTGTGCTCATACATGGACACTGAGCACTGGAATAGGGCACAAAAGTTTGGTGGAACATATGAAGTTTAATATTTCTTCTTAATTGCACTGTTTGTACCTAATAGATGTGCCTGGCATTGAAGTAGACCCTTTGTTAAAACTGTGCTGTGAATTGGACCTTTTGACTCCAGTTTCTAACCCAGGGTTCTTCTCTTTCTGATACCTTCAACCTTCCCAGGAAAACCAGTGGCCTATATGCCTTATGCTGAGGTCAAGAGAATAGAACAGGAAGCACAAGTGCAAAACCCAGCCACAAGGTCAGCATCACCCTACAGGTTATCTCCAAGAGAAGTCAATAAAGCCTCTCCCCAACCTGAGATGAATTCAGCTCGCTACAGTGTCCCTCCAGGTAAAGATTTGGAGGATCAAATTATTCTCTAAACTCTTCGTTAATTAATAGAAGAATAATAATTTTCTCTGTGTGCATGTGAAGAGGTGCTCAGTGTTTTTCTAGCCCAGTGAGGCTGTATTTTAGTTCTTTATTGTTGCATCAACTGCATAACGTGTATTTTATTAAGCAAATAGGATGGTTTGAAAACTATTAGAACAGCAAAAAGTCATCAAGAGTTTTTCATCTTGATACAAGCACTGTCATATTCATGGGTGGCCTTTCTTATGAAGGGAGCAGTTGAGGAAAAGGGAAAGCAGCTGCTATCCCTGGAATTAGTTTCTGACTGTAATCACTCTGTATTAAAGTCTGAATGTCTTATAAAACAGTGAAATAACTGACAAATCTTACTTCTGAAACTTGGATTGAAGCTTTTCCCTTCAGATTATGATGTCATGCTAAGACAAGACTAATCAGGGAAATTTAGATTATACTTGATTCAGTTGCATTCCATATAGAGAATAAGAACTTTCTTTAAAAACAGGGAAATAACTAAATTGTGAATTTCAGGGCTGTAAATACAGCTGAAGTAGCTTTTAGATATTGTGAAGCAATTCCCTTTAGAAGTTGTCAGCTGAACTGTGCCATTTCTGTTCACACTGGAATGTTTAATGTACAATTTTTCCCCTCAAGTTCTCCAGCCAGCCCCTCACCAGGTGATAACCAATATTCCCGAAGGAGTTCGCCTGCCCACAACCAGACCCACCAGACCACCACCACCACTCATTCCATCCTCCAAAACCAGTGTGCCATCAGAAAAACCTTCCTTCATCATGGGAGGCTCGATCTCACAAGTAAGAGAATTATTATTTGAAAATCCGTTTTACATCATTTTTTTCCCCCCTTTCTCCAATCTTCAACTTCTTGTACTCAGTTATGGAGTCACAGCATTAACCCTTAAGACCTACCTGTACATGTCATGCTAAAAGTCTGGGAATTACAGGAGCTTTAAAAATGGAACATTTACTCACATTTAAGGGCATGGATATGCAGTTTAGGTGACCTGCATCTCCAAACTACCAGTGACACCCCACTCCTGCTGCTGTGTGCTCTGGGACATGGCAGTGGGGTACTGTAGCATTTCCAGATGGGTTCACAGTAGTTTTAGCATTCTCCTTTAAAGAGAGATGTGAATCTTCATTCCAGAAACAAGAATTAACATCTATTTGTTGTTTCAGGGAACACCTGGCACTTACTTAACATCCCACAGTCAAGCTTCCTACGCCCAAGAAACTGCAAAGCCATCAGTGGGTTCTATATCTCTGGGGCTGCCAAGGCAGCAAGAGTCAGCCAAATCTGGTAAGGAAAGAAAAGCTGACATGTTTTATGCAGACTATTTAATGATCCATAATTAAAGAAAATTAAAAAACCTCAAAACTTTTTCTTTTTCTTCTCCTCAATAGCTTCCCTGCCGTATATCAAACAAGAAGAATTCTCACCCAGAAGCCAGAATTCCCAACCTGAGGGACTCCTGGTCAGGGCACAACATGAAAGTGTGGTGCGAGGTAAAGAAAGTCACACAGATTAAACTCTTGTCAGAGCCTGAGAAAACCAAGAGAATTAACTGCTGAAGTGTTATTTTTAAGTGTTCTATGATTATATAAGTATCATAAGATTATAGGATTAATCTCTTCCCTGTTTTCCAGGGCATGTATATCTGCAGCTGGCTCCTTCTGTCTGCAAGGCTCACTTAAAAATATTTGTTACAAGACATGCCATTTTGAAAATAAAGTTGCTCACAAGAACAAATATATCAAAAGAAAATAACTACCATGAATTAATGCTGTAAAATTCTTATAGTCTGTAAAAGACTATGTTAAAAGAGGAAATAGCCTAACTGCCTCAAATGCCTGCTGTTAAATTGAAATTTTAATGTATTTTAATGTAAACGAACAGTTCTCACTACAATTTTTAATTATTTCAAATGGAGTAGATTTTTAAAATTCTCTTATTTATCAGGATGTCTTATTATTTCAAATCAGGTACCACAACGATACAGGAGGGAAGTATAACACGGGGAACTCCAACCAATAAAGTTTCAGTTGAGACCATTCCTTCTTTGAGAGGCTCCATAACTCAGGTATTTTACCTTTTCTTGGGAGGGCTGTAGCAAAACAGCATCTTCACACTATCACTGTGAATGTATTTGCATGTCTGAAAAGATAAATTATTATCACAGGGTAGGAGCTGCCTTGAAAAAAGAACCTTGAATCCAATCAGATGTTCAAACCCCACTATTGCTGAAGTCAGGATTACCACGATTTTATCTCCATATATATGAGTTTTCAAACCTTTTCAGTACTACCAGAGCCTTTGGTAAGCCTAACTGAAGGCAACTTTTATGAAAATTGCATCACACCTGAGTTCAAACATTCAAATCAAGTGTAACCAGTCTTGTGCAGATGCTATTTAAATGCAAGAAGGGAAACTCAGGCCTTTTGTCCTATCATTTTAAATGCTGCTGTTTTGGTTGGTTTGAGGTCCCAACACACAGAAAGCAATTGCCTCAATTCTGCTCTGAGATGAGGAGGTTTCATTGCTTTGGACAGAAATAAAACCTAATGGCACCATTAAGTATGTGGTATATGTTATCTTTCCCCCAAATGGTATTTATAGGGTAAATGTTCCAGGTTGCGAAATGCACTGGTAATCTTGTCCTTCCCATTCTTCTTTCTGTATTTCTAACAATGTAGCATAAATAACCACACTCATATTTAGGCTAAGCATCTATAACAGAGCCAGAAGTTTAAGCCATACTTGATAAATTAATTGCTTTTGTAGACCTAAAAAGTTGTTTTTGGTTTTGTTGTATTTTCCCTTCACTCCTCCCTGTTGTGTAACGACTCAGCCCCTGTGAATTTATTGATGTGCTGGCTTTGAACACAGGGTACCCCAGCTCTGTCCCAGGCGGGCATCGCCGCCGACGCGCTGCTCAAGGGAACCATCACCCGCCTGGCCACGGAGGACAGCAGCCCCGAGAAGTGCAGGGAGGAGGCTTCCACCAAGGGCCATGTCATTTACGAAGGCAAAAGTGGGCATATTTTATCTTATGATGGTGAGTATTTGTATATTCTTCCTGGTCAAAGTCAGGTTCTGTTTTGGTAATCCGTAGCTGAAGTGTTTCTGCTTCCAAGTGGATGCGTGTGTTTAAAATATGGTTAAACTAATCCTTTGCCATTTATTTCCTATTTGTCATGGAATGTTTTTATTGTGAAAGGTTAAATAAACAGGCTTAAAATGACCTGTATTACAATAAAAATAAATGTATCGTGTAACTTTAAACTTCAGTTGAAATCCTGATAAATGAGTAACTGAACAAATAACTTTTTGACTAACTGTAAGGGATCTTTTTAAGATTAATATTTAATGTTACAATATTATACTGAAGTTGTGTTAAGTATTAATGACCTGTGGTCTCGTTAATGTAATATTCATGTGTCTTTTTTTTATTGTCCACATTTCCTGACCACACTCTTGTACATTTTGCCAGCTATTAAAAATGTCCGTGAAGGAACAAGGAGTCCAAGAACTGCTCATGAAATTGGTTTAAAGAGAACCTATGATACAATGGAAGGAAATATAAAGCAGGGGATGTCACTGAGGGAGTCTCCAGGGTCTGCACCACTGGAAGGTAAAAACAGCTGCTTCCAAGGTGTTTTATCTTTTTATCCATTGATGTAAGAGTATTTAGAGTTATCTTATGGTGCAGACTAACAGAGAAGTTAGATTTAAATCACATTACTGACCAGATCCATGCAGTAACACTGCAGTTAAGAGTGTGCTGGGAAAAGGCCTGGAGTAGATCCCAGTTTTCTTTTCTGTTTTACCACAACTGCAGCTACTTCAGGTGACACTTCCTGCTCTCAGCACATCTGACACATGTCCCTGGCTCTCCACAGTCCCAGTGGTCCTGTCGAGCTCAAACACTGGGTCACACCAGCACAGCCTCTGCCACACCCTTTAGTTAAATATTGGTATCACACTGCCCTGACCTTTTACATTCCTGCAAGAAACCTCTTTGAACTGCAGGATCCTGCTTCAGGGCATCCTAGTGCTGTTGTGTTTTAATAAACTGTAATCAAACAAAGCCTGCAGAGGCCAAGGCAGGTCATTATATAACTTTTCTGATTGTTTTGTAAGAACACAAATGCAAGAAAATGTTTCCTGCATCAACCATGGAGTCTTGCTCCTTAAAAGCATTTTGTCCCATCTTTGGGTAGCCCTTAGAGGCTGTTTTGTGGACATATTCATCAGATGGCACAATGTGAGTGTGAAGTTTGTAGGCTGAACACAGAAATTCAGTGTTGCCTCTAAGTTGCTGATGCATTTGGTTCATCTTTGGGCTCTTTTGTCATCTGAGAAGCTGCTCTGGTACTTCTATGCTGTGTCTCATCACTGACACATTTTCTGTCCTCAAACTGTAAAATTATGAGTGTTTGAGGGCTTAGTTTAGATTCTTACTGTAGGCACAGTAAATTCATCTCTTCCCCAATGACTCACTATGAACTTTGATAGTTTGGAGGATGCTGAGGTATATTTTGGGGTGTTTTTTTCTTTTTGTTTCACTTCCCACCATGAACACTTTTCTTTCTAGGCAAGGAAAGTGGAGTGTGAGAAAAGCAGTGACTGCTTTTGAAACAAAGGTTAAGCTTAATTATAAAAAACACCTCCTGTTTTCTAAATATGTTAAAACTTGCAACTGTGCAATAGCACAAATACTTGAACTGAAAGATTATTTTTTTAGGGCAGGAGGTGTTTACAACATGTTGCTGCAATGCCTGGCATACTGAGGCTTGGCCCTCTGGGCACTGCCAGGGTACAGATACCATCTCTCATGTGTGAGAAGGAGGGGGATTGTTGGTTTGGAGGTTGGGATTTTTTAACACTTGTTTAATTCTCTAAATTACCTTCATTTTAATTTTAGGTTTAATTTGCCGAGCGCTGCCTCGGGGTAGCCCACACGCTGAACTAAAGGAGAGAACAGTCTTGTCTGGCTCTATAATGCAAGGTGAGGTATTGCAGGTTTAAAAAGGGGAGCATTAATTAATCCTCAAATATCTGGATTTCTGAACCTTAAAGCTCTTACTAACTGTGGGAGCTGTGTTAAAGGTGGAGCTTATTTTATGAAAGGTTTTCAGAGCATAAATCAGCAGCTTTTTGATGTGCTGTGTTCAAAGCTAGTCTGTAAACATAGCATTTTATTTCTTACTGAAAAATAGACCTTTTAATATGAATACTTGGTAATTAGCACTTTTTTTTTATATATATGACCACAATTCTGCAGATGCATTTATTTTTTTTATTTCAGCATCTGAAATAACATGGGAGGTTTTCAGTAATATATATGGAGTATTTGTTCAGTATTATTTTTCTGATGATTTTCTTAGACTTCGGAGTATCTTACTATAGATTTACCATAGCAAACCAAAATTCCACTATTATCATATGTAGTTGTCACTCTGCTTATGAAAACAGAGACTTAGCAGCTATTAATACCATTCTTTCTGTAAAAGGCACACCCAGAGCAACAGCTGAAAGTTTTGAAGAAGGTTTGAAGTACCCCAAACAGATCAAGAGAGAGTCACCTCCCATCAGGACGTTTGAAGGAGCCATCACCAAGGGGAAGCCGTACGATGGGGTCACCACCATAAAGGAAATGGGTCGCTCCATCCATGAGATCCCAAGGCAGGACCTGTTAAGCCAAGAGAGTCGCAAGACTCCTGAAATGGTGCAGGCAACCAGGCCAATCATAGAAGGCTCCATATCTCAGGTAAATCCAGAAAGCACTGTTACACACTTAGGAGTGAATCAGGTCAGGCTGTGCGAGTTTTTTACAACAACGTGAGCTTAACCCGAACTTTTTCTCCTCTTCAGGGCACACCCATAAAATATGAAAGCAACTCTGGCCAGTCTGCCATCAAACACAATGTAAAATCTTTAATCACTGGACCAAGCAAGCTGCCCCGGGGAATGCCTCAGCTGGAAATGGTGCCAGAAAACGTGAAGGTGGTGGAGCGAGGAAAATACGAAGATGTGAAGACCGGGGATGCCGTGCGGTCCCGTCACACGTCCGTAGTCAGCTCTGGTCCCTCTGTCCTCAGGTCAACTCTTCATGAAACCCCCAAATCACAGCTGAGCCCTGGGATTTATGATGATACAAATGCTCGGAGGACACCTGTGAACTATCAGAGTCCAATGTCCAGGAGTTCACCTATGATGAATAGAGTTAATGAGGGTATGTCATTCCTGTCCACAGTAAGACAGAAAGTTTTATTATTTTGATTTTTATGTACTCCATTCTTCTTGCTTTTATTCTAATGGATTGTTTAATTTGGAAGTTGGCTAGAATGCATTTTAAAAGGCTGTAAGCTGTTAATTGAAATAAGAAAATTTAAATCTGCCATAATAGAAGAGGGAAGTGGGAAGGCAGTTCAGTCTCAATTTGCATTTGATTATGGATCACATTGAAAGTCGTCCCTAGCAGGATAATGTTTTAAGGGCAGAAGCTATTCCTTATTTAGAGGTGTCTAGATGTGGAAGATGATATAGTGAAATATAAGCAATCTTAGTTTTAAAGTATAGTTCTTTCAGCAGAACTGTGATATATAAATGTTTTGTGATATAAAATGTTCTCTGTGCTTTTTTGTATTGAATTGCAGTCATTGAGAATGTTTCTTGGGAACCAGTGTATTTTTACAGTTAAATTTTCAACAGAGAAATAGGCATTTTATTAATTTGGGGTTTTCATTGCTTTTAGCTGGAATATCTTCTGGGAAGTCAGCAAATCATGAAAGGAAGAACACACTCACTCCAACACAGAGGGAGAGTGTGCCAGCAAAATCTCCGGTCCCAGGGGTTGATCCTGTAGTGGCTCACAGTCCTTTTGACCCTCACCACAGAGGAGCAACTCCTGAAGTCTACAGGGGTCACCTCCCTCCTCATTTAGATCCTGCTATGCCATTTCACAGGGCTTTAGATCCTGGTAAATACATTTGTGTTGGCTTTTTTTAGTTTTAGAAATACTGTGAGCTTTGATGCACAGAAAGGATACCTTTATAAGGCAATTATCAATGGCCAAATATAATTTTTAAGGTTATAAATATTTACTGTTGTGGTTTGATTTCAGTATAGTGGGAGTTTAATATCTAACCAGGAAACTTAGTAAAATAGTGTTGTATAATGCTGTAACTTCCCTTCAGAGCTGCCAACTTGCTTCTATTTTGTTAAAAAGTTCAGACAGTATTTTTAGATTAGTATTTGTGGAATGTATTAAAAGATTTCAGGAAAGCTATGCAAAGAAGGATGTGGAAGAGGCTAGAGAATTGAACTATAATTCTATATAATTATATATAAACTTATATATTCTTTGTAAGTCTGCTGTTCAGGACTGTGATTATTCTCACTGGGGGGTTATCAGGTTATCCCTGGTGATATTAAATACGGTAGACTTCCTTTTAACCCTCAGTTTACTTCTGTGATGTATTTTCTACCTTCTTTAGATATTTCAGTCTTTTACATTTTCAGAATTTCAGGATTCATATTTTTATTAAAGCCATCTCTCCGATCTGGATTGTTTAGCACTTTCAGTGTGCACGCAGTGCAGAAATTCAATAAGACATCAGTATTAAAATGCCATTTTCACTCATTCGGCACTGGCTAGAGAGACTTGATAGCACCTCTCATTGAAGCTTTACAAACACTTGAAAGTTTGATTTGATCCAGAATTATCCTGCTTCCTCAATGCATTTTTTTCCCTTCTTTTTCCTCAGCTGCTGCTGCTTACCTGTTCCAAAGGCAGCTGTCCCCCACGCCGGGGTACCCCAGCCAGTACCAGCTGTACGCCATGGAGAACACGCGCCAGACCATCCTCAACGACTACATCACCTCCCAGCAGATGCAAGTCAACCTCCGGCCCGATGTCACCCGGGGATTGTCCCCCAGGGAGCAAACTTTAGCTCTGCCTTATGCAGGAGCACGAGGTGGGCCTGGCTCTCTTTCTGTAACGCTCTTAAAAGTGTGTTTTGGCTGTGCCAGCTGTGGTTTGGATGCACACGTACAAGTGCATATGCATAGATGTGTTGATCGTCCAGTGATCGTGGATGTCTGACAACTCATTTGCAAACTGCCTTTGGTGGAAAGGAGAACCACCTCTATAATCAGGATTTTTAAGGAGAAGGCTCTGAGAGTTACTGGTGTTCAAGAGCCAGATTGTTTTCTGCTCATTTAAACGTTTAGCTCATAGTCAGACTTCAGAAAAGAGAATTATATTGAAATGATAATGACTTCAAAAAGAATATAAAAGCAACATCTAAAAGTGTAATGTTTGTGAAAACCATGCTGATTGTTTTATGTTTTGGGTAATATCCCAAATTGCTAAAAGATGGGATTATTGAGTAGAGGTAAAGTGCATTTTTCCAAAGGGCAATTAAAGGGAGTGCTACAAATGCAAATTCTGACTTAGTATGTTCCTAAATTGCTGATTGCCAGATCTAAGAGAGTATAACCAGCTGGAATAAAATTCTACACTTGCTTTATTCTTATATTTCCACTAAACATTCACTGCTGACTGTTACCAATGAACAGAACATAAAATGTGTAGACCATGTCCTGGAGTGGCCGTTCTCACGTGTGTCATCTCCTGACAGGAATTATTGACCTGAACAATATGGCTCCCACTATCTTAGTGCCTCATCCTGGAGGAACGAGCACCCCACCCATGGAGAGAATCACATATATCCCTGGCACCCAGCTTACCTTCCCTCCCAGGCCTTACAATCCTGCTTCTCTGTCACCAGGTAAGAGCTCTCGTGGCTTAGTGACATCTCTAATTGTCTGACATGCTGAGATAATTGACCATCTTTACTCAGCTTTCATTAACGCCATGTTTTGATGTTTTCTCAGGAGCTGCTTTTTGCATGCACCTCTCACTTGGATAGCAAAGGGTTTTTGGTGATACCCTGTGTAGTTACAGTAGAAGCGCTGTCAAATTCTGAATTTGCCTCATTCTGTCAGGTCTTTATTTGTAGTAATTTGATTGTAATTCACTAACCCCAGTTTACACATGTTGAAGGGTGGAATTGGGGTCTATAAGCTGTGTAGTTTCTAACTGTATAGAAACCACTTCAGTAAAAGGCTTTTGAGCCTTCCATTGTTGCTGTTTGTTTTGTCTTCTTAGATAAGTGGAATTAAAATGTATTTGGGCAATTTTGCTATGAGTGTATGGCAAAATATATTGGCAAGTATTTACATTATCATGCTTCACTTAAGTATCCCTTTTTTTTTTTTTTGCTCCTTCATTTTACCTTGTGGACCTTCCAGGACACCCCACACACCTGGCAGCTTCTGCAGCTGCAAATGCTGAAAGGGAACGGGAAAGGGAAAGGGAGAAGGAACGGGAAAGGGAGAGGGAACGAGAACGAGAGCGGGAAAGAGAGCGAGAGCGAGAGAGGGAGAGAATCACCTCAGTCCCTGCTGAGCTTTATCTCCGACCAGGTGAGGGCACGTGGACACACTTGAATCACTTGTCTTGTAGACTGTAACTGCTCATTTTATACAGTCACTGTTAGCAAATACCATTTACAGTTTGCTTTTACTCTGCACTTCAGGCAGGTTCCTGTTGCCAAGCAGTTCTGGTCATAACTGCAAATTCTGCAACTACCAGGCTTCTTGAACTTTCTCTCAAAGCAATGCAGCACCTAAAGAGGAGTGAATCCCCACTGTCACTGGCACAGCTTGCATGTCATTTAGAGCACTGTAAACAGATTTAAATCTTTAATACATACCATCACATCCACAGTGGTGGAGACAACTGGGAAGGGACGTGGAAGAGACAGCATTGATTTCCAGTGCTGCACTGCTGTAAGAGCAATCCTTTATTTCTGTTTGTTCCCCTCCACTCTGTGTGCTGCAGGTGCAGAGCAGCCTGGCAGACCCGGCAGTCACGGATACGTCCGGTCCCCGTCCCCTTCTGTCAGAAGCCAGGAAAACATTCTGCAGCAAAGGCCAAGTATTTTCCAAGGAACCAATGGGACAAGTGTAATCACACCTTTGGATCCTGCTGCTCAGCTACGTATCATGTATGTTTTATAAGTTACTGTTGTTGAGATACCTGTTCTAGTATTTGAGCTTATTAAAAGGTGCATTTAGGGGTAAGGATATTCCACTATATGAGTCCTCTTGGATTTATCAGAGCATTTTCACCAGTGCATTTTGGATAGAAATCAGTGTCAGGAAAGCTTTGCCTTTTGTCTGCATGTGTCTAGTCCTTTCCATGGGATGTAATTGAGGCTATTCAATGTCTGCCCACAGGCAGCTCACCCCCGGAGCTCCCTCTATCACTCAAGGCTTGCCAGCTTCCCGTTACAACACCGCTGCTGACGCCCTGGCAGCACTCGTGGATGCTGCAGCCTCTGCTCCTCAGATGGAAGTTGCCAAAGCAAAGGAGAACAAGCACGAAGGAACCAGGATAGAAGAGAACATGGGACGCCGGTCAGCTGTGGTAACTGACCAGCAGCAGATGGAGCAGAAGACCCTGGAGGTAGAAAAGAGGCCTGTGCAGTGCCCCTATACATCTGCAAATTATTCTGGTGGCAAGTCCCAGGGACAGTCTTCATCAGTAGTCTATTCAGAGGCTGGTAAAGAGAAAGGACCTCCTCCTAAATCCAGGTACGAGGAAGAGCTGAGAACTCGAGGAAAGACCACAATTACTGCTGCTAACTTCATAGATGTGATCATCACTCGCCAGATTGCTTCAGACAAGGATGCTCGAGATAGGGGCTCTCAAAGTTCAGATTCTTCCAGTAGTTGTACGTATCTTAGTAACTCTCTACTTCTTTGCTGTCTGTCTTAGCCTTTTAGGGAAATAAGATGTGAAATGATTCGGATGTTTAATGATAAAATATTCAGCTCTGCACAGCAGACACACTTGATAGACAAATACAGTTTTTGCATATAGTGACTCCTGCAAAATCAGAGTTGCTTGCTTTATTCAGATGCCGTGCTACAGCATGAAATGCAGGATCATAAGAGTAACCTTATCAGAAGTCAGGAAAATTACTTGGTTTATGTTGGAACAGTGTTTCATGGAAGTATTTGTATCACCATGGTTATCATGAGAAGGCAACAGTGTTTTGACATTCATTCACTGGTGCCATTTTAATGGAATCATCGGTGTTGCTAAGTGTAGGCAACAAAAATTTTCTGTCATTTTTACATCTTATTCCACAACCTTTGCATGATATTCAGTGTCCTCACACCGGTATGAAGCTCCTGGAGATGCCATTGAGGTGATCAGCCCTGCAAATTCACCTGTACCTGCTCAAGAAAAGCTACAGCCCTATCAACAAGAGACCCCCAAACCAAGCCAGGCAGAGAGTAAGTTTACCTGCATATGCAAATATTCTCACAGTCATCTTTTTAAAATTTGTAAGCACAGAAGTTTCAAACCTTGAAGCTTAACAGAGTGACCCTTTTCTTTTTCAACCAGCTGACCCCAACAGGCCGTACGAGGGCCCCATTCACCGCTACAGGACACAACAGGAGCCCCCCTCACCCCAACAGCCTCCACCTCCCTCTTCCCAGGCAGAGGGGATGGCACATGTGCCGAGGACCCATCGCCTCATCACCCTTGCTGATCACATCTGTGTAAGTTTTATAATTATCAGTTTTAGCTGAGAGTATTCTAAAATATTGTATCTGAATTTATAATCTCATTTGTTGCCGTCAGTCTCGTCTAGGTCACGAATACCTACACTGTGGCCAGTGTCTAACCAAGATGTCTTTTCTATTTTTGTTTTTTGTGACATCCAGCAAATTATCACACAAGACTTTGCTAGAAACCAAGCAGCTTCTCAGGCCTCTTTGCAGCCTCCCACCACTACATTCCAGAATTCCACCCCTGCTCCAACGCCTGTTTCTGGCAGGGCAAAGACCTCGAACCGCTACAGCCCCGAGTCGCAGTCGCAGCCTGTGCACCACCAGCGGCCAGGGGCCAGAGTGTCCCCTGAGAACCTCTCTGACAAGGCCAGGGGAAGGTAATGCATGGATTCACTCGAACTGCAAGTTTAACTGATGCCCAGATATGATATTGATATAAAATAGTGCAGTAATCTTGAAGTAAATATGAAGAAAAGGTGCCTTTTGGTCTTATTTTAAGGCAAAGTCTGTCTTGTACTATTTTGCCAATTGCTTGACTTCATAACGTAACTTAAAATTGTTTTCCCTTTGCTACTTCTGCTTAATTTCCAGTCTTTAGAGGGCTGAAAATGTTTAATAACTTAAAACTTACCAGAGTTGTTAAGGACGATGCATAGTCATCTTTTTAAGATCACCAAGCTTACTAAAGCACGTAACATACAACTACTCATAAGTAGTTATGTAGCAACTGGAGAATTACATGAGCTAACTACTGCTGTACATGTATTGAGAGTAATTATCTGTCTCTGAATTGTGGATGTAGGCCTGGAAAATCTCCAGAGAGGAGCCATGTCCCTTCAGAGCCCTACGAGCCAATCTCGCCACCTCAGGTCCCCGTTGTACATGAGAAACAGGAAAATGTTCTTTTGCTTTCCCAAAGAGCTGAGCCTACTGAACAGAGGTAGGTGTAAAACTGACTTGAGCTAGGATCTTGGGCTGGGAAACCTAGACTCTTTTTTACTTTATTTTTAGATTATTTTTGAATTTACGTATGAATTGTTTGGTTTTTTAATTCACACTTGTCAGATTGCTGCTGCTTAAGCAAACTCAGTTACTGTTGAGCCCCACGGTGCTCATGTGACTGTTGTGGTTTCTGCCTGACTGCTTCTGTGAAGATTTAAATGTGCATCTTACAAGTTCTGTCTCTTTGACACCTGTTGGTCTTGGCAGGACTGACTCTCGCTCTCCAGGCAGTATCAGTTACCTGCCTTCGTTTTTCACCAAACTTGAGAACACTTCACCAATGGTAAAATCCAAGAAACAGGAGATATTTCGAAAGCTGAACTCATCTGGTGGAGGTGACTCTGACATGGGTATGCAGGACTTGCCTTTTCACTCAATTTTTCCAGCTTAAACTTTATGTGACTTCCACCTGCAGAAGTCCTGACCTAAATATGTTGAAACAATACAAATTTATATAAATCTATGAATATAAAGCACATATAATAATTTATGGCCACAGAACTGGAAGATTGTTTTATTTTTTTAATGCTGTTTTACGTAGGACTGTCACATTTAATCTTTTTAACAATTTAAGAGATGAAACCCTCATAATTAATGAATTGTTAAAACCTGACATTATTCTAACTGTGTGTCTGTAGTTTGCTTTGTATCAACTTTAAATAATACACATTTTCCTTTTTGGAAAGATGTGTTGAAACTAAATGGTTTGTGTTTTCTTGGCCCTTATAATTATCTGTTAAATGACATTTTAATATAGTTCCAGTAATGAACACTGACATGGTAGAATATGATACTAGAACTGTATTTTTGCTTTTTTCTCGTGCAGTAGGGCTACTGCTGATCACTTAGTGATCATCAGTACTGAAAAACTCAGTGAAATGTTGTGTTTTAATTGCAGCAACTGCTCAGCCAGGGACTGAAATATTCAATTTGCCAGCAGTCACTACCTCAGGTAAGTTCTTCAATAAAAGAAACAACATGTTTCAGAAAAATGTAATGTCTTAAATATCTTAAACTTATACTCTTTGGGGAGTCCAGTAAAAGAGGAAAATTGTGAAAATTTAAAAGCTAATATCCTACATAAAAACTTGTTTGCTGCACCATAAGGAAAAGCAAAATGACCAGATCTTTACCCACACCCCTTTTTAATTTCTCCAAGATGCATTTTTTGCCTCCCTTCCCACCTTTCCTTGTGTTTTCTCTTCTCTCCCAGGTGCAGTCAGTTCTAGGGGTCACTCCTTTGCAGATCCTGCCAGTAATCTGGGTCTTGAAGACATCATTAGGAAAGCACTGATGGGAAACTTTGATGACAAGAGTGAGGAGCACGGGGTGGTAATGTCCCAGCCTCTGGCGGTGGCTCCGGGCGGCTCCGGCGCCGCAGCACCGGCGAGTAACGAGACACGGAGGGAAGAAGCCAATCCATCTCCAAATTCAGGTATTGCAACTCCCAAACATCCCAGGGCCTTAAAGAAAATAAATAAATCAAGGGTCTGAATAACCTGGTGCCACTGAAAACCACTGTCTTTCCTCTGGAAGTGATAGAGGTGGTGCTTGCGTTTATCGTCCTGGATTTTCCAGGAGCGTGTGACAACACTGATGGAACAGGAAAAGGAGAACAGGGTGTATTGGATACCTGAAGCTTCTCAGTGCTACCTGATATTTCATAGAAACAAACACACAGAGGCTAAAATGTGGTTGGTGAAATCTGTCCCTTCTGTTGCCAGGTGGGGCAGTCAGCAAGCAGAAGCTCATCGGCAAGTCAAACAGTAGGAAGTCAAAGTCTCCGATTCCTGGGCAGGGATATTTGGGAACTGAAAGACCTTCTTCTGTCTCATCTGTGCATTCAGAAGGGGACTACCACAGACAGACTCCAGTGTGGGCCTGGGAAGACAGGCCTTCATCAACAGGTGAGGAATGGGCTTCTTTCAGAGGTATTTGCAGAGAGCTCAGATGTCGTACAGTAATGCTGGGTATCAGCCAGAAGTTTCCAGCATGTGGGGGTTTTCTGAAGTGGATTTTCTGCTAATTGTCACAACCCAAGCCAACACAGATGTCTCAGAACAGCTCATGTTTTTGCCTTTTGGTGCAGGTTCCACCCAGTTTCCATACAACCCTCTGACCATGAGGATGCTGAGCAGCACCCCCCCGACCTCCATCGCCTGTGCCCCCCCATCCATGAGCCAAGCAACCACTCACCCACAGAACAGGATCTGGGAGCGAGAGCCTGCACCACTGCTTTCAGCACAATATGAGACTCTGTCTGACAGTGATGACTGAACTATGCAGATTATTATTTTTTTTTTAATTTGCGGGTCAAAAAAAGAAATCTATTTTTGACTTGTGCCCACAGAGACTTTCCAAGAGAGCAAGGGCCACACAATGAAGAATTGCTGGAGAGTCCGTGAAATGCCTTCTGCACAGGCTGTGTGTTGGAGGATTGTGGTCGAGAAGGTTGACTTACTAAAGATAAATATGTAAAGAGTTTTTAAAAATGTGGACTATTCCTGCTCTACATCTATTTGTAAAGAAAACCATAATGTCTTTTAAATCATTCTTCTGTAAATAGAGAGTACTTTTTGCAGTGTTTTTTCCCTTGCTATAGTATCTGGTGTACTTATGTTCAAATCATTGCCTAAACTTTGGGGGTCATTTTGTAATTTTTTTTAAGCATTTTCTCCAGTGTAGAATACTCTTCATAACCCTAGCCTCCCTCTCAGCCTAGCCTAACCAGAACCCCAGCCTCCCAACCATCATTGCCCATTTAATGCCATGCCACTTCCTGCAGGCATTGTGCTTTTATATAATTTTTTTTTCCCTAGACACACTTTCTCAGTGGTGTTCAAGCTCTTGTGAAAATGTTGATTTTTAAGACTGACCCCTTAGTGAATTCTGTCCATTAACATACTCCGGTTCGCTGGAATAAGATGATATATTTCTTTGGAATTTTAAATTCTGCCACATTGTAAATTTTTGGTGCAGTTGGTTTTATTTAGCAACACTGCAGAAATATTATTGCATGGGTATGTTATGGTTCATTTTTAAAAGGTTAAAGAAACAAAAAAAGAACAGCTTCTGGAGGCATACCTCACTGTTATGCACACTGGGAATTTTAACTGTGCCCTAAAAGCCTATTCTTAGTGTTCTCTGTTTCTGCATTGTATGCAGCCAAAACAGGCTACTAAATTTTACTGTCATATTTAACCACAGCAAATGGCTTTTCTGAACAGAGGCTCTGGGTGGGTTGATAAATCCTTTAAGAAGAAAAACCTCCACATCCCAAGTTTGAATAAAACAAAGTGCTTTTATAGAATAATTGAGCAACACACAAGTCAAGTACTTGGCTTCTGTTACAACCAGTTTGAAATAGGTACTGTGATTTTTACCTTCCTTCAATCTGATTTTAAAATCTTTACGTAATAATTATTTTGAAGTCTGCGTCCCAGTCCCTGTCCCTCTAAGCAAGCTTTTGGTGGAAGTCCTTACAAATGCTTGGCTTAACTCCTGAAGTGTGCAATACTTGTTAGGGTGATTTTTATGTTTAAATTGTATATGGTACTAGGAGAGTCTCCTTAATCATTCATCTATCAATGCTTGCTATGATGTGCTTGTAGCTCATGTACACATCCATCTGGGTAGTGATGTCACGGGCTGTCCTGACATCCATCCCAAAAAGCATCTTCATTTTATGCTGCACTGACCTCAGGAAGGGAATTCAAATCTTCCGGGGTCGAAGGACTGATTCACAGATAGCACTGAGCTGGGGGGTGGCATGGTCTGTCAGATTCCAAACTGCTTTTTGCATCTCATTGATCAACAGGGTCTTTGCCTTGGAGTTATTTTCCAGTGAAAAATATTTTGGGTTTTGCCGCTGTATTTGTGATGCGTTGTATGGAAGGTGTAATGCAGTGTGTAACCTTGAGTCGTGTGAGCTCTGCATCCCACGGAGGGACTCTGATGGTCCACTTACAAACAGGAAGAAGCACAGAAATATTTATCAATAGCAAATTTATTTTCAGTCCTTTAAGGAAAGCCTTTTTGCCCCAAGTGTGGGAAACAAAATTCCAAAGGAACTCATTTGGAAACTTGATACTGTTGAAAATACAGAACTATTTTGCTACTTTTTTTAAACACTGCATCAGAGTAGACCCGTTGGCAGTCTTAAATCTCCTTGCAGTCTTTCTCTGAGAAAGATTTCTCTCATCCTCCCCTCCTTTATCCTTCTGGCTTGAAGCAGTGAAGTTTTCATCCTGTTTGTAGACCTGTGCTCTTACTTTAACTTTCTTTTTTGTTCCCACAGCAACATATACTGGAAAACAAGTTGATCTGCCCTTTTTGTAGATTTAAATTTGAAGTGGAGAGTTAAGTTCCATTCTTAAACTCACTTGTTCTCACTTTCTTAGTGTAACAAATACAATGTGAAAGAGGCATGTACAGACAAATGTCTTTGCTACCTGTACAGTAAGTATAGCATGTTCATTGCAAAGCTTCATGTTACTGCTGCAGCAGCAGCAAGATATCCAAAGTAGGATAGTCACTATCTCCTAAGATACAGCTTGAGTGGCATTTGCACATAAAATGTTGCTGCTTTTTTTTGTTTGTTATCCAACTTTTAACTTCTCCAGTGTAAAAACCTCTCCAGAGCCTAAGTTAGGGTTTACCACAATTCCAGTAATCTTCAAGTATGGAATTACATCTGCCCTGTTTCAAACAGGAAGGTGTTTGTAAGTCATGTTTACAAAGTGTAGTTTACTACAAATTTTTACCTGATTTCTGATCAGCGCTTTCACAATGCTTTCATCTTGATATGGTTCGTGATTCTGATATGAAATCATTTAAGACTTGAAAAACCCATGCATCATAATTTCCACACAATGTCTTCACTAGACAGTGACTTCTGGATTCAGACCAATCAATAAAGGGGATCAGTTCTCCACTTGCTTTTCCTGTGTCTCCCTCGTGTTTTGCAGCATCAGGCAAGACCCTGCTCCCAGGGGTGCTGCAGGGTTCCCAGGTAACACTGCTGCCCTCCAGGCTCTGCCACCTCAAACCCAGCACTTGAGGGAAGGTTGGCTCTGATGTTCCAGAGCCTTTCTGTCAGTACAGCCATTTTTTTTGCTTCCTAGCTTGCTGAGAACAAAGCTGTGTATGTGACTGAAGTTCTGCAGCTTCAATGAACTTCTGCTCTAGAAAACCCGTGTGCCTCCTCCTCTTAGCTCAAAGTTCAGCAGAGATGAACCTGCTACTGTAAGTAAATTAACAATGATGTATTTACATTGAGGGTTTTACCAATCAGCTGCAGTTCTGACAACTGAGAGGTTAAAATTGTGCTTGGTTAGTGACAGAATTAGTTCTACTATCCTAACTAAGTATGGATTTGGTAATTTCTGGTTTAATTCTCTTTCTTTAACATCAGGCTGCCTGGCAGGGCAGATCTGAGAAATTCTGTTGTCTAAAGCAGCTGTTCATACTCGATTCCCACGAAGGCACGTAGCTGACAAAGCTGGGTTTGTACACACCATCTTTTCCAACAGGAAGCACTGACCTGCCCAAGAGAGGAGCACAGCTCTGGCACTCCGTGTGCTCTCCAATGGAGCCAAGTGTTTTGTTTCTGACAACAGCTCTGCGTGATGACATCTCACCCCTCCTCTGAGAGGACAAATTCTATCTTTGGATGCTAAATGAA
Organism: Daphoenositta chrysoptera; assembly: GCA_013397915.1. Taxonomy (NCBI): domain Eukaryota; kingdom Metazoa; phylum Chordata; class Aves; order Passeriformes; genus Daphoenositta; species Daphoenositta chrysoptera. The sequence goes on along the minus strand of VZRO01004832.1, from coordinate 454,125 downwards.
GAAATACACTTGATCTTCAGGCAACCTGTTGGACCAGGACAGGGAGCTACAGCTCTGTTGCAGTGCAGGTACAGCCTGGGGAATGCTCTGCTGAAGTTCAAACATGCTGAACTGCAGCACTGATAAAAGTGTAGTCCCTGTTGTGCTGTTCAACATGTAAAGAGTGAGACAATTCCTGCCTGTTCCTTTTCAAGACTTGCTCTAGGACAGCCATGGTTTGAACCTGGACACTTCTGTGTGTTCACCAGGCCAGACTTGCACTGAGGCAGCCAAAATTAAATCGCTTAGCACAGTAGGTCAGTCAAACCACAGACTACACCACAAATTCACACAGTTAAGATTTCACACCTTTATTTTGGGCTCTTAGGCAGTTCCTCTTAAGCAGTCCTGAAACTCCCTCAGTGCTGTTTCTCTGGAGAATTGCACCGAGCTGGTCCCAGGCTGCCTGTGCTGACCAACCCTTGCTGCCTTCAGCCACTGCAAGGTTGGACTCTGTGGCCAAACTTATTTGGAGCCCTTCCTCCTCTTGGCCAGCTCGGCTAGTTCCTCCTGGATATGCTGGACAGAAGCAGCATCTCCCTTCTGCTGTGCCTGCTTGAGAGCTTCTTTGTACACTTGTTTCGCTTGCAGGAAATCTTCTGTAGCAAGAGGGAAAAGAGGCTTGGCTCCCCAGTTCCATCACCCATTTTCAGAGCCCCCTCCTGAAGCTTATCACGTGCAAAGGACAAGGACTACTTGGAACACATCAAGATCTAGGGAGGTTCAGAAAACATCCTGACAGGTTGCCAACTCTGAGAGCTGGAGAGCAGCAGTGATGATTGGACATGGTGCTGCTTCAGCATTAAAATCTCATAGAAACAATCTCATTCATGTCTTCTGTCCTTTTGGAAAAGTTACTGGAAGCATGGGAAGCAAGATCCCCAGGCAACCTTTTGGGTCAGGCTAAATTCAGTTTGTGAAAGCAATTCAAAGTCTGGCCTACTGCTTAAACTAAAACTAACAACCCCAAACCAGCACTGTAGTTCAGCCCTACACTACAGCTCCAGATCTCTGCAGTCAGCACAAGCTCAGTGACAGGCTGGGCATTTATTCACTGACCTTTGTGCATCAGGATTGCTGCCAGGTTATTGAGCACCATGTGCTCCTCAGGGTGCTGAGTGTCCCTTGCCAGCTCTGCTGCCCTCCTGACGTGGGCAAGGGCCTCCTCGTAGTGTCCCTGAGCATCCAGCACCGTCGCCAGGTCATTCATCAGCACCACACTCTGCACCAGCAGGGAAAAGGGAAGCTTGTGGAGCAGTCTGGGGCAGCAGAAGCACCACGTTCATTCCCTGTCACACTAGGAAAAGCAGCATTTCCCAGAGAAGCTTTCAGTAAGGAAGTGTTCTGCATTTCTGTGTCTGCATGCTCGTCCATGCTGGCAGGGAAACAGCCTCGGGCAGTGCTGGCCATGTCTGATGGCCCCAGAGCTGCCCTCAGGCTGCCTCATTCCTACAGATCAGCCTTTCCTTCCCTAGTGCCCAGCTACTGCTGTACAAATCACCTGTGGGTGAGCCTCTCCCTGAACATCACTTGATATCTGCAGAGCCTTCTCATACATTTTCTGTGCTGCTGGGAGCTCCTTGATGTTCAGCAGGTAGCGGGCATAGGAGTCCAGGCTCATCCCCAGCAGGAGCTGGGTGTTGGCCTTTTCTTCAGCTGCAAAGAGAGAGGAGTGAACTGATCACTGCCACAGGATCCAGCACGAGCCTCCATCCTACCACAGCAGGAAACTCAGGCAGTGTTGAAGACAAGGGGTTGACATGAAGATGGTGCTGAGGCAATACAGAAACAACATCAAGGACAGGGAAATGGAGAAAAGATGAGAAGCCTTTGGCAGACAAGGCTGCCCCACCTGATAAGACATCCTCAGGCAAGTCCTTTTCCTTGGCAATCTTCTCCTCTAAGGTCAGGATGCAGAACTGGTAGCCAGCTACAGCTAATTTGTGCCTGCAAAGTGCAAAGCAAAGCTCCTTCCCAGCCCTGAAGGACCACTCATTAAAGAGCCTCTGCTTGGCCACCCCCCACCACTGCACAGCTGAGATGAAAGCAGGTGACAGCTCTTGCTGGGAACTCACTGTTTCTGAGCAGCATAGATACTGGCCAGCTTGAGGGACATCTCAAGGATGGCGTTGTCATCCTGCCAGGAGGACACACAACGCAGCTGTTACTCTTCTTGTATCTCCCCAACACGAACACCACTTTGTCAGAGACTTTAGACCTTAAAAATCCCCATCTTGTTGCCTCCAGTGCTGCCATCCATTACAGTATTGCCAATTTCCAGTAAGAGGCATTGCAGCACAAGAAATAAGGTACAGAGTAGGGCACCACTGGGAGCCTCTGAGAAGAACATACCTCCTTCGTGTCCCCTGCAAGCATATAGCTCATAGTTGCTTTGTAGAGCTTTTCTGCCTGAAACGAGAATTTTGAACAGGATACTGAAGAATGATGGCATTTAAAACAAAACAGAGGCAGACTGCGTGGAGGATCCTGGCTCAAATGTGTTGCATTTACACTACACCAAGACCAGGTAGAAGTGAAAAGCTGCCCAGAGCCCAGTGGTGCTGAACCGTGAGAGCATCTTTCTTAACCTGCTGTGCTCACAGGATCCTGAGGGGGATCATTCTGCTTTGCTCTGGGAGATCTCTGCTCAGTCTACAGCCTGTGCCAGCACCCCACACCTTCGACACCACGCACAAGATGTCAACCTCTAAAAATCCAGAGGGAAAACCCAGAGTTACTCACATTGTCCAGCTGTCCCTGCATGTAGGCCACGTTCGCCATCTGCAACAGATCGACACTGCTGAAGCCCCGCCGCGGCAGCGGGGACGAGCCTCAGCCGCTCCTCCCTGTCCCTGCAGCCGCCCCCGAGCCCCGGCGCTCACCATGCTGTAGGTGTAGATGACGGCCTGCCTGTTCTCCTCCCGGTGCGCCCGGCGCAGGGCCTGGTGCAGGAGCCGCTCGGCCTCGGCCAGCTCCCCCCTGAGGGCGCAGAGCTGCGGGGGCAGCAGGCGCGGTCACCGCCGGGCCCGCGCAGGGACCAACGCCCGGCCCCGCGCCTCACCTTGGCTCTCTTCAGCAGCAGCACGATGCCGTCCTCGCCGTCCTCCTCTTCGTGCCGCGGGAAGAGGGAGAGCCCTGCGGGGACAGGGCGGTGGGTGCCGGGCGGTGGCTGCCCGCCGCGGGGTGACCGCCGCGGGGTGCCCGCCGCCCGCCGCCCCCTCACCTCCCAGG
>VZRO01004832.1:426426-450510 GCA_013397915.1 Daphoenositta chrysoptera | reverse complement strand
AAGGGGACTCGTCCATGTGTGTAAATACCCGAAGAGCGGTGACAGGAGCGGGACCGAGCTCTGCTCGTCCGGCAGGGGCACAAGAAGGGGCAGGATGATGGCCAGAAGTGCCACTGCACATGAGGAGCATCTTCTCCCCTGGGCAGTGACCGGTCCCTTCCACGGGGCCCGTGTTTATGTGGGGGCATCTCAGAGAGGGCCGTGTGTTTGTGAGGAATCCTGTGTTCCCAGAATGTATAAAAACCACGTTTCACAAGTTGCCGAGGGGCTGTTGCTGGGCTGGGATGAGTGCCCAGACAAACCCCCCGTGCGGTGCCCACGCTGCCCCCGGTGGGTTCCCACTCTCTCCTGTCTCGGTTCCAGGGACGAGCCCGCTGCCGGGGGGATGGACAGGAGCACCTTGCCAGCGGTAGCAGAAGAGCTCCTGAGAGAGATCAGAAAGGCTTTCCAGGAGAGCTCCCACGGTAGGTGGAGGATCCCGGCCGGCAGTGGGGCCCAGGGAGCGATGGGGTCATCGCCCCCCCTTTTTTACCAGACCCTCTCGTCTCAGGGGTGGCCCTCACCCTTATGCCCCTGTTTGTGACAACAGACGGCTGGGAAGCACAGAGAGTGAGGAGCAGCCCCTTCTCCAAGTCAAATTCAAAACCCACGCCAGTTTGAACGCTTTTTTGAATGTGAGGCTTAGGGCTGTTGCTGCTTCTTAGAGCCCCTGGTGCACGTGGTCGCACTTGAGGGATGGTAAATTATTGCCTCCGGGCAGGAATTTTGCTGTGCCCTCTGCACTGCTGGTTTTATAGACTCACCAATCCCAAAATTTAGAGTTGGAAAGGGAAATTTCCCAAATCTATTGCCTGACTGGCCGGCAGAGGGGGTGTGCTGGTGATCCCAGGGCGAGGAACAACTTCCCAGAGCTTCAATGAAAGGAGCACAAGCCAGCAGTGACATCCTGGCCAATTCCAGCAGCTAGTTAAGAACAATTACCTTCACTGCTCTGTGACCTGTGCTAAGAGAATATTAATGTTTGTGTTTACTGGATGAGTTGCACAGAACGGCTCTTCCTAAGGAAAGTGTCTGCTGAAGGAATATTTTTAACTGCACAAAACCCAAACAAATAAGAATTCAGATAAATCTGCCTGAGCACTACGTGGGAGTGAGGAATGGGCAGAAACTTCATGTCTAAACTGTCAGAGTGACCCCAGTGACAGCTTTTTGGCACACTTGCACTATGGCTCCTGTCAGGTTAGAGTGGATCCAAAATCTACATGTGACTTTTAAAAGAGCTTTATAAATCCTGTTGTAAACTAAGCAAAAAAAAAAAAAAAAAGCTCACATCCCTTTCAAAGATGTACTTCTTAAAGCAGCAGTTTTACTAAAGCACACTGAGACAGAGCTGTGGAGACAAAATGATCAATCCCTTTGCAGAATTAAATTCAAATAGAGCTGGAAAATTCAAACCAACCGTGCAAGTCATAGAGAGTATTTTGACTTGTTGGAAGAAAAAGATTGGAAAGTCAAAAATCCAGATCTTCCAGTGGGCTATGGAGACAGAGTGCAGTGTGTCCCCTGGGTGATAACAGAAAGATCAGACTGGAGAAGCAGACCCAAGCTGTCAGCTACAACAAACACACTGCTTTGCTTGAGTGTAACTTTCCATCTTCACGAGCAGTTCCAACAAATGAAGACACAATGTTTCAGTGGGCTGTATTAAAGGCCATAAACCAGTGGCGCCCTGCAAGACTCTGCTGGGAAAAGAACAACATTTTTAAAGTTGTGATGCCAGAGTTCTCAAGTCATGCCAAGAGAGTTTCAGGGAAAATAATATATATATATTTTTAACCAGCTTCTTAAAGTGACAGGAAGATGGTGAGGCCTCCTGCCTTTTATTGTGTGCTTTTAAAAGTAGGATGTCATAAAAGAAAGTACATTTGGGCTTCTGCATTTCTTTTTAAAACGAATCCCTGTGGTTGTGATTGCTGTGCTTGATAAGTGACTTAGCACTGCCATCATGGATCATTTTTCTGCTCCTTGTTGCTTTTTTGGTGGCTGGAGAGGATGGTGAGAGCCCTGCAGTTCTGTGTGTCCTCTGGGGATACCCTGGGGAGACAATGACCCCCCTGCGATGTGAAATTCTGCAAAACCATGTTTCCTTTTCTTTCTGTTGCAGTCCCCGATGACCTGCTGCTGGGGTGAGTGTCTTGTGCTTCAGTTCCTGCCCCAGGGTCCTGCTGAAGGGCACTTGGTGGTCACCTCTCCTCGTGGGGCTGCTGCTTTTCTCCCGTGTTTGACCAAGTGCTGCTGAAACACAAAAATGCTGCGTGGCTTTGTCACCCTTGTGAATATTTCAGTCATTCCCAAGCAGTGACCTCAGAAGTCCAAGTTTCACAACTTCAGCCCTCACCAGTTGGTGTTGAAGGTGGAGGAAAGGCATTGTCACAGTGAAAGAGACTTCTCAGATTCATCTTTAACCTTGTGTTCCTGCCTGCCAGGGGATGAGATCACCGGGAACCCTCCAGGCTTTAATGCCTTTGTGTTAAAGTTATCTGACACTTGTACAAGGTGTGCTGACTCCCTCTCCTGGCACCACAGTGGCCTTTGAAAGGTGGGGTTAGATTTGACCAACCTCGTGAAAGCTTTTGTTTCCTTCTCCTCAGAAAAGAGAAGAGGAAAGAAATTCTCTTGTTGAGTTTAATAATGGTTGGGTGGTAACTCTTGGCAGCCAGATTTCCATCAATTCCCTGCATCCAGCAGCTCAGAAGTATTCTGATTTAATTTCCCAATCTCTTCCAAATCTCCAAAGTCCTTGAATTTCCTGTGGGCATTTCCTGTTGAACTGATCAAATTATACACACAAGAAAAGAATTCCCTAAATTTGAAAAGAGTTCCTGAAACTCACTGAGCTCAGCCCCCTTCTAGTCCCAAACCTAATCATCAAGGAATGTCTTACGTTAAGCGTTCCCCCACCCACCTCCTCAGAGGGAGCCAGCCCTTTTTGCCTTGAGTTTGTGCAAGTTTTGGTCTTCCTGGAATCTGTCTGTCTGCTTGGCTGCTTATCAATGAGCTTGACTCAGCCGTGCTGGGGCTCTGCCTTGCTCTGTCTTCCCTGGACTTGGAAACTTTCCCCTTTCTCTTGGTCCCTGCTCGTGTTTGGTGCTATCTTTTCATCATTGCTGATTTCCTTGTTGTTTACCCTTGGAAGCAATCTAGACTACACAGATTTCTCTCAGCGGATGAAAGGTCTGTGAAGTTAACTGAGTTGCCCCTGAGCTCTTTGGAAACACTCAGGGCAGCTGGATTTACTGGTCTAGAATGACTTTGAAACCCATGAGCTGTCTGGACAATAGGCTGAAGGTGCAGATGGACATATTTAACATTATCATATACCCCTGCACAGCACCAGCAGGAGGTAAAATCCCCCTTGCAGGGATGAGCAGTGAGTCCCATCCCAGGCACTCCCTCATCCATAAGTGCTGTGGATCCCTGCACTTGTCCTGCCTGAAAGGGAAAGGGTTTTTGGGGAGAGTGGAGGGGTGTAAGGCACGTGCTGCCCCAGGGTGTTTATCTGGAATAACTTGGCTGTCTCCAAGCCCTGCTCATGGCTGGGTCACAGATGTAAAACTGATGCTATCTGGTGTCTCCATGTGCAGTGGAGTGTCTTAAGTAATTCCCTGATGCTCTCCAGCTTCCTCCTGATGCAGTTTGGTGGGTAGAGAAAGGATAATTTATCCCTCAGTTGTGACTGTGATGGAGGAGATGTGATCACTACAAAATTACTCACTTGCTCCCCAGGGTTTGAGCTGATTTCCAAGGGATGAGGAAGGAGCCCCAGTTCCTACTGCTCCAGGAACTATGGATCATCCTTGCTCTCTCCTTTCTCCAAGGAGATGTGTGGTCCATGCCTGGAGGTGGGATTCAAGACCAGCTGATCAATCCTGTGATCCAGGGCAGTGCATCCAGGACAGCCTGGCTGTGCAGTTCAGGTGTCCCAGAGCACGAGCCCCCTTTCCCCTGAGCACTGCCAAGTCTGGCTCTGTGTGCTCCCCTAAAATCCCTGTTTGTGCCTTTTGTGCTCGTGGGGCATTTTCACAGTTACTGCAACAAGGACAAATGTCTTAGTTTTGCAGTGGGCACCTTCTGGGCCCCACAGGGCCCTCTGTGCACTGAGGCTGAGCCAGGTGCTCTCCTTTGTGCTGTGACCTAACTAGAGACACATTCTCTTCCAGGTTGAAGTTCATTTTTGGCCCATGTGCAGTCCCAGCTCTGGATTTGGTGGATCAACGTTCTGTCACCCGAGTCAGGTCCCCCAGTGGAAGGACTCTGTACCAGGTACATGCTCCTCTTTGCTCTTGCTTTCTGATGGTTTCCAGCTGGCTTTTGAGCCAGTGTCTTCCTGACTTGCAGAGCATGGATAAACACAGAGGGAACACTAGTGTTTTGCAAACTCCTGAAGTGACACTGGGGAGCAGCAGCCATGGGCTAGAATTAGAGCAGCACAGTTCAGTACCATTTTCTTTGTGGCTCCCAGCCAGCCAGAGACAATTTATGTGTTTGTGGGCATCACAGTCAGGAGGAAGTTTTCCAGGGATTGCTAATTTTACTTTATTACCCTCATCCTATCCAGCAAAGGAAGCTCTTCCTCTTGACCAGTTGTGCACAGCTCAGTGTTATCTGCCATCACTGCCTTTCTTCCCCCTCTTGACCCCTGCTTGGCAGGGGATCTTTGCTGCCTGGGAGGAAGCAATGCAGGCCAAACCCATGGCTTTCATTCTGGTGCAGTGTAGCCAAGTCTGAATCACAGAAACGTCTCCATGAAATGGCATTTTGGGGAGAAGATCTCACCTCAGCCCTAAGATCAATTACAGCACAGGGGTGAGGAACAAGAGGAACATTTCCAAGGATCCCCTCTGCAAAGGACTTTCTCTCCTCTCCTGGAGATGCTTTGGGGTCGTGTAGGGTGAGAGCAGAGCTGTGCAGTCAGGCCTGGCTAATGGCACAAACCCTTCTCATGTGTCCAGAGCTTGCACTGCTTGGTTTGCACATGGAGCCTTTATCACTTCTGGGGCCACGGAGAGGACACGGGCCCCTCCAGAGGGACATGAATCATAACCAGGGCTCGAGAACACAGCCTTGGATTCCAGTTGAGGGCTTGCCTGTGGATGTTTGGTAAAGCCTAGGAAGCTTCCAGCACCCTTAGACAGCATCTGCCTTGCTGATTAATTGAATGCTCAAAGGCTTTCCCTTTTTTACTGTTGCTTGTCTGAAAATGCCACTGGGCAGAGAACGGTCACACTCCCCTTGCAGAGCTTTGTCAGGCCCTGCAGGCTGAGGCAGAGCTTTGCTGAGCATCAATTAATATCTGCTGATGTTAATAATGGGCTCCACTGGTGCACACTGAAAAGGAACAAGTGTCAGAATTGCTCTGCTGCCTCTGGTTTCCCCATGGAACTCTGGTTTCCCTATGGAGGAGGAACCTCTGGGCAGGAGGTCAGGGAGTTAATGCAGGACAAACCTACAGGAAGCAGGTTCCTCTGTGCCTCCAGCTGCATTCCTCTTCAGTGGAGCTTGATTGCTGATTAAGGCCACGCTGATGAGTTCATTAGCAGAGGAATCTGAAGAGGTATTTTCTCCGGGGGTGTGAGGTTGGTGCCATTGTGAAATTGTTCCTCATCACAGCTGTCTGAGATGCAGAAACAAAGAGCAGAGTCTCCCCTGGGGCTGCTGGCTGGAGCAGTGACAGGAACACGATCTGGGGTCCTAGAAATTGAACCCCTGGGTGGGACACTGCTCTGGAGTCCTGGCTCTTCATTCCTGTGTGGTGTAGGAATGTGTGGAAATGCCCCCCAGCTGAGTCCTCCTGGGGAGAGGGGCATCCATGGCTGCCTGGACACTGCCCAATCATCCCTGTTAATTATCCCCCACAAAGTCAGCCCTGCCATTTGCACCCAGATGTGGTTGAGCTGGAATGTGAGGTGGTGCTTCCACTTGCAGCTGGGTCTGGAGAGCTCTTTGAGGCCACGAGGCTGGTTCTGTTGTGAAACTCCTTTGGGTCATTACAGCCAAATCTGAGCTGTTGATAATTCCATATCACCCAGCACATCTTGGGTCCTGCTCCAGGGGAGGAAGGCTCTGCTCAGACAGGCCCTGTAGTGTAGGCAGCTCTTGCCCTCAGGAGCTGAGATGGGAGAAGAAAGAGCCCTCAGTCAAACGAAAGCTGTGATTTGTCTTTTAATGCCTGGGCATTAATGCCCTTGCTGTTTAACAGAGGAGCAGCACTGATGGAGTGTCCAAGGGCTGGATGCCTCAGAGCTGAAATCATCCCAGGAGAGCTTGGACAATCCCTGCTGTGCTGAGGTCAGGGATAAATGTTACCTGCAGCAGGGATGGTGGATCTGGCTGAGGAGGGAGCTGTGCTGGGTGTGGCAGAAGTGCAGAGTGGTGACCAGGCAGCATTTGGGGCACCCTTTAGCTCTGCCCAAGTGGCAGAACTGCTGAGCTGTGGCAGTGAAGCAGGGCAGAGGCAGCGCTTCAGCCCTGCCAGCTGGCACTTGCACTGCTCACATCCTGCACTTCCATTGGGTTCCTCTTTTTTATTATGTCTTTTTTCATTCATTTCCTAGAACTGTGTGGCAGATGCCCCACGGTGAAGGGTTTCAGCAGCAGGCCCTGGCACAGGCTGTGGTGCTGCCTGTCTGTCTGTCTGTCCGTGTGCTGGTGCCTCAGCTGACCCTCCTGTGCCCCCACAGCCTGGCAGGGACACCTCCAGGGGGATTTTTCCTCACTGACCAGCCAGCAAGTGCCCAGGGATGAGGACAGAGAAGGAAATCTCACCTCGGGGCCAGGAGAGCACCCTGGTGCCTGGCTGGGCTGCAGCTGGCCAGGAACAGAGGCACCTTTTTCCCCCAGTCTTTGGATTTTAGATTTTGCCTTATTAGGCAGAGGCTGTGTTCATCTGGGTCAGGATGGGGGAACGCTGAGCTCAGCCCAAATCTGGCAGTGTCTGTCTGTGCCTTCCCCCCCTCCTCAAAGGAAAACACTTCTGAAGGAAAGGCACCATCGGAATACTTCATCTTGGAAAAAACAATCCAAGGGGCTAGAGGAAAACAAACTTATCACAAGTGAAACAAACTCAGCCTGCAGTCAAAGGGGGACCCAGGGGAAAGGCCAGACTGAGGAAAAAAAAAATGGTTTACCCTGAAATGGGAATGTGAGGCTTGTGTCCTGGATCTGCTGGGAGTGAGGGGGACTTTGAGGCACTGGCACTTCTGTGGGAGAGCCTGAACTTCTGATGTTCCCTGTTGGGAAAAGGTGCAGGGAGAGCTCCAGGGGACAGGGGAAGGCTCCCCTTGCAAATGCAGCTTTGGACCATGAGGGACAGTACTCCTCTGGAGGGGCTTGGAATGCCAGGGATGTCCTGGAGGGGAGCAGCACTCTGCAGAGCTCTCCTGCCTTTCCACTTCTTGTGCTTATCTTTGGATTTAGGTGTGTGTGTGCCACAAACCCAGCCCGAGTCTGAAGGCTGGGGTGGGAGAGGGCTGTGATGTGCCCTCAGAGCCCTGGGGCCTGGGCAAGGGTGTTCTGCTCCTGCAGATCCTTCCCTTGGTTGGGAACTTAAAGCAGTTTCCTAAAAGCTGATTTCCAGTCTTGAAGAAACCAAAAGAGAAGTAATAATGCATAGGTTGGCTCTCCTGTGTCCTGCAGTCAGCTCCAGCAGCTCACAGATTGCTCTGTGCTGGAAACAAATGCTTCCCTCACCTGTCTGCTGCAGCCTCAGCACCAGCCCTGCAGGGAACAGCATGTGGGAAAAGCAGGCAGTGCTGTTCCCAAAGCAGAGATGGAGCAGGGAGGCTTCTCTGGAGACTTCAGCTTTGTTTATTCAGGCAGATCAGGATTCCAGTAGCTGCAGCTGGTTTTGGGAGCAGACCAGCCTTCAGTGGTTGGGAAAGGAGAGGCCTCCCTGAGAGTGCCCAGGGAAACCTGAGGAGCTTCAGGCTTAGGTGGGTCACTGCAGTGTTTGGGGACACTTCTGTGCTGTGACACCTCCCCCTCGCTGCTGGGTCAGTGCAGACCCAGCCTGAGTCAGAGAAATTAAAGTGAATCCTGCCTCTGACTCCTCCTCTGCCTCTGTTTCAGGTCCTGGGAAGCTCAGGCAAACTCTACACCTGCTACAGCTCCTGCCACTTCTGCACGTGCCCTGCCTTTGGGTTTTCTGTGCTGCAGAAGAGCGAGAGCCTTCTGGTGAGTTCTGCCTCAGCCTGGGGCAGGGGTGGGGAGAGGGGACAAGGCTCTGCCCTGCTCCTTGGACCTGGGATTTCCAAACAAACACGAGTGTGGAGTTGGCCACGCAGGCCGAGCTGACCCACTGTGTCATTGACCCAGGTTTTGGGTGCAGCCAGGGCTGGGGAGGGCTTTTGGTGTCTGCAGTGGTGGGGAGGGTGTCAGGAGCCAGGATCTGTGTGCCAGACCCCTGGATTGCATTGTCCTGGTGGCAGAACCGGGGACACTGAGCACCACCTGTGCCAGGGCTCGGCGTGCCAGGAGGGCACCACGCTCCTGGGAGGGCTGAGCACTGCATTAAACACATTTTGGGCAGGGTGGGTTCCTGGTCCAGACAGAGCCTGACATTCCAGCCTTGCTCCTGCTGTTAACTTTGCAGTGCAAACACATCCTGGCTGTCTACCTCAGCCAGGCCATGGGAGCTTGCCAGGAGCTGTCTGTGTCTGAGGAGCAGCTCTCAAACATCCTCCTGGCTGAGGAAGAGGATGAAGGATGAAGGATTTGGATCACTCCTGGCTGGGCAGCTGGCATTTTTACTATCTACAAGGCTGTCAAACACTCTTTGTGGCTGGGAGGTTTCTTCCTGTGCTGCAGCCAAGCGTGACATTAATTAGCAGCCTGGCACTGATAAATTAATTAATTAAGCCTGTGTTGATTTCAGTTTCATTTATTTATGCTGTTCTTGGGATTTCTGAAGATGTTTGAACTAATCTGTAATAATTGTGATGTGGGGATGCAGACAGGCCTGCAGGTCTCAGTGAGCCACAAATTAAAGAGCTGCTGTGGCTCTTTGCAGGTGGCAGCTCAGAGCAATTCCTGATCCATCAGTGCCAAACCTGTGCCAGGGAGAGGGCAGGGACCCCTCAGCCCCCTGAGACTGCTGACAGCTCTGTGCTTCCACTGGAACAGGATCTTTGGAAGCATCATCCTGGCTGCTGTGCTTTAAATTGACCATTTTCAGGTCCACACAGCAGCCCTGAGCTGGGAACCAGCTCCTTCCAGCTGGGATTCCCTGTTCTCCCTGAAAGCAGTGTGGCCTCTCATGAACCACGAGAAATAACAGGGCACAGGCTGGGCCAGGTGGTGTGGGGGGTAAAGGAAGCATTTTGTGTGTAAATAACAGTTACTGCAAATACAAAATCTGAGCAGCATGAGGAGAACACATCCACCCAGGGACAGCTGAATGGCCACAGCTGCACTCGCCACAGAAAGTTCCTCTGCTGCTTTTGCTTCACATTTTTATAGAAACCCTCCGAGCTTTTTATTGAGGGGGGAAAGGGAGGTGTCCTGTTTTTATTTTGCCTTGAAATGTCTGGCTCAGATCCACTTTCTGTGCCCAGTGACCATGACCTGGGCCAGAGTTAATGCCTGACAGCCCCATGGCAAGGCTGAACTAAGGATGCACCAGGTCCATCTGCAGGAATTCTGGCTCATGAGAGGCACGGGAAGGGAGCAGTGGTGGATGCTGGGCTGCACTGGAAGCTCTCACATGTGGAGAGGTGTTCTGGGACCTTCTCTTTTGGTGTTACAGCACTGAGAGTTTCACTCTGTTGCCGCTGTGAGAGTTTGGGTCGTTTTCAGCCAGCCAAAGGCAGAGATTACATCCTTTGTTGTGAGGATAAACGTGGCTTGCAACCACTTGGCAGCACTGCCAGAGCTGCAGGTGAAACCCTGCTCGTTTCCAGCAGTGATTAACAGGAGGAACACGGCCAAAGATAACACAGAAGGGAAGGAATGAACGGAGGAGAGAGTCAGGCCCTGCCCAAATGGCAGGAGGTGGCTCCCTGTGTCAGCTGGACCCCGACCAAGGCAGATGCAGCAGAGCTGAATGGGGCTGTTAAAGGAGAAGCACTTGGGACAGTGACTGGAGCTGCTCTTGCTGGAAATGCCCATATCTGAGACACCGAGCTGTAGCTAAATTTGGACATTGCATAAACATGTACAGACCCATTCAGAGCTCACTGGTGATTCCACCCAGGTCTGGGGCTGAGCTGCTGCAATGGAATCCAGCACTCCCAGGGAACCATTCCCTGTGCATGGTGGGCCCAGAGTCATTCCTGCAGCTGCTGCCTGCAGCTCTTGCCAGCTGGCAGTGGAGATGCTGCAGGAACAAGATTTCTTCAGCTTTTCAATAGATTTTACACTGTATTTATCATTATATATGCCAGAGAAATTAAACTCTCAGGGTCTTGTATTACCCCTTCTTAGTGCAACACAGTTAAAAAAATATAAAGTTGATTTTTGTGTGATTCAAGTACAATTTTTCAGGGATAAAAATACAAAAATTACTACTAGGGAAAAATAAAGCATTCACAGCTTCTGGGGAGCCCCAGCCAGACCAAGCTTTAGGAATCGGGTGAGCTGCAGCACCCAGCTCTCACAGCTAAAACCTGCCCTTCTGGAAGCTCTGCAAGGCTGGCAGGTTTTGACCTGGGAGCAAAAACCTAATTGTAGAGCTCGTGTCCCCAAGGCAGAGTGACACTGACCTCGGTGGCTCTGCTTCAGACCAGCCAAGACCACTGGGGCACTTCTGCCTCCTGCATTTTGATAGCTGGGAACAGATCTGGAAGCAAACCTGAAGCACTGGGCTGCACAATCCTGTGGACTAAAGTGATTTAAAGGCAATCAAACCTCTGCTCTAAACCCTTGGTCAAGTCTTTTCTCAAATCTTGCAGTGAATGGGGTTTCCATGCTGGGCTGGCCAGTTCTGAGCTGGTTTTCCCATCCACACAGTCCCTCCCCCCAGTGCCTGGAACACAGATTCAGTTTCACACCAGCAACTGGGCTAAGTCAGACTTTTTCCCATCAGAGAATACAAGCTGCATCAAACAATTGATGGAATAATTAGGGTACTACCAAAGTGCTGTCAAGTATGGACTTAGAGAACAACTCAAAAAACAGACACAAAATTATTACTCCTAAATGAATCAAAATATTAAAAAATAATAATAACAATAATAATAATAATAATAATAAAAATAAAGGTCCTATGACTTGACATGAGCAGCACAATTGGGGAAACAGCCCCCCCCAGCAGGTGAGTCTTCCCCAGTCAGTGTCCAGCCTGGAAAGGAAACACCTGGAAAGGAAACACAACAGGATCACAGCTCTCACACCCCCTGGGGCTACAGAGGAGGGCGAGCTGCACTCAGTGTCCCCGCTCAGGTCACTCCTCTACGAGGCACTACGTTAATTACAAAAATAAAAATAAAAACACAGCTGCACGACTGCATAGTGGTCATGTCTGAGCGCTCCTGGGAGCCGGCTGGGACTGCTGACACGGGGAAGGGCAGTGCCAGGGACACCCAGGGGCAGGAGGGGCTGGGTCATACGGTCACCGAGGCCGCGGGAGAGCTGATGTTGATGACAGTCAGGTGCTGGTTGTTGTCGGAGGAGCACTTGGGGAAGTCGTCGGCCTTGCAGAGGATTTTGGAGAGGATCTTGCGGAAGGTGTAGCGGAAGTCCCGGATCCTGTAGGCGTAGATGATGGGGTTGATGACGGAGTTGGCGTGGGAGAGGATGATGGCCACGTACATCACCCACTCGGGCTTGGATCTGGAGAAGTCCTCGTGGAAGTGCGTGATGCAGTTCAAGATGTGCAGGGGCAGCCAGCAGAAGGCAAAAAACCCCACGATGATGGCCAGAGACTTGGCTGCGTGGACCTCCTTCTGCAGGGTGGTCCTGGAGTTGCCCATCAGCTCGATCTGGTGCAGCTGCTTGCAGGCCACCATGAATATCTTGATGTAGATCCCCAGCATGATGACGAGCGGGAGCAGCACGCAGCCGAAGAAGTTGAAGTAGACCATGTAGCTCATGGTCACCACGTTCTCGAAGAGGCAGGAGATGAAGCAGCCCCGGTGCTCCGTCCCAGGCTCGGCCCCTGTCTCGTTGGTGGCGTTGGGACAGACGCTCATGGCTTTATTCCAGCCCATCAGTGGGGTCAGTCCAATCCCGAAGGACAGCAGCCACAGCACGGCGATGAGCCCCCTCGCCCGCTTGCCGGTCACCAGGCTGTTGTACCTGCGAAAGCACAGTAAATGTTACATAAATGAGCACTGCTGACTTCCCTGCAGTTAAAGCCATCAGTGTGCTGGTTAATGAGACAAAAGCCACACCCACACCCACGCGGGGGCCTCTCCTCTCTGATCACCCCAGGGCGAAAACTCTCACCTGTGCTCTCCGCTCACACAACGCGATTTGGGGAGGTGACTCATTTACTATTCCTGAGAGGCGCCAGGCACTGCCCCAGCCCACAGACCCCCTGCAGGGGAGGGAAAGGACTCGGAGGCTTAAAAAAGGCTTTATCATTGCAAGATCCTAAACCACCAACAGCCAGCAGGGCACGGAGAGGGAGGCTCCCTCCGTGGCTGATGCTCTCTGTGGCTCTGAGCACGCTGGGGCAGCTGCTGGGCCAATGCCTGGGCTGACCCCGTCCAGCTGGGGCAATGCTGGGCTCAGTTTTACACTGCAATCCCACATGGGCTGTGAAGAAGCTCCGCTGTGGCCCAGGGACAAGTTGGTGCAGTGCTGAGCCCGGTCCTGCCCCACACCTTCCTCACCCCACGGACTGAGTCCCTTCAAGGCTCCTCCAGCCCTCAGATGCTCAGAGACACAAACAGAGCTGGAACCTAAAGCAGCAAAAGTCAGAAGTCTGGTT
This sequence comes from Daphoenositta chrysoptera, assembly GCA_013397915.1. NCBI lineage: Eukaryota > Metazoa > Chordata > Aves > Passeriformes > Daphoenositta > Daphoenositta chrysoptera. Next base: position 437,582 of record VZRO01004832.1, on the reverse strand, counting down.
TGGGTGCAACTCAAATCAAAGCATCAGTCGGATCCCTGTCTGGAGATAGGAAGAACCAGCGAGTGCCAGGAGACAACATGAGAAACCCATTCCTGTCCTCTGCACAGCCAGAGTCTGCTGGCTGACACACGTCCCCTCCTTCCCACACCCTTCTCTCCGTGCTTGTTTACTCTGGCTTGGCTGCCCTGCTCCTCCTTTCCTAAGAACGTTTGTTCTGATTTTCTTCCGGCCCGTGAGGCAGGGGAGGGTTTTATTCCCACAGAACTGCAGCTGTGCCTGTGAATCACTGCACTGCCTCCTCCGGGTGAGCTGAGCCTCCTGCTCCTCCTGCGAGCACAGGAAGGGGCTGGGGGGGTCTGCCAGCACCAACTGGGGGGCAAAGAGGGGCTGAGGGAGCCCTCAGCTCCTTCTTCAGGCACAACCGGGGCTGGCTGGGAGGATGCAGGAGCAGCAGCCACATTCAGGCGCTGCTGAATTGTGTCCACAGTCCATGGGTTGATGTCTGAAGGGTAGGTCCAGCCACTGAGGGGCTTCTCCTGCGTTTTTCTCTCATTACTACTAAGTTTAATACTTCACAAGATGAGACGTTCTCAAACAGGGCATCAGTGAGGCCAAGCCTGTTGCTTTTGAGACCCAGCCTTAAGTTTTCAGAAGCTGGAGCTGGTCTGGGCTAGTGGGACCTGAAATCATTGAGATTTGAGCAAGCTGACAGAAATCCAATCTCCTGGCAAAGTCTGAGTCTTGAGCTACAGCACTGGCCAAGCTCAGTCAGTGCTGCAGAGGCACCAGGAGCTGCTGCTGCCCCTCAGCTCTGCACGTGGGAAGGGAAAACTGCGGCTCCGTGGCTCGTGCTTGCCCTGCTTAGAGGATCTCTCCAGGTGCTCCATCCCAAAAACTCCCATGGGGAGACTGGAAAATGCTGAAGGACCCATTGTTCAGCAAGAGAAGCTGAAGGAGTGGAGGGGTTTGTGTGCTCAGGAGCAGGAGGAGCCGCTGTGGCCATGCTGAGGTCCCAGGCTGGTGACATTCGGTGCTGCCTCTTGCTGAAAACATTTGACCCCAAATAAGGCTTCTTCCATCTGCTCTTCTCCTGAACTCTTCTGCAAAGATAAGGCTTGGCTTGAAGGTTTACAAGACCAGTCAAGAAACCACTTAATGTTCCAGTGGTTGTACTGGTGGCCTGTTTATTTTAGAGCTGCTCGCTCTTCCCAGCACTCCCAGTGGAGCCGCAGCCGGGATCGTGGCACGTGCATTTTTACATCGTCTGGGAGAAGATGTAAAAACATTCTGGGCTCCCAGCCTGCGAGAGCCAGAGCTGAGCAGTGGGGAGGGCTGGAGGCCCAGGGCAGAGGTGGAGATGGCTGTTCACAGGGAACAACTGCCCTGCTCAGATCAGCTCTTTATTTCCCCAGAATTTGCATTGCAAATCCCTCCCACCCTCTCTCCATTCAGCTGGTGGCAGGTGCTGGTGATGGTCACAGCTGTGGCCAGCCAGAAGAGCCCGAGGTGAAATTGGGAATAGCCTGATGTCCTAGAATTGTTCATTAATTACCTTGTTATTGCCTTAATACTCTTATTTGGTGGGACACTGCCTGTATTGCCCTTAAGTGAACACAATTTAAGCACATGCTTAAAAAAAGAAATGAATGACTGTCACCAGATCCAGGTGCGAAGATTCTCACAAGCTCTTCCCTAAGCTCTGTAAAACAGGGTCAGACAGTGAGGAACCAACAGATTTTCACAGCTCAGACTTTTCCAGCAAACCCCTCCTTCATTCTCTTTTAGGCTTAATATTATTAGGCAAAAAAAAAAAACCTATTAAAGTAAATTTACTCACCTAAGTCTGCTCAACTAATGTATAACAAATATTGAATCACCTCTACACTTCTGCCCGGAGGCATCAAATGTTGCTTTAATGTAAATAACAGCTGAATATTTTCAAATGATTTATTGGGGTTAAATAACCTGGCAATGCATTAGTTCCTTTTACATCACCAGGAAGGCTTTAATTATCCCAGCTCCCCCCCAGTGGACGCGTGGGAGCCCCGATGCCACCACGGGGTGAGTCAGGTTCCTGTCCTGATGGACGGAGCTGTGCACCGATGTCACGGGCACTGCAGGAGGAGAAGGGCTCTAGGGAGAGCTCCGTGTGTCACCGGGGGCAGCTGGGGCTGTCCCCCTGTGCCCTCACCCAAACGGGCCACAAGGGCTCCAGCCGGGGCTCCACGAGGTGTCCCCTGCTCCTGGTGGCCTTCCCACAGCAGGCATCCCCCTCCAGACCCCGAGGAGGGTGCTTGGGGTTGGGGTTTTTGCATTTCTGCCGCCATTTCCTGGGGCTGGGAAGCAGCCAAGTGGCCCGGGCTGGCACAGAGCAGGACACGCTGCCAGCCCGGCCTCTGCCGGGCAGGAGTTTGGCTCCCAAAGGCAGGAACTGAGTCATGTCCTGCACGTCCCTGGCATCTGCCACCAGCCCCTGCACTGACCCCGGGAGCTCACCCCAGCCCTGCTGCCCCTGAGCACAGCAGGAGAAACTCAGTGTTTGGGGTGATGGACTTGCCACAGAAACAGCAGCAGCCTGGAGGAAACACTCTGGAATGGGACAGACATCCTGCCTGTCCCCGAGCAGCCCAGAGGGATGGACAAAGCCCTGTGGTGTCACCCAGCCCCTCACCTGTCCATCATGTCCCTGGGCCAGAGCAGAGGCTGCTCAAGGACTTTGGGTTCTCCCACTGCCTTCAGAACAGGATCAGCCTCTGATGAAAAGTTTCAGAGCCTAAACTCCAAACTCACACATGGCTTGTGCTGAGGAAGCCTGGGACCGGTGCTCCCCAGCTCCCTCCCCACTCTGCCCCGTGCCCAGGCCGCTGGATGCAGGGAGAGGAGCAGATGGAGTTTGCAGAACTCGGAACAGGCAGGTGCTCTGATACAAACAAGCAGTGACAATTTATGTATTTCTATTTTAAGTGTGAAGGGAAATACACAGACACCTCCATCCACAAGGGGTGAGAGCAGCTCGGCTGCCAAGCATTGTGTCCTTGTCACCTCCTCACAGCTGTACTTTGCATCTTGCTCTTTTTTTTTTAATTTTTTTTGAGCTATAACAAAATAAAGCACCATTGCTGCCTCTGTGCTCCATGCACAGCCACAGAATGGAGATCACACACCAGCTGAAATATCCTGGCAGGACATTTTAAATTAATCATAAATTGCACCTTAGAGAGGAGCAAGGAAAAAAAAAAGAAATAAAAAGAAACGAAAAGAAAAAGCTGCGCTGTTCAACCAGGAAGGAGTTGGTGGCCAGAGATCTGATCAGCGGTAACGCTATCAGCTGGGGAAGCCGGACATCTGCGAGTGTCCCTGTCCCGGGCAGACAAATCACTTCCTCCCGCATCTGTCCCCATTGTGCGCGGGGACAGCAGCAGCACCACCGGCCTTCCGCTGGGCGGGCACTGTCACTGTCACTGTCACCCTGCCAGCCCCCGCTCAGGTGAGCTCACGGGTCAGGAGGCAGGAAAAGCACACGAACCCCGGCTGGGCTTCACCCCCAGCCCTGGGGGTGCCTGTCGGGTGCAGGGGAGCGTCCCCTCCCCGGGTCCTGTCAAACACCTGCAGGTTTAAAACCCTGTCTGAGACGTTCTTACCCGTGTGCTGACCCCTCCTTCCCCTGATGCCTTGACAGGCTCCCTAGAAACAGAGACTAGACAGGAATAAGGGAATAAAGATCGGTATTTATTGGAAAGGCCTTCAAAGGTGCACCCTGGGGAGCCAAGGGCTCCAAGCTGGACCCCAAGATGGACAACAAGTCACAAGTTCCCCACACCTTTATAGGTTTGGTCCATTTGCATATCAGCATAAATTTGCCAATTAAAACTACCTAATGATGTAATTTCCCCTCAGCTCGCCCCCCCTTCAGAGCCTTTGGGCCTGCACAGCCTGGGTGTCCTTGGAGAGCAGCCCCAGAGAGGTTTGTTACGAGCAGAGAGCTGAAGTCAGCAGGCTGCAAGAAACCTGAATTACACATTAGGCACTACAGGATTCGAAAAATATAAGAGTTAAAAGCGAAGGCATCACGCGGGGTGGGGACAGAGCCGGGAGAGGGGCAGCGCCGGGCTCCTGCCTCAGCCCGGCTCGTCCCCGCAGCCCCCACACGGCCCGGGCCCTCTGGCCTGCCCCGCCACTGCTGTCCCCGCACTGCCGGGGGACAGGGGACAGCCAGGGGCACCGGCTGCGCGGGAACGTGGGAAGGAGGAACACAGGGAAGGTATGAAACCCACAAACGGCACATGGCCGGCTAATCTGGGGGATTGACGGGGGAAAGTGCGGCTGAGGGTGCTGCGAGGGGCTCGCAGCCCGCGCTTGTCGAGCACTGACAGGCGGGTGTGGGCGCCTCCCTCACGGCTCTCGCAGCAGCCCCGGGGGATTTGCGTGTGGGATCTCGGTGTCTGCGTTCGCTCGCTCGCTCGGCAGGGTGAGAAAGGTGGCTGAAAGCTGAGCTCAGACACCGGGGGTGTGAGCGGGGCGGGCTGGGGCCAACAGAGGCCGACAGAGCCCCGGAGCACAGGAAGGAAATGAGCTCAGCCCCCTCTCCCTGCAGGCTGCCCTCACACTCCAGCATCCCCCGGCACCCAACAGCAGCAGCTGCCCCAAAACCTCCCAGTGCCTGCAGGAGTGTGCGATACTGGTGTGGAATCAGTGTCACACCAGCACTTTGTGCTCCATGACGTGTTTCTGAGTCCTAGAACTCAACCCCCCAGTTCTCCCCTATTTGAGGCCCGAGCCCCTCCTCACACCCTCCTCCCCCGGGGCTCTGCAGCGCAGCGTTATCGGCCTGCTGCGGCCTGGGGCTGGGGATTTTTGTCATCCCGACCCTCCCCGAGGGTCAGGCCTCGCTGTGCAGCAGCAGGTGGCTGAGTGAAAGGTGCCTGGCAGAGCTGAGGTAGGGACTGGGATTCAGAGGCAGCTGTTCGGGTGTGATCCCGTGGCCGAACAGTGCTGGCCACTGCCCCTCCCAGTGCCCTGCTCACTGCGATAACAGATAAGGGTGGGAGATGGCCGATCTCTGCTGGATCCCTCTCACTGCAATGAAAGGGGTGCTAAACCCCTTCCCAAAGCTTCCAAACCGCTGCCTTCCCACCCCCAGCCCCACCCAGCTGCTGCTCTCCTGCCCTCACTGCAGAGCCCTGACCAACCTCCCCAGGGGCTGGGGGACCTGGCAGGGTCAGCACCGAGCCCACCAGTGCCTCATCCCAGCCTACTCCAGCAGCTCCAGGAGCCCATCCCATCCTCTCCTCCCTGCCTGGGCACTGCCAGCTTGGACAGAGCTCCCAGCCCTGTGCCACTGCAGCACAAGGGACATATCCATGGAAGGTTTGAGCAGTGGGAAGGGGGGACGTGGCCAAGAGCTGCTCCCACAGCTCCTGCAGGGACTGTGCTCTGTCCCTTGTTCCCCGTGGGCCCAGCAGCTCTGGTCACACTGACACCAGTGCCCACCCGGCCCTGAAGGGACACACACAGAGCCACACACCCCCACTGATGCACTCCCAGGTTATTTGTGGCTCATGCCCAGGCCTGATGTCATCCATTGGATTAGGAGTTAATCCTCCCTTTGGATTGCACAAATTCCCTAAACCCAGTCCCTTCTCCAAGCCTGAGAGCCGGTGGGGCGGGGACAGGACTGACACATCTGTAGGCACAGCTGGAGTCACTAATTCCTGGCATCTTGCAGATCAAGTACAGTAAGAGGAGCCCCCAAATCCCCGCGTGGTCACTGCCTGGGGCAGCCCAGGGCAGGCAGAACACTCCTCAAAGACTCAGTTCTGTGGTCTGTGCTCATTGCTCTGACAAACAGCAAATTCATAAAAATTTCAAGCAGCAGCTCGATAATTAACAAAGCAAAATCTTGCAACTTTAAAACAGTTTCTGCCAAAATATTTTGGTTTCATGTATTTTTTGCAGGGAGAGGTCAAAAGATCTTCTGAAGCAAAATTCTGCTGGATTTCAAAAACTGCTTTTTAAAAAAATCTTAAAGTTAATCTGTATTTTTACAGATTGAGCTGGCCAAAATGGGAAAAAACTCCTAAATCCAATCTAGATCTGGGTTCTGGCTCAGCCCGGAGATCAGTGCCCTCAGCCAACAGCCTGGAACCAACCTTGACATCCCTGATGCTCCCTGGCATCCCTGCTGCCCCCCAAGCTTCTGCAGGAGGGCAGAGGTCCCAAAGACAATTCCTTTTCCTGTCAGGACTTGTTTTTTTGGGAGGGAAGTGGCCTCGGAGGTGCGGGAAAGATATAAAAATCTGGGACATGCATTTTAAGGAAACCAGGCTGCTCACAGCTAAAAATAGCTGCGATTTCCCCTCTCTACTTTATTGCCATGAGGGCACATGCGATTATTCCTGATTGTGTTGTTGTGTTTTGGCTGCATCCGAGGGCTGGAGCGAGTGGCAGCCCTGTGAGAGCCTCCCACGTCCCCTGAGCCCAGCCTGGCTGACACAAACTTCCCTAAAGATGTGACAGCTCCATTGCTCAAGCCAACACCCCGGCCCTCCTGCCCTTGCTGGGTTTCTGGCAATTTAAGTTTCCAACTCAGTGATAAGCAAGGCCAGGCACAGCATCCTGAGGGATGGGGAGGCTCTGGAAGCAGGAATCAGGAGTCAGGATGGCTCCCGTGCTGCTCGGGGAGTGGGCACAGCACCAGAGCCACGCGGGAGCAGCAGAACAGCCCGGGCAGTGCAAGGACTAAAGGAAATGAGGCAAGGGCACGGGGAGGACGAGCAGCTGCTGGTGGCACACACAGAGTGGCAGGTGAACACCAAGAGGATTTTCTCTGCTCCCCAGTGGCTCCAGCCCTCCCGCTTGGCATCAAACCCCACCGGTTTGCTTTGTGAGCGACAAGCTGGGAGCTGAAAGGGATCTAGGAACAAATCTGTGCTGGGGAACACGGAGGGAACCCCTCCTCTGCCGCAGAGGGCAGGCAGAGCCTCAGCATCAGCCAAGCCACCTCCGGAAAGGATGAGGAAAAAGCAGCAACAATCCAAATTTAATCGGTCCCACGAGGAGCGCAGGAAGGAGCTGTTGCCTCCCTCATGTCATAGCTAAGGGGGGCAGCAGCTCCCGGGGGAGCCCGGCAGGAGCAGGGGCAGGTCGGGGCAGCACCATCAACAGATCCTGATCCCATGAACCGACTGTGAATCCATCCAGGATCCTCTGGCTGCAGGAGGGACAGCAAGGGCTCACCGATGTGCAGAAAGGGAGAGGATGTGCCTGGTACCCTGTTCCAGTTCACAGTAGCAGCACCACATTCACGGTCCTGCAGGAGCTACCAGTGGACAGGGGCACACACAACATGCTGTTACTCAGAGTTTCACTCTCCTTTTGCTGTCTAAATCCAGATTCTCTTCTCCCTCCCTAATCCCTGACACGTTTGTTCCAGACATCCATCCCTACCTACAATTCTTCACCACGCCAAAGGATTTGGGTTAATGCAAATAGAAGGAAACTGTTTTATTCCACCTACAAATCTTCTTTGGCTCCCAGCTATGGGACTGTGGGGTGAAATCCAGCCCTGGAGAAAGCCAGAGAGCAAAAGCCTCTGTGCCAAGAGCTCTCTGCAGGACGGATTTGCTGCTGCTGCTGAGAGATGCTCAGTTCCCTGGCTTGGATAATCTGCTTGCAGGAAGGGCTGTGGGGGGATCGGGCTGGCAGAGGAGAGCTGGGATGGAGCTGTGTCCCTGGCACAGGGGTGGCAGCGTCCAGGAGGGAAGGGAGGCAGGGACAGAGCATCCAAGGACAAGGAGCTGCATCCTGGTGATGGCCAAGGGAGAAGGGACCCAGGGAAGGGCTCGGAGCTGCAGCTGCACAGAATGGGCAGCGTGGGTGGGGGCTTCTCCACAAACAGTAAATTCATCAAAAGCAAACAAAAAAAAAATACGAGTTTCGAGGGACAAAAAGAATTCATGGCTTCGGGTCAAATTCAGCAAATATTTTTAGCCAGAAGAGGGAGGGTTTGAAACCACCATTTTTAAAATAAGATTTTTGTTCTGCAATTCTCCAGATGAGAAGTTGTCAGTTCCTTCCCCAGAGAGGAGGTTTTGATCTCAAAGAGCAGCACAGCCACATCGGAAGGGTTGGGCAACCCAACCCAAAATCTGCCAGGTTGGTCAGGATCACTTTGCTTCACTGAAACCTCCCGACATCGCTGTTCCAGTTTCACTGAAACAATTTTCCTCTTCCCCATGGGATTTTTCGGTTCAGCCACAGAGCTGAAAAATCCATTATTAGCCTGGCTGTAATGCAAAGTTCTGCTGTGCACCCCAGCCCACAGGCCTGCCCAGCCTCTCAAACAGCTCTGAAAGGGTATTAAATAATGTGGCACAGCCAGTCCTTAATGTCCCTGCCGAGCTTTCCACAGGGAGCTGATGGAGCACTGGATGTGACAGGGACACTCATCTGCTCTGCAAAAACCACCTTATTTATTGTAATTGCTGGACAGGGCTGGGCACAAATCATTTTCTTAAACATTTAATACTTCATGGCCTGGTATCAGCCTCTGCACTGGCCTCCAGAACGAGTGTTTTAATGAGAAAAGCTTTTCCTACAGTCTCCATTCCTAGAAATTGATGAGCAGCTTCCCGTTCCCACAGCACAACCCTGCTCCCAGAAATGGCACGTGCTCCTGCCCAGAGAGGGTGGTGGGAGAAGTTTCTCTCCCTTCCCTGCCAGCAGCACTCTGGAGCATCCCAGGAATAATGAGAAAACTCTACCCAAACCTTGCTGGGAAAACCCTGGTGCAGTATTGCCTGTGTAGATTTATAACCTCCTCTACCCCCTTTTGATCTTGGCTGTACAACTAAAAAAGCCTTTCAGTGTCAGTTCCTAAATCTCCTGTCATGGGAGCAGTGGCCTGTCCATTGTCCTGCTCTCCTCACGGGGAGAACCCCCCTCCTTTGAAAGTTTTTGACTTGCTGGTCCCTTCTGAGAGCACTGAAATGAGCCTCAGTGCCAAGATGGAGTTTAATCCAAATTTCGCACCTCAGCCAGCTTAGGATGGGACTCCTTGATCTCCATTTGTGCCCAGCTCGAAGGCACTCATAGGAGTAAAGATGTTTGTGCAAATGGAATAAAAGATTTGGCATGAGACGGGGTGAGGAAAGCCATGCTGGGAAAGAATCCCAAAGCAAGGCAAAACTGCCCTGGGATGAACTGTCCTGATGGAGAGCCGAGCATACGCGCTCAAGACCAGGGCTGGGGAAAAAAAGAGCGGAGGAAATAGCGGCTGTTTTGTCAGCTGGCAAAGCCACGTCCCTTCTGCAGGCACAGGAACGATCCCCCAGAGCAGTTCTGATCCTCTGCTTCCCCCCGGATCCCAGCAGAGCAGAACCCCCTCACAACAGTTTCCTCAGCTGCAGAAAGTGCTTGTGGTACAAAAATAGAGTTATTGCCTGACAGCTTGTGGCCAGGGGTGTGATTAAACCGAAACTTATAAATCTGATCTGCTTCTGTAGCTGCTGCTGTGCCGCTGCCCCCATCCCGAGAAAGCCCCAAATGAAAGGATGGAAGAGGCACCAAAGCATTTTCCGGAGCCAGGGTGGGTCTGTGAGCCCGGCTGGGTGCCTGGGAGGGTCAGAAACAGGGTCAGGGATGCTGGAAACAACCTGTCCCTGTCCCTGCTCTGCTCTGCTGCAGGTCTGCTCCGACATCCCCCGGAATTTCCACGCGTCGAGCTCCGATGACACACAGCCACGCTTTTCCACCTCTGCCCGGTGACTAATTATTATTTGCTCAACCTATGGGAGGTCTCCGATGCAAGGTGCCGGAACAGGGTGAAAGGGTTTTTTTTTAAAGTCGTTTTAGAGCGACTTCATTGCTCGTGCAAGGGAGATGCCGGGGACGAGCAGAACGCAGGAAAGCTGCGGCTTTCCGGAGTTCAGCTGAGGTCCCCGCGCCACATCTGCCCTGCTTGCCCACAGCCTCTGCTCCTGGCCAGTCCCTGGAGCTGTTCTGGACTCCCGGGGGGCTCCATCAAGGTCTTATTCTCAGGGAAGCACAACTGAGACACGGAGGAAACTGAGATGAACGAGCTCAGGTCGTTCACAATGCAAAGCCTGGGTTTGGTGCACTTCAGCTTAAGGAAGCTGCTGCACCAGCTCATGGAGAGGTGCCTGTAACTTATATTCCATACAGTTTTCCCCATTTTAATTCAATTCCCATGAGTTAGAAGGAAAACAATTCATGTCTTGGATGCTGCACTCGGATGAGACTCGGAACTGTAAAACACTAAAATCTGACGTGTGAATCTTTCTGCTTCCCTCTTCTCCTTTCACAGTAGGAATTAGGAGAAAGAGTGGCTGCTCCTGTATTTAATTACCTGGGAGATGCCTGGACACCACAATAAAGGGGCTGTATAAATACCTACACAGATGAGCCACAACCATCCCAAAACGCAGCATTACATCACTGCACGGCACCCCCCGAGAAGCCACTGACCCTCCCTAGGCAAACATCCTCAAGAAACTGAACTTCCAGGTGTATTTTGAAGCAAGAGGTGGGATACTAATCCCAGTCCTGCAGCGAGTGAGTGCCAAACCTCTGTTATTTTCATCACCTGTGAGCAGCAAAACTTTTGGGGCAGCGTGAGAGATGAGAAGTTCCTGCACGCTAAGAGCAGGAAGATCAGAGCCCGGGCTGTCAGGGAATGTGGCCGCCCGCTCCCACTCCAAACTCTTACCTGAGTGGGATCTTAATAGCCAGGTACCTGTCGATGGCCACCGCCAGCAAGCTGAAAATGGAGCTTTGTGTCAGCACCAGCACGAAGCAGGCGAAGAAGAGGCAGCTGTGAAAATCCACCTGGAACCCAATGCTGATGGTGATGGCGAAAGGGATGGCCAACAACCCCACGGCGATATCAGCCACGGCCAGCGACACCAGGAAATAGTTGGTGGCGTTCTTCAAGGTGCTGTTGATGGCCACAGCCCAGCAGACCAGCACGTTGCCAGCGATGGAGAGCACGGCGATGATGAGCTCCAGCACGATGTAGGTGGTTTTCACAGTGTCCATGGCGAGAGCCCAGCGCCAGGAGCAGGCGCCGCTCATGGGAAGAAGGGACTTTCCACCGGGCGCCCTCCCGCAGGTACCAACGCGCCACGGGGCAGCCGAAC
>VZRO01004832.1:332632-426172 GCA_013397915.1 Daphoenositta chrysoptera | reverse complement strand
CGGTTCCCCCTGCGGTTTTGGGCACCGCTTTGCTCAATGCGGAATAAAAAGTTGCCCTCGCTGTCCCCAAACTCGAGGGTTCCGGCTGCTGCTGCGGGACACCGGTGTTGCCGCACACAAAAAAAAAAACAACCTCGCCACCAGCAGAGTGCTGACCCAAAGTAAGAGATTTCACAAAATCCTGGCAGAGCTCGGTCTGTGGATGGTTATGGCACAGCGGGGCATTTCCTGATGCAAGAAATGGCAAAATACCACGGATTAGCAAATGCTGTTACTCACAGGGCTGAAGTGGTTGAGTTTCGGTCTAAGGAGCTTAAAAAAAATTATACCTGATGCAATTGCCAAAGAAAGGGGTTGTGTGCTCTGGTGGATCTTAAACCAGCAGGGAAGGTGAAGATAAATATAATTTAATAACTGGTTACCTTTTCATCGCAGATTTCATGCTTTATATTGTATTCACCATCAAAACACAGAGCAGAGACTGAATTTCCCACCACTGCGGAAGCATCCAGCAGCACTGAATAATCCAGGGTAGAAAGTGGAAAAAAATCCAAACAATTAAAGAAAATAAACCTTCCTGTAGCAAACAGAAAGTAAAAGAAATTGCCATTTATTTATTTTTTTTTTTTTTAACAAACTTGGAAACTAAATCCTGTGAAAGAGAATGCTTTCTAAGGATCCAGAGTTAAATCAGAGCAAAAAACACAAGGGAAAAATAGGATTGAAATGATTCCTGTGGGTGTAGTGCAAATGGAAACACTCCTGTTGACCAGCAATGCTTTGGGTCAGACAGATACAAAGGGGGACTCTTAATTTCTATTGAACAGAGTCAATTTTATCAAGTTGGACATCTCAGGAGCAGGATGCTTAAGGCTGACCAGGATGCTGAAGGAAAGCCATGGAAATTTGATGGGGACAGAGTAGGAGCATCGCTGCCCTTTGCCCTCCCACCAGCACCTTTGCACTTTGGATTCCAGGCACTCTGCAGTCACAGGGAAGAACAAATTCCACGCTGGCATTAACTGGGAAGCCCATAACTCCCGGGATTCAAACCTCAGTGTTTGCCTGGAAGTGCCCTGGAAGGAGCAGCAAGAGTTTGAGGTGAGCTCAAAACTCACAGCCCCAGGTCTGGCTGCTCCATCAGCGCTGGCTGGATCCTGAACTTGCCCACACTGGTTTGGTTTATTTATTATTTTGGGATGAGTGCAGCTTCCCTCGTGCAGAGCCTGTTATAATCATGTAAACTATCACGGAAAAGCACTTTTCCCCCCAAAGCGATGGATTTACATCAGGGTTTTTACACACATTGTTTTCCTAGTGCAGGAACATGTGCCAACAGCCACCTTCTGCTGCTTTACAGCACCTCAGCAAAACCAGAATTAACTTTCTGCAGTGGATACATTTTATTAGAGAAAGATCTGCTTTTGTGATCATGGAAGCACTTATTACAGCTGAGCCCAGGGAAATTGTGGTTTGTCAAGTCAGACACGGACAGAGAAACCATTATTCCAGGTTCTGATGAATAGGTTGTTTGGGCAAGGTCTCTTTGAGACAGGTAGTGAGGCACTGAATGTTGTGGATTTTGCATCACACGGAGATTCAAGGCTCTCCAAAGCAGCAGAGCCTGTGCCAAGGTCCGGTGGTTTATTCTGGCAGTGACTGGTGCAACTGAACTTACTCCCAACACAACTCCTGCAAGGGGAGCCAAGGACAAGCGTGCTCAGCTCTGTTGTACCAAACGCGGTTAAATCCTGCAGGCAGGAAGAACAGGATGAGCCCATTCCCAGATCCTGCCCTCCAGCTGTGCTCTTTGAGCCCTCTTAACACATCTGGCATCGCACACCTACCGTGAAACGCCAGCTGAACGTGCTGCCTTGTGGAGCAACGACCTGAGCACTGTCAAACCCCGCAGCTCCTGCGGCTCAGGGGATCCACAGGTGAGACGGTGCAAATTTACCTTCTGGAATCCATAAAGGAGCAGGGAAACCACAGACCCATCGAGGTAAGCCTGATGGATGATGAAGAATTCAAGAATTGGAGTGTAACAGCACCATGGCAGCACCGGAGCACTGCTGGATGTTCAGATGTGAGACAGATGAATCACCACTACTCTTATTTTCCTGGATTCCACTTCCCTCCGGGGATTCGCCTCCCAACACTCACGTAGGGAACAGCAGCAGCCCCAACCTGCTGCTTTCAAGTGCAAGAACTGCCCCGGCTCCTTTGTTCCGAGGGAAGGCGATTGAAAGGGATCGCACGTGGGGAACGGGGCTGCGCTGGGAGATGGGAGCGGCGCCCTGGAGCGGCCACAGCCGCTGTCCCCGCGGCTTGGCAGGGGCCCTGCAGCCTCGTACGTGCTGTTCCTTCTGTCGCTGCCGTCCCCGGGGAGCGGAGCTGCCGCCTCGGAGGCCGAGCTCTTCCTGCAGCCCCTGTGATCTCTCCCGAGCGCAGGCTCCGGCTGCTCCGAGGACTTCCCGAGCAACCTCTGCCTTCACACCTCCAGTGCTCTTGGCCCGGCCACAAAGAGCTGGAGAGGAGCCCCAGTGACACATCCCTGCACACACACCCGGCCAGCCCACGGGGCAAGGCTCCGAGCACAAAGGAAAGCTCCCGAGCCAGTGAGAGCCGAGATGTTCTCGCTGGTCCCGCAGCCAGATTTGCCAGCTCAGACACTCCTCAGCAACATCAACAACAAATTTTCCTCTCTAAGCTCACAGAGTTAAAGAACAAGCACTGAAGTGGGAGCGCCTCAGCTGCAAAGGGACACAGGTATCTTCTGGCTATCAAAAATAAAGGTGGATGCCATATAAAAAGTTCATCTGTCTTGCTGCTCCAGGCACCTCATCGTACTGGCTTTGGCAGCCCTTCATCAAGCTGTGAGTGCTTTAGTAGGAGGCAGAACTGGCTCTTGGGTGGTGCAGGGCTTTAGTCCAGCACCGGTGGCTTTGCAAGCAAAGGAGCTGCCATCCATCCCTTCCCATGAAGGGCAGCTCCACCCCAAAACTGCCCTCGACACGGGGGAATGGGAAATCAGGAGCGACAGAGGCGCTGCCACCAGGCTGGCAGAGCTGGCACTGCCTCCCGAGCCCCATCCCCGTTCCCACTCAAGCCTCCGCCGCTAATTCTGAGCTGTTTTGCAGGACAAGACAGAGCCTGTCCTGAGCCTGACTCCCAGGAAGGATTCCCGAGACACAACACAGCCCCTGCACCACACAGCAGGTACAAAAACCGTCTTCAAAATGGTGCTGCCAGCGACAGCCTGAACTGCCCGGTGTGTCCGAGCCAGCCGAAAGGAATGAGGGATGTTTTTGGATAACTTGGTTATGCAGGCAGTGACACCTCTGCGTGTTTATTGCCCACACTGTGCTGAGCATTAGCACGTCAAAGGCTCCTGACGAGCTCTGGGTTAAATGATGAGGAGAGGAATGGCCCAAGGTGAGGTTTGTAGCTGTAGGGCTGCAGGCGTTTTGCTGGAAGAGATGGAAAGTAAAGAGTCAAATTCCAGGGACAGCTATTTCCATACTGGAGATTTCAATCATTCGGCCTTGGAAAACCAAACAGAAAAACGACGTTAAGATCGTAAACGAGGGATGAACAAACTTGGATTTTCTTAGTCCCCAGGGTCCTTGCCAGATAATTATTGTGTGTTATCCTGGAATCTCAAACTGGTGCTTTAAATTATCGGCAAGAACTCATCTCACAACAATGCAGGTGTGTGAATTCTTTAGAAATTGTTTCATTAGAAAACAAAGAAGTCACCACAAGACTGAAAAAAAAAAATAAACCATAAACGGCTCCACCAAAGAGGTTGAATTAAAAAGGAAGGACTTTGGCTGAGCGGAGGCCAAGGTATGAGAACATAATTTTGAAGCAACTTTTCACTTTTCTCTGTGTTTGCTTTTGTGTACTAACCAGCTTCTGGGGTGGAAAGCCAAGTGCCTCTTCCAGCAGGACTTGAGAAGCAAAGCTGCTGCTCAGCTCCCCAGTGCTGAGCCCAGCACGGGGCTCCCGGTGGGTACTGGGCCCAGTGACTCCTTTATGCTGGTGGAGCTGGTACAGCCAATTTCCCTGAGAAATCAATGGGAAGCTTTGTGTTTCCAGGCCAACGTCAGCCCCAGCGAGGCTGGACGGGCACTGATGCCCTTTGCAATTCAAACAACCTGTGATAGCTTCATCCAGACCTCAGCTGCTTCCTGGACAGAACCTTCACGAGTTCACACCCCCAGAACTTGCTGAGAGTCCCCTTCACTCCCAATCAACACCTCACAGCAAAACGAGAAGTGATTCTGCTCCCAGCCAAGCCCTGACATCAGGGAAATGAGTCCTCACCGAGCCTTTAAAGCCATTCAGGTTCATGTACAGATGTGACATTTGGAGCTCCACATGAATGCAATGAAAGGACTTGAATGGGTGCAACCAATCTGCTCTGAATATGGAATTATGCTCAAATGCTCGAGAAAAGCAAGACTTAATTCAGATCCCTCAGCCAGCTTTCTCTCTGCAAGATGAGCTCATGATATTTATAAATATGTTATTACTATTATTGAGATTATCTGTGGCTGTCAGAGGACTTAGGCAGAAACCTGTGGTGCTTCAGGTCCCAGCCGGAGCTCTGAAAACCACTTTTGATCCCCAAAAATCAGGCTCCTTGTGCAGGCAAGGCCAGGCAGGTCACCCCGGGGTTAAAGAGCAGCGTAGCTGTGGTGAACTGCAGAATACACACAGAAATTCAAACGAGCAAATGCAGAGGCAGGACCGACCTTCCTGTCCACAGGCAGCTGCCAGCAAATACTGAATCTGCACTCCAAACCTGTCTGAACCCCAACACCATTATTACACAGCCCCTGTTGGATTGCCCCATCAGAGATGTGGATTTTGTTTTGTCCAGGCTCCACAACCACTGGCAAAAGGAAATCCAGTGCTGTTAAATCCCAAGAACTTGGATGGTGTGGCTTCCATCCTTGCAAAGCAGAAACCTTCTGAGCTCAGTTCCTCTGAAAGCAATGTCTAATCACAGCTGAAGAGAGGAACTGGCCTGCACTATCCCCTGGCATATTATTTATTATTATTAACCCCTCTGCAAGCCTCAGACAGAGCTCTCCCTTCCCAGAAGTGCTCTCCAGGGCTGAGCTGGGCAGAGACTATTATTAATTAATAAATTATTTTTATTCAGACATATTCGGGTTGCCTGGACTGAACACTTTTACTCACAGCTTTCACTGGACCTGTCCTGGCTGTAGTTTAAATTTGGTCAAGGAAAATAACAAATGTTTTATAACTGAAAAACCCCAAGCAGAGTCATGGTTGCAGCCTCACTTCCCGGGAGTTTGATCCTGTCGGGAGAATGTTGGGAATGTCCTGACGAATCGCTCACCTGGGGAGTTCCTTTGTCTCCATGATTAGAGCCCGGGAGTGGCTTCCTGTGAGAGAAAGGATGAGCTGCCTGAGGAGGCAAAAGTTACAGCACATCAAGGTGGAACAAGGGTTTGAACTGCTATAAATTCTTTTTCTTTAAGCCAAGAGAAGTGGCAACAGGGAGCTTTGCACAGAAGGTGTGCAGCTGTGTGGAGCAGGTTAAGAAAGGCATTTACTCCCACGTTAATTCTCTCAATCTTGTTACTTTCTCTTTAACCAGCTTAAACTCTTGCTGTGGGGGTGAGGATGAAGCCTCTCTCATTGCTGTGTACTTAGGAGGGGACAGCAGTTCACTTTCTGGGTATGTAAATAATGTTTACCCACGCTGGCATTTTACAGCTTCATTTTCTTCCTGTTATGCTCAATAAAACCAGTGACTGCCCCATCACCTGAATCTCCCAGGTGTCACTTACTCCAGGGTCCTGCTCCATTCCAGTCTCAAACTCTGAATAATTCTGTGAGGCTTCAGCCACCTGGTTCTGACCTTTGCAGCCCATCTGGAAGACTCTTTATTTTACTCACACTGCTTTTGCTTCTCTTCCATCTGTTCTGGCTTCCATCTTTCACCAGTCAGGAAGGGAATTTTTCTTTCCACGCCAATCCACGTTCTCCAAGCATCAGGAGTCACTAAAAGCACACTGAGCCACAAAGCAGCCCTGGATCTTGTCATCTCACCCACCTACAACCACCTACAAATCATCCCAGGAAAATACTGGCCTCGGCTTTCATCTCCAGTCTCTTGCTGAACCAAACCTATCCGTGGATATCAGCCACTGGAAATCTCCACAGAGAATTCAGCTTTCCCCACAAATGATTCAAAGCACCAGGAGTGTATTCTGAAAAGAGACAGCAGAGCCTGGGAGCATCATTTAATGCCCAGCACTAAAAATCTCACCTTCCACTAGACCAGATTGCTCAGGGCCCTGTCCAAACTGGCCTTGAACACTTCCAGGGATGGGAGATAGTCTGGATTTTGTATTGTATGTAGGTAACTGAAACATTTCAACAAACCTCAGAAACAGAAAAAGATTTATTAGAAATATTACACAGATTTTTGCATCAGACATTTTAATAATGTTAATATTTAAATATTAGCATGTCCAAATCTGCAATGCTTAGTATGTACATTCTAATGTGCTCTTTGTATAAATTAGGTTACGATGTAACATCCGTACCCAACAGGGAAAGCTAAAACTGTCAGAGGTGATCATCCCATATGACAAACTCAGGCCTGGACCAACAGTCAATAAAAACATCGTGTCCAGCACTGCCCAATGGGACTTGGCACACGTGCAAGTCAAAAATGGAGAGACCATCAGCTGAGAAGAAAAAGGTACTTGCAATTCAGTGAGAAGCTGGTTCTGCACCGTGTCGGTGAGCGAGCGTCGATGGCACTGGGGTTGGTACAAACCAACACAGCTGAGCATAGTAGAACTTATTGCTGGGTTTAAAAATGTCTCAATGCTCCATGCCCTGAGTCTTTTTAGGCAAAAGCCCTCTTGTGACAGGAAAATGCATAATCTCATCCCATACAGAGCCTGCCTGTGATCAGATGCACAAGGCTCAGCTTTGCCAAGAGCCGGCCCAGTCAGATCCTCCCTGCTGGTACCCCCAGCACAGCAGGATGAGGGAGGTATGAACAGACCAACAAGCCCGGGCTCGTGTGGTCATTGCCAAGGAAGGGGGGAAGTCAGGGAAGCAAAAAGGTGGATTTTTGAGGAGTTCCAGGTCAGGAATCAAACTGGGACGAACCAATCATTCTGCCTGCGTGCACTTGGTTCAGACAGAGAGCTCGCACAGAACTGGATGCATGTACAAAACGAGAGAGAAAACCTGAAATAACCAACTTTGAATCACAAAAAGGAAACTGCCAAAACTCAAAGGGACCCTGCATAAGCCCCAAATCCCTCTGCTTGGCACAGCTGCCTTGCTGCAGTGCAGGAAGAACCAGTAAGTCTTTGTCCCCTCTGCACTGCCACAGCTGTCACCGGCCCAGGAAGGGGAGCCTGGCAAAGGCAGCAAACTCTGTGCTGTGTCCCCTCCTCGCCTCCTGAGACCCCCCAGGCTGCACTCTTAGGAGGAATGCCCCTCAAGCTGACACCCACACGGACTCTCTGATGTCCTTTGCTGTCACAGGCCCAGGTGTGTCTGTCCCTGTCCCTCTCCTCACACGCCAGGCTCTCCCTCAGTCTCACCAGGAACTTTCTGAAACAGCTCCTCAGCCCTTCTAGAAAACCTCACAGGGCTGGTTCTGGGCTTGCTCCTCACACCTCTGTACCTTCCCAAGCCATGAAACCATTTGTACCTCCTCTGTCTCACCCGAAATTCCAGGAGCCAGATTGTACCTCCCACACCTGAATCTCCTTTCCTCTCTGGCACTGCAGTCCAGCAGTCCCACACTGCCACATTCCTCCATGGAATGCCACTGACACCCCTTCCTAACCCTTCTTCTCACGTGCTCATCCCACATCAGCTCTTTGGCTCCCCCAGACTCCCCAGGTACACCAGAGGCAGGTGCAGGTGCTGCCTAGGAGTGACAATTCAGGGAGCAAGGGAAGAGAGATTTATCTGCCTGCAAACCAGGGCAAGGTCCATCACTCCTAAGAGGCAAAGTCAGAAAGGATTTAGGCAGTTCAGGCAAACCTACTGCTCAACACCATCCTTGTCATATCATCACATGCAGGACATTTTCAGAGAATTCTCAGAACTTCTATAAAGACTATCCATATACCCTCTTGCTTAACTTAAACTCCCTAACTTTAAAGGCAGCTTGAACTTTAATTTTGCTGCTCCAGTCTGAGATGTCTTACAAGGGTCTGTAGTGTCTCTGAAAACCAGGCCAGTCTGCAGCATCTTGAGTAGGATAAATTTAAATTCATATTGAAATTTTAAGGCAGCGTGAAAAAAACAATAACAACCTGTGAAAATCCAGGTCTAGAAATGTAGCTGTGCAAGGTTTAAAAGGAAGAACCCCCCCAATATTGTAACAGTTAAATGAACAAATAAACAATATCTTTAATTTAAAAAAATAATCTGGAAAGCCATCTCTCAAAGTATCAGCTTCTCAAAATGAGATGTTTTGGAGGTTTGAAGACAGAACAGTAACGCTGAAGAAAAGGTAAAACTGAGTATCTTGTTCCCTACTACAACTCTGTGTTCTAACTCCTAGCTAAGTAAAAAATTTAGGAATACACCACCAGAATTGGGTAGAATTAGTGTGAGACCAAGCTGCAAAGAGATGACAGAAACATTGCTTTGCACAAATCATTTGGGAAAAAAAGCTGCTGGACCCCACAGAACGGTCTGTGAGGTAAAGTGAGCCTTGGAGAGACAGAGCAGTGTCAGAAGAGCCCTGGGAGCAGAGGATGCTGCCACAGGAGGTCACACACAGCCAGGGGACACTGAGCCACACTGGACACCCTTCCAGTGACCACAGGGTCAAGATTCCCTACTTTTACATCATTTATTCTGACTTGGAGATGTTTGCCACACACTGGGAATTAAAAGTGTTTTTCTCATCCCTGCAAGTGCCCAATCCAAAGCCCACTGAGGAATATGGAATTTTCTGTGCTGACTTCATTGCAGCTTTGAACCACAGCCCGTTGGGGAGAACTGGGATCCCTGCCAAGGGACACCTCCAGGGAAAAGAGCTGCTGCATGCACGAGGCAATGGAGCTCTGAGTGCAAGTGCCTCAAGGAACTCTGCTCAGCAGAATTCTCCTCTTCCATCTTATCCTGTAGTTGAGAACACGGAGAGCAACTCGTTCTGGGTTCTGTATGGAGAGCAGAGTGTGCTGAGAAATCCTGGAGAGTGAATTCCATCTAGAAAGGACTCCCCTGCAAGGAACT
This sequence comes from Daphoenositta chrysoptera, assembly GCA_013397915.1. NCBI lineage: Eukaryota > Metazoa > Chordata > Aves > Passeriformes > Daphoenositta > Daphoenositta chrysoptera. The sequence continues at coordinate 416,908 of VZRO01004832.1, read as the reverse complement.
GCCTGTGGCAGCATTCCCAGCTGCTTTCTCACAGCACAGGATGACACCCAGCGTGCAGGGGCACTGTCAGTGCATTCTCCTGTCCATTTTTATCACACAGCCTCTCCAAAGATTGGAACTGCACTTTCCCAGGGGCAATGGATTAGAATAAATTTCTAAATAAAAGAGCAACTGATGATTTTCTCCTCCTGCAGAACAGGCACACGCTGCCTTCCTCCAGCATCCTCTGTGTTCAATGCACTCCCTGGCCCTGGACTCTACCACCTATTCCTGAATTCTGTATTTTGCTGTGAGAAAGCCAAAGTCTGAAATACGTTGTTTATTAATTAAATAGCATTACAAAGTAAAATCAAATCAAACAACAAAGCACTATAGGGAAGCCAGAGGCTGAGATTAGCTACCTGCAAAGCCCCTGAAAGCCTGAAACCATGTTTTTTCTGTGAAAATCTCGTTTCCATTTCATGAGCCTTTTTCCAGGAGGTAGGAGCAGTGAGCACTAGTATTTTCTGTACGAGAGAAATGATCCCTAGCTCCCTGGGATTAATGTCCACAAAGCATCAGGGTTAAACACACTAACTAAACACCAACTTTCTCCTACCAGCACGCCTTAAAGCAGCCAGGCAGCCTTTACACACTCTCCCAGCCCTGCTCCTAGAACAAACCCAGCAGCCTGTTGGATCCTGCCAGCCTTGGAGACAAACACCAAAATTAACTTCATCAGGTGAAATAAGAGAAACAGAATAATGGACATTTAGCAGTGTCTATCAGACATTTTCCTAAGAGTATCACTGAGGTGGGAAGCCACTCTCTGGCGCCCGATTTCAGAGACACAGAGACGGGTTCCTGTTACATTGTTTGTAATTTGTGGAGTGAAGTTGCAACTTCCATTGGTGCTGATATATGACTGTGTTTCTCTGCAGGATAACATCATTTCCAAGCATGTAGCAGTGCCCTATGGATTGTATTTCACAGCCCAGGGCACAGGCTGTCTCTGGATTCCTGCCCCTAGGCACCAATGACAGCTGTGCTGACTAGACAGGAGCAATACAGAAGGAAAAAGTTACTCCCCTCACTCCACAAAGAATATGAGATGTCACTGTATTGCTCACCTGATTAGTGGCACCTTCCAAACTAAAGCTATTAAATTGCATTTGCAATGTTCCTGTGATAACTGTGCCTGCACAGTCAGCCGGGAAACCGAGCTCTGGCTTCCCGGAGTAATCAAGTCATGAAGTTGGAGTAATAAACCTATTTTTCCTCAGAGAGATTACTTCTGTTTGAGCTGAAATGAAGTCCCAGCACCTAACAGGATCTTTTAGAGTTATTTCACTAACTGGTGATGAACAGAGGGTGGTTTCTGAGTTACAAATGATCCTGTTACCATCTTGCTGGTTATGCTATGAGTAAATTAGTGCAGTTATTGAGTGAGATGTGTGAGAGTAACTCAGGTTAAGGTTCTACAACTTAAGTGCATCTGTCAAGGTGTTTTATAAAATATATGGAGGCAAGAAAACACCATGTACTTGGGATGAGTTAAGCACGTTTTGGCAAGAAGAGCATTTTTGTGAGCTTTTCTATTAATATCAATCTCCCAGCCTCCTTTGAGTGCCAGCATAGTCCACATTGACTTAAAACTTCATAGTGTAGCAGGTCTCCTGTCGAGGCAAACGCTGTTAGCCCAAGGGATCCTCTTCAGAAATATCCCATGTGTGCTTGAAAACACTTTGCAATTTCCACGTGGGAGTAAACTTACCAATGGATTTGGTTTGCAAAGATGGACAACAGGCAGTTATTTGGTTGCAGTCCCAGATGGAATCAAAACTACGGAAGAGCTTCCTTTCACACTAAGAGCTTAGGTTGGTTGTGGAAGAGGAGCAAGCGGGTTTTTAAAGTGATCGAGTGCATCTGTAGCATTCTTTGTTCTCTTCCCCACTTCTGTCCAGCTCCTGCTCTGCAGCTCAGGTCTCGAAGTACTTGTAGATCTGGGCCACGTACTGCATGACGCTCTGCCAGTCGGGCCGGTCCGTGTGCAGCATCTCGCTGAGCTCCTGGGGGCACAGCAGCACCCTCAGAACCCACCTCGGCCCCCTGGCCAGCTGGGCCCACCCCTGCTCCCCCTCCAGAGCCCCCCAAACCCACATGCATAATGGGCCATTGGCCAAGTGCAATTCTGACATTCGTTAATGCATTCTACAATCTGAAAGATTTCTTTCCTCTGCGAAGATCAGTTCTTTATAGAGCTTCATTTACGTTGCTGCTTCTTTGCTTCTGTTTCTAGCTCATGAACCCCATCATAGTTTTTCCTTCATAATTAACTTCTCTCTCCCTTGTCATACAGTTAATTTTGGAAAAGGTTTTTTGAACAGTTTAACAAATAAATTATCTTTCTGTTTCTTAAAGCACTGAAACAAAAGGCAACAAAATGGTGTAATAGGCAAGCCTGTCCATAAAACTATGAATAATCTGGAGCTGACATCCAAGAGAAGGGCATAATCCATACCCTCATTTCAATACTGGATGACCTTCAGCAGTTCCTTCAAATGACGTTAATTCTGTGATTCTATATATTCTTTCTGGAAGTTCTCCTAACACTGTGAACTTCCTGATGGTGGTGCAGCCTCCCCCGGCCCTGTGTGACACTTTGAATGCAAGGTCACTGACAGGCCACAACAAGGAAAGGTGTAGGAATGGTGTGTGCAGCAAATGTTCCCTTGCTAAAAGGTTACTCACCAGGCTGGGTTTGATGCCCACACTTTCAGCAGCTTGAAATGCCAACAGCAGATTTCTCTTCTGTAGAAATAAAAGTACAAAAGGATTAATATCAAAGCACCATTCCTGAATTTTTCCCTGCATCTGGTTCATCAGTAAGTTTGAATGAGCAGGTGTATTTGAAAACTAAACCACTGGATTCCATACTTGCATACAGACTCTTTTTTGGATTAGTCAGGCACACTCACAAGTTCTTTGTCTTAGAACAGCTCATCTACTTCTGCCTGAGTGACACCCTCTGTTATTGACAAAGAGGTTGTTGTGAAACTGGTTACAACTGGGAAAAAAAACCACTGAAGTTCTGTCTTTGCTATGAGTGAAAGGTTTCTGCAGAGGTGTTAACTACTATAAGGCATTCCTGTATAAAATATAATTTTTACTGTAATAGATACTGTCTTTGTGTTTATTTGCAGCACTCACTGGACTCAGCCAACTTGTCACTGACTCCCAGCAGTCCCTGCATTTCTCTCTGGGAGTTCACTGCTGGTTTCCTTCCTCTTTTCATCCATTGTGTTCACTGTGAATTCTGCAAAGGTACAACACAACTTACTTTGTCCTGGCTGTTGAGCTCCTGGTAAGGAATATGTGCAGGCAAATACGTGTGCAGGAGAGCACAGAAGGCCAGCCCATCACTCCAGCTGCTGCTGAAGTTGGTAATATCAATATTCTGTAAGAGAAAACATGAGCCATCCTTGAACAGTCCTACACAACAAAAAAAATTCTCCAAACAATATCTTTTATGCAGCCATGGAACAAATACCCCAGACCTGAGCTAGAAATATCTCTGGTGACACTCCCACCACTGCCAGCTCCAAAAGGAGGGAGGTGAAGAAGAAAAACTTGGAAAGAAATAGTCTAATAGAGTTGGGAGTTCATATGGACAAAAAACATCTTCCTCCCCTTGTTTCTAGACACTTGGATTGTTCTTTGCCAGCCACATCTCTTACTACAAAGCTGCACTCAGGTGCACAGAGCAAGCCCAGTTTCCCTGCTTGTGACAGCTGAGGTCCAGAACCATGGGAGTTACAGTGGCTACAGAAACAGAAAACGGTATTTTCAAGTCAGCCCATTTGCAGAGAACTCCTTTAAAATACAAGATTTCTGGGGGTACAGAGTGCACTCGGGGTTCTTCCCTGGGATGCTCTCATGGGGCACAGCTGCAGGTAAACCAGGCCCGTGGCCCAGTCCTGCTGCTGGGAACAAGGTGACCTTTCTGATGCTCCTGTTTGCCCTGACTGGCCACACCCGCACACCAAGGAATTCCCATGGCTAAGTCTTGCTGCTGTAGTAGCAGCAGCAGTTCCAAATGCCAGCTCAAAACAAAACAGTGAACTGATAAGAGAGCAGGAGCTGCTGGAGCAGGGAGGCTCAGGACACGCTGGAGCTGCAGCACCTCCCACACTGCAGCAGGTGTGCAGTCACCTCCAACCCTTCTCAGCAGCCACATCTTCCTGTGTGCTCAGCTTCAGTTCACACCCCCTGTCCCTTCATTTTCTTTATTTAGCTATTTCCTGGCTTCTTTCACAACTCCCCAAAGACAAGGCTTTTACTGTATCTCTCCCACAACAGCCGATGCAGACACACTAAAACCCAGACTGGAATTAGTTCAGCATGTGCTCTTTGCTTCTGATGCCTCCCTGATTAGTTGTCCAACCTGGACTTGGTCCAGTCAGACAGGATTTCAAATTAGTAATAAATGTCCATAATCACACATGATTCAAATTGAAGCAGCAGAGAATATTTCAGGTTACAATACTCTGGCTGTAATAAATCTACAACTCTAATGGGCTCAGAAAGCAGCTGCCATCCCCACGCTGCACCAGCCACCACGTTGTACTGGGCTCTGTTAACATCTGTCAGCAGAGATAATACAAAAATGAGGCACTGGCTGAACACCATCACAAGAAAAAAAAAAAATTTGCTCTGAAAGCTGCCTTGGCACTGCCTATTCCATAAAGTTGCACCATGGAAGTCCAACTTTGTGTGTATGGAATTGGCTGAGCTGGATTATTCTGCTTTCTTGAAGTTTCAGACAAACAAGTTCCTTTCTATTTATCAATCTGCAGTCAGTGGGAAAGGACTGACTGCCAAGTTACAGAAGTGTTTTTACTGAGGCCAATATGTTTTATCAGCAAATAGCCTATCATCAAATGCCAATATTCTCATTTTATATTGTAGGATAGAAATGGAAAATGGAGGTTGTTCCTCCCCTCTGCCAAAGGCCATGGAAACAGGAACAAACAGAGCCTTAGTTAAGCAACAGGACTAGACAAAAAGGCAAGACTTGTTTGTGTGGGAACGTTGTATCTATCCTCATTTTCATAATGCTACTATGAGACATGAGAGATACAAAACTGTTCCTTCACACAGTGTTTCACTATCCCAGCATCAGGTTAACAATTTTACTTACCTTTGTAATTTTAAATACACCTAAAACTCTTCTCCTCTTCCCAAATCACAAAATCTATAGATACAAAGTGCTAATGTCTACAACAATCAGAACTAGGTCCAAAAATCCTCGCCTTCCCAAAAGCATTCACCAGCCAGTCATCCTCAGTAACTTTGGGTCTAAGTCTTACAAACAAGCAAAAGTTCAGGGATGGGGTTCTGCTAACCATATTTGAACCACAGATGAAATCTGCTGCAAAGTGGTTTGCCTCAATCAACAGCCAAAACGAACTCAAATCTGAATTTTTGTCCTAAATGCAAACCCAAAACGAACGTTCAAAGGTTCAGCTCAACTGTTCAGTTCACAGTACAACAAAAATACCTAAGCATACTCAGGCCCACTTAGTTCCATTTTTAAATCTAACCAGAATCAATGAATTTTGGGTTTTTTTTCCTCTAAACAAAGGCATTTCCATTTCATACACAGTATAAACCCCTCTCCCTGGCACTTCATCTTGGCTTCTGTGTTAGATACTTTTCGGTTTGGGATATAAGGACATGGTAAATGAAAAGTGATCTGTGTTTTGCTACACTGCAGCTTTATTTGTAATACCTCCCCACTCCACCACACCAAGAGGAATTAAGTCAAAATAGAGACAACTCTGATTTCTCGGAAGATCTCTGGCTCCCCTGAAGCCATTAAAAAAAAAAAATAGGAAAACAATTTAGGGAATGAACACCTCGGAAACTATTCCCTTCTCTTGATTACTTTGGCAGCAGATCCCGTCTCAGTCTTGCTGCCACACCTCTCTCCCTGTTCCTCAACACACAGTCCCTGAATATATGGGAGCTCTTTGTGTCCATGCTGGTTGTTAATGCACAGTTCCAAGCTGCAGGAGGGTGATTTCTGTGTCCCGGTGTGCTCACAGCAGAACCCCCACCCCGAGCTCTGAAAAACTGCACGTGGCTTCTCATGAGACACCCAGGAAGGATGGCACCACTCAGGAGGAAGATGCACCATCAGAATGAGTGCAGGGAGAAATGGGGAAATGGAGTAGGGATCCAGATTAAACTTGCAGCATTCACCAGGAAGGGGGGAAAAATTTGCTGTCCTATGGCCACAGTGCATCCTGTGGTCACTGGTACCCCAGGGTCTGTCCCCAGCACTCTGCAGTGTCACCCATCAGTGAAAACACCCAATTCTCTTCAAGCTCACCAGGGAACTCCTCTACATGCACTGGGAATGTTCAGAGACTGGGATCTGGGAGCACACCAGGGGGCACAGCTATCAAAGTACCAAAGTGCCCAGTACGGTTTGTTTCTATGGACATTAAATAAAATTTAAAAAAGAAATATCCAGGCAATGTTATTTAGATAACAAATGTACAATCTAGGATATTAGTGTCAGGTCAAGCCTAAAAGACACAAAACACCTGGAAGTGATTGACCTTAGCCCCCCATCCCGGGAACAGGACCTTTGCCTGCAGATAACAGAGCCCTCAGAGAGCCACGGTAAAGACACCCAGGGAAACCTGTGTGATCTGCTCTCACTAAAAACAATTCCTTGTTTGTCTGAGGAAAAAAACACCACCCCATTAGATTTCACTTGATCTTTGACTCCAAGCAAAAAGCAACAATGACATCATGCACTCTTCACTGCAGTCTGAGTACGTTAAAATCCTGATACAAGATATTCCCACTATGCACATGGTACTGTGCCCACAGCAATGGCTCTCTGAGTCATAATTTTCTCCCTGAGACCCAGAATTATCAATTACAGACATGAATCAGCTTGAAGCTAGCCTGGAACTCTGTGGAAGAAAGCCTGCAATAAATATTATTCCCACCCTTCCCTCAGCATCCCCTCCTGCCTCTCCCAAGTCTCTGGTATGGAGTGGCACACCAGGAACCTGCCAGGGTGGCTGATCATGGAGGTTCAGCCCATGCAGAATATAAACTTAAATACTTTAAAATAAACATATTGAATAAATAAAAGGGAATTGCCTTGTTTTTAACAGCAGCTCTCCCTCAAGTGGCTCAGCTTCCTGCTGTCTCTCCAGCTCATCACTACCCAGACCACCACAGCTCCTCCTGATTTTAAGTGGATATATTTAAACACGTGTCTGAACAGGAGCCACAGATCTGCACATCTGAACTCTGACCTTTCTAATGCAAAATGGATCAAGGTACCTTGAAAGGCAACTTCCAAAGAGGACCCAAACCTACCCATCTTTAACAACAGCTGCACAAAACTGCAGACCTAATTTGATTTATTACACCCTAACTGGCTGGGGCCAGGTTAACAGGGTTCAGCCAAAGAGGTTCTATTCATAGAAATCTTCAGGCTCTGAGTGGGCAAGTTCTAAACACTTCCAAAGAAGCAACATGAGGGAAGGATGGCTCCTTTTAGCATGACCGAGCCTTCTGAACAAACAAAACACTCCAGTTAATCTGAAATGCTCCAGCAAAGATATGAAACATCTGGGCAATCTACTGGAAATATCAGTGAATGAGAAGTGTGGTCAGGTCCAGTTAACAGGGATGAAAGGCATGAATGCCTGAAATGAAAGGCTGCCTGGATTCTTCTGTAATTGCAGGGTGCACCCAGATGACAATTGCACACAGCTATTCTCAACAGGGAGCTGCAACTCCAAAGTGATTTGCAGATCACACTGAGTCCATCCACTGCCAGGAACTTTCTGAATTCTCTTACCAATCTTCTCCTTTTAAATGGAATACAGAATAAAGTCATGCCTTTTGATTAAAAGAAATCAAACCAGCAATGCTGTGTGTTGCATGGAGATTAAGTGGTAGCCAAGACTGGGAAGGAAGCCAGGTGACCTCCTATCCTCCAGGCAGTATTAATATCCCTGGCTCAAATGGTTCAGCAACTGCAGTCTCCATAAGAATTGCTTTAAATTGCTTTGAAACTTTGTCTTTCTATCCCATAATCCATATTTCTAATGCTTCTCTCAGCATGTCAGTAAGCCATGCATCTTACTGCTGATTACACATGCATGGAACAACAGAGGTCAGATCACAAAATGCTCTCTGAAAATGCAGTTAAATCATGTAATAACAGCACTACGAACTGAAAAGGAACTGATGCCAGCTCTTTAAAAGTCATGCCATTTACTAAATTTCTTTTAATAAAGAATCCCTGCTTCCCATCACATTTCTAGGTTCTGTTTGCTCCTTCCTCCACTGCTGCCACAGGTGCTGCTTCAGGTTTACCATTCATCATTTGCTTCAGTAAGTGTGAATTAATGAGCCCTTTAGCAAAGACAAGATATTAGAGGATTTATGGCTGTTTTTTTTTTTTTTCAAAAGCATCAAACATCAATTTGCTACAGAGTTCACACAGAGCAGGGACATTTAAGTATAGGAAATTTAAAAAGGATATTATGCATCCTACACAAAGATGTTTCAGCTCCCAACGATTTCAGTCTCAAAAGCCAGAGAAGATACCAAAAAGTCAGGCAGATCCAATTTTCTTATATTAAGTTTCCTACCTGAGGCAAGAATAGGTGGAATTCTAAAATTCTGTGTTTAAAACAAGCTCATTTGGACAGGAGTTGTCCTACAGACTTCATTCAGAGTGAAATGCAAAATGATCTGTGCACTCTTCAAATTCAGCTCTTTCTTCCTGTGGTTCAGGACCTCTCCAAGGCAGCTTACTTCTGGTTATCGTGGTTACAAGAGAGAGATGGTGCTGAAATAGCTGAAGTTTTCATAAGAATAAAAAATGAAAGTAGTAGCAAATGGGAGACAGTTAAGGTAAGAGTGATGAAGTGATTATGGAACCTCCCATTTCCTTTGCTTGCAAGGCAAGACCCTACTGACACTGAAACCATCCCTGCAACCACACAGGGAGTAACCAAACAGCCTCTATTTGTGCCTTCAGGTCTATTGCTCCTTTTTATTTGCATTTTTATTTATAAATACTGACTTTTTATAATGCAAACAAGTTCTAGTGAACAAGGGCTGTGGGTAGCTGCTGGCACAGCATATAACACACAGTGGATGAATTTGAACCTTTCCTAGCAAATAACGTGAGTTGTTTTGAATGTAAGTAACTCCATGACAACATCCTCACTACTAGAAGTCGCCTACTTCAAAGGTCTCACTAAAGGTTAGTAAAGTTACAGTACATATTCCTCAGTTTGGGTCGTGATTTATTGCTTTGCACAAGAGAGAGAAGACATATAAAACTGAGTTTACAGAGAGCTGGTTGTTTGTTACACAAACATACAGGACCAAATGAGAGCAGGTCTAAGCAGAAGCAATTTAATGGATGTGTCTGGGTCATTTCAGAGATGAGGTAATGGTGACAAAAGATATTTATCAAGTGTGAGTGGTATTTCTGTAATTTCCATCACTCACATTCCGTGAGAAGGCAGAGCAAGGGTCAGTTCTGTCTGGAGAGGCAGAGGTGGATTACCCAGCAAGACCAGGGACTGAGCAGTTCTCTCTCTTGTAATAATCCCATCAGATATTGCTGAGTTCTGGGCTTTGCTCTGCATGTCTCCTGTGCTCTTCAGCCTAAACCACCCTTGTTATGCTCCCCTTGCTGAAAGGCAACTCCCTGCTTGCCACTTCCATCAGTTTTCTCACCAGCTCCTATAAATGACACCACGGCTGAATGCCACAGAGAAGAAACAGACTGGGCTGTGTCCCTTCCTTCCCAAGGCTGCAGCAGTGAAGATGCAGCAGCACAGCTCCAAGGACCACACAGATACTCTGGGGAAGAGGGGAGGGACAGAGGGGGGGAGGAATTAGCTCCACTCTGTGTCCAAGACAGCAGCACAGCTACTTCCTGCCTGGAGCCCTGGTGCAGAATTGCTAATGACCACACTGGCTGCTCCCACAGCTCTTTCTAATTATCTGTATTGAGAATTCAGAGATTAGGCATGTCCTGGAATTCCTGGGTGGAGGGGCAGGCTGCAGACTGCAGCAGGCTCAGGGCAGAGGATGGAAACAAGGTGGGGAGAGGTCTCACCAGCAAAGGTTACAGCAGGGCCCAGCTGTCTGCCAGTTAAATTCCCAGTTTGGAGCTGTTCCAGCTGGTGACCAATCAATTCAGTGTTTTCACTGATTGTCAGTGCATCCAGGCAACACAAGGGAAGCGTCTTGGACTTTGGGATGGACAGAATGTAAATGCTATTTTTAAAATTACCCAGCAGGAGAGAAAGTTACGCATGAGAGAGCTGCATTTATTTTATCCCTCCAACCAGGACACTTGTATTTGTTTACAGGATAAAGCCCTCTATGTGAAAAAAGGTAGAGCTTGGCTCAAGTTATTTGGCTCTGCTGGGGGAGCACATTTGTGCACTGGCATCACTGAGAGGGGGGTTTGCACACTGGTCATCAACTTGGTTATTCCAAGATCTGGCTGCTGCATTTTAATTCCAGACACCAACCTTGGGTCCAGCTGGGACATACAGAGAAACTGCATGTACACATCCAGCCATAAGTATTTTTATTTAGGAAAATAACACTTTTTTTTGCTTGCTCAGCAGGCTCTGGCCAGCAGCCTCTGATTCTCGAAAAAAATTGGGACTATCTTGACATTTTCAGCCTGTATTTTCATGAATTAAAATCTCTGAAGATTGGACTTTTTATCAGAGCATCCTTCCAAATATTACAGAAGTTTACATCCAATTATATGGTTCTGTGACCTATATTTTAAGTGCTAGGAAGATCAAGGCAATGCTATAATGTGAGAGTACCAAGGTCACAAAGATGGTCCATAGGAGACTTGGGAGCAGAATTCCTCACCAATGTATTGTCAATTTTTATTTAAACACAGGAAAATCTCTCCTATCTCAAGAGCTATTAGCAAAACTCCTTTCAACTTTTGTACAGATAGGAAAAGTCAACATCCTCCTCTTCATCAAAGATCAGAGAAACACAGAGAGCGCCAGAAATTTCATCCACTTCTCAGAAGCTCACAGAATACACCAATAACTTCCTGAGAAAAACCCATTGCTCATACATCCTGCTTCTAAATGTCAAAATGCAACAAGTGCATTACAAGAGCTCTGTAAGCTTGTGCAGCCTCTCAGAAGAGAAGGGCTGGGACTTCAGGGGACGTGTCATTGCTCACCAGAGCAAACGAGGTTGTGTCACTGGTGTGACTCAAGGCTTTTTCCTGCTGCCTCAGTAGGCTCTGATCTCAGGCACACAGGTTGGTGTGGCACAAGGGAAATCTGCCCAGCCCTGCCCAGAACAGACTCTGCCATGAGCTCAGAATGAATGGATGGCTGCCATGCAAATCTGGAGGGGTTTGGGGCAGTGTTTTTCTTCACCCAGATCACACAGCCCAGGAGTTATTTGTTTTGCTGTTAATCTTCACAAGAACACAGTACTGTGGGAATTCCAGCCTTTCCAGGCTGCACATAAACTGTGCAGAACAGCAGATGGGATTTAGCTCCTTGCTTAGAAAAGTGAACCTGTTCATCTGCTCCTCAGTGATGTGCTGAATTAGGCAATGCCACTGCCTACCTCCTTCTTATGACCAGTGAAATATTTATATAGAAACCTGGTTAGTTTATACAGAAACCTGAGAGAGAGACTGATACAATTTGGAAAGGTACTGGGACAGTTTTAGGCTACTTGTTGACACAAACACAAAATGTAATGAAGGAAGTGCACATCTGGTGATTAAGAAACCACTGGGCTCTCTTCTGTATTTCCTTAGGACAGGGCACAGCTGTGCTGGGATTCTCAAGGCTTTAAAACTAAGCTTCATTATATTGGTGTCAAAGGAAGGGTTTGAGCGAGCCAAGTCCCAGGAATTACATTCTGACCAGGTTCAGAGGGTTGATTCTGGGTTTTGTCCCATTCAGCTCTAATTCTGGTGAAGAATCAACTTTGCTGGAACTGCCAGCCTGAGCNTTTTACATTATTTACACAGCTCTGCTCACCCTCTGCAGTCCAAGATGATGCCTGGGAGGCAGAATGCTCAGCTGACAGTTAGAAAAGATTAATGCTTAAGTAGACAGAGAATGTCAACTCCTCACACTAATGATGTACAAAGAAGTAACAGACTTCTTGTTTCTAAATATAACCCTTAATTTCCAGAATAAGGAAGAAATCTTCAAACATGGATGTGCTGAAGTACAACTGGCAATAAGGGAGCTTTGGGATCTCCTATAAAGCAGGTCCTCACAAAGTGCAGCCTCAGGAATGCACCTCCTTGATGGATGAGCAGTCCAAAAATTGCCATCCTGGCTGTGTGACCCAGTGAAATCCATCTCCCAAAGGAGAACTGTTCCACGACCACCTGACCAAAGGGAATATGTTATGTCCATCTTTGTGCATCTTTGGGTCACACTTAATCCGTGCTGGACCTCATCCAGCCAGCAAACAAGGCAAAAAAGCAGCAGGAAAAGTAGGGGCTAAGAGCATGGAATAAGGGCTTGAGAACAAGGAGGGTTTGGAGAAAATACTGCCTAGCATAAAAAGAAAAGGAATGCGAATTCCTGTGAGAAAAAGAAAGCCACAAATTCATAAACAAAAAGCTGGTATTAGACTTAGTTTAAACTGAATACAAAAGGATAAAGAGCTTTATATGACACCCACTGCCAAACCACCAGTCGAGCAGTCTCTTGCTGTAATTACTTGACAAACAGCAAATACTGCAACAGCTTTATTTTACTCCCTCAGCTTTTGCATCTCTGCTCCATGAAGAGCTGCCTTGGTCCATAGCTGGGGCACTGACACTGCCATGGGAAGGCGATACAATGCAATGGCTTGAAAGCACAGCTCAAGAATACATGAAGTACAAAATTTTCAGAGGTACAGCTGCCATTTATGAGTCCTAGGACCCTCCTTGTCTCCTCCTATTTAGCATTCTTCTACCTAAAACAACCACACAGCTTTATTGTAAGAGATGGTGGATCTTCAACAAGTAGTGGATCCCAAATAGGTCCTGTTAAACCAAACATAACTTGGAACGAAAGAATAACCACAAAAATGCACTGGAGGAAAGAGGCAGTCTCAGATCCTCTTTTCCTCTGTGCCACAGGAAAGGCATGTAGTGGTTGGAAAGAGCACGAAAATAGTTCTTTTCAGAGAACCATATTCATTAACATGGTAGCAATTCCCTCCCCTCTGGAGAGAGTGTGTGTGGCAGAAACAATAATGCTCAATTCTAATGATCATGGGTTAAGTGCCTCTTAAAGTTCTGTGTTTTCACAATACATCTGTGAATAGCAATAGACTTTAATCTAGAGAGGTTTGGCCCCTTGACAAATGGTCTCCACAGAGAGCAGAGAGAATCAGGGCACTTAAATGACACCACAGTCACTAATGACATGATTATGGAAGGTGATAATGCAACAAGAATGACTCTCAGCAGCTTCCAGGAGTTCCAGCTCCCAGGAACTGAGCCTGTTGGAAAAGAGGCACCCAATTCCTACTTCACACTGCTGCCAGGATGTATCATCTTTTTAAATAGATGAAAAAAAACCCACAAGACAACAGAGTAAAAGCTATTTTAACACAAATAGCTTACTCTCAGCAGGCTTTGTGGTTTAAAGGACTTGTGGTGAATGAATTTCAGAGCCACAAAAACATTTCCCAAGCCTGGTCACCTCATGGCCCTACATTACACACCACGATGGCAATGAACTCAGAGAGGCAGAGGGAACAGCCTGTGTATGGCTGGCAAAAGAGAGCCTGTGCCAGTGCACAATTCTTACAATCTAATACATTAGACTCGTTTTTTCAAGGTGGAGATTTTCCACCAGGAGGTTTTGCACAAAGACATTGAGCCCAAAGCCTGATTTCCCCACAATTCTTGTTACTACTGAGACTTTAGCACCTCCCCTGCATAGTTATTCAGAATCAATGGCCAAAATGCCAGATAACATTCATCTGGGCACCAAAACATGACAATTGAAATAATACAATCGATCATGCCACAGTTGATGCAATCCCACTTTCATATTCTTTTCTCCTAGTCATTAAATTGAATTTCCACTTTATTTTCACTCTAGTGATCCTGTTTTCATGTTCCCAATACTCTTTCTCCTTAGTATGCATATCTTTTTCATATCAAATCCCTGTTTAAACAAGGATCTTAGAATTGACATAGCCAATTACAGAAACATGGATGCTTTCATGTTTCCCCTCAGTTACTGTAAACTCATGCAATTTCTTTTTTTAAAAAGCAAACAAAACCCTCCAGGCCACTACTAATTTGTGTTGCACTTCTCCCAACTCACCCCAGTGTCCCTGGTTTGTTTTATGAGACTGCCTCCTGGGGAACACACTGAAGTTCAAAGCCAGGGAATGTTCCCACTGCAGTCCATGCAAGGACAGTTTATGGCTGGACTTGATCTTAAACTAAATTAAATGAAATGAGTCTATATTTGCCAGGAGCAGGATGACAATTTCTATCTACAGCATAAGTTTTGTGTGAATTAAAGCATTTAAAAAGTGGAGTCTTGTGTGCTGGTCCCTAGGTCTCATCCCCAGATACCTTCCTAGGTCACTAACCCAGCTTTCCTCAGGAAATCTGGGACACGGGGAGTAGCTTCTACTGAGAGTATCAGTTACTCTAATCCATTTTGCTCATACTGCTTAAAGAAATCATAATTTAAACAGAAAGGAATCCCCCTCTTCCCCCCCAGCTCAGATGAGGAACTGCTATCACACATTTTGCCACTGAAAATTCAAGTTAGGCAGCCAAGCAGCAAGTGTTTTATGCTCTCATTCTACTGTGTCACTCTGAAAAGAGTTTGCATCCAAACTTCTCCCTGGTTCTGGGCTTCCTGTGAGGAATTACATGACAGATTATCCCGGAATTTGCACAGATGATGCCTCACAGACAGGGGTGTTATCTCTGGAAAAGAAGCCATGCACGTCACCAGGGTTCTGCTCCGAGGAGTTCATTACCTCATTCCACCCTTGCAGTGGCTGAGGCAGGAAGGAGGATGACGTTCTTTGCTCCACTCCTTGTACTTAAGAAGGATAAAAACTCCCTGTGGAGTTTAACATCAGCCTTATCATGGGAGTGCAAGGGTCTGGGAAAAGCAAGTTCATGAGGAGTTAGTGAATGCACAGCAAAGAGTGCAATGGGAATGAGAAGCTGAGGAATGTCCAACAGATAATCCCTTTAAAAAGCTGTGAAGGTGGAGAGGCAAAATTCTCACCATAAACCAATACTGTGATTGTGCTTTGGTTCTTCTGACTTTAATATCTACCCTGATGTCACACAGGCCTCTATATTTGCAAAGCCACATCATTATTTCTAAAAGCAATACATTTAGTCTAACTTGAGTGTAAATCAGAGAAAGAAATGTACAGGTTTACGCTCAGAGAACACTTCTAACAACTGAACTCTTCAGAGTTAGACTGTTTTAAGAGAGTGGAAGAAGCTCACCACAGATGCCATTTCAAAGAAAAAAGGGCAACACTGCCAGGAGAAAGTGTTACTTGAGAGAAGGGTTTGCTGGCTTAACAGAAGTCAGACTTGGAAAAGCTGTATTTCATTAATTGTTTTCTGAGGACCATGTGGGAATGTTCCCACATACTTTCAAATCCCAGCCCAGGAGAATTTTAGTAGAGGAGATATAAAAGAAATCAACACAGCATAGAACACACAGTCGGCACTGTAGCCTTTAGGGCAGTATCACAGAACTGGAGGCTAAACACTAACCCTGGCCTTATTCTTTCTAAGCTGTGTCTCAAGTCAAGAGCTTTCTCCAGCACCTTCCTTCTGGGAAACTGCTGCAAGCCAGATGAACACACCAGTCCTAAGAAACAACTGAAAGGAAAGCTACTGTCTTCTCTTCCAAACCCCTGCACCCTGCAGCTAATGCTTCATGAAGAGCTGGTTGGGAAGAAAGAAGATATTATTGACTTTAAAAGATGGAGTCTGCTTTTATTAGAGACTTGCTCCAGGGTGCACATCATGTGGTGATAACTGCTTTTGTCTTCTGCACCAAGTAACAAACAATATTATTCTTAAGAAAGAAAACTCCCAACATTATACCAAGCCATACAGGTTTACCACACCCAGCACCTACCACAGGATGGAATATTGTCTGGAATTGCCTTCCTTACAGAACCAAAGGCTTAACTCAACTGCACACCAACACGAGCCAGGCAAGCACAGTAACAGCCATGCAAGGCCTGGACAAACCATTATCCTTGCTTAACAGTGAAAATCACTCTGCAAAGAAATGGGACAGCCTCAGGCAGTCTCTGAAAAATCAAGGTGCAAACTTCATTTGGTCAGGGCCACACAATGAAATATTTCTTTGGCTTTGCAGACAGGACTAAGAAAAAACTCACACAATAATGTATTGCCCACAGAAGCCTGTAGAAAAAATATTAGGATGTACTTTCCAAAACTGATGCCCAGTTGAGGCTGCTGCACATATACACTCTGTTTCTCACCATCAGCAACCTTTGGTGCAGTAAATATTTGGGGGTTTGTATACAAATTACTTATGACAATGCAATATTGGGGACTGCAGTGTTGAAGAAATCTGAAGGAAGAGGATGGAAACCCCTCATGGAAGTAAACATGCAAAAATCAACATACAGCAATATTCGTATTTCTTTGAACTGACATTGCTTACTGCACACCTACAGGAAGTGATTTAAGTAAAAAGGTACCTGTTCCCTTACCTGGTAACCTTCAGTCTTCTTTTGGCACCATTTCAACAAAGCATTCCTCTTGGAACCCCCATACTCCCGAGCCAGGGCTGCCAGGGGGTCCTTTCTCTCCACACTAACCCAGGGAAGAAGGGAGAAGACAATAAATACATTTGAAATCTCTTAATTTTTACCAGTGTGTAAATAATATCTGTATGACAAAGCAGAATGGCAGCACAGAACGTGAACATAAAGCAAAGTGAATTAGCTTTTGGAGCTTCCATTTAGTATCTTCCTTTACACGAGGCAAATTCAGGTGGTGTCACTGCACACAAAGAGCTGAAAAAACAGTACCTGTGGATATCCAGTGGTGTGTGTTAACCAAACATTTCTGCTATTATTTTCATTAGCTTTATTTATACAACTTTCAAGTAATCTCTTTATTTTATGTATTAAAAACTAGGATTTAGGGTGCAAAATTGAAAGGAACTGCCTAAAGAATCTGTAACAGCAAATTCTTACCCAGTTGAGCCACTGCAGAACAAGTTCTTGAATAAAATGAAAAATGTGAAAGCTGAGGACAGTTGAAGGCCAACAATCAAAACACCCACGTTGCCTCCACTCTACAGCTTCTACTGGTGGAAATAATGTTGGAGCTCAGAGGAAAATACATGTTTTTTCTCAAGAGAGAAGAAAATTATGGGTCCTATTTCCTTCAGCCCTCAGAGCCTTTGGTTTTTAGCTCACCACAACATGCAAAATTGACAGTAAGATAATGAGGGCTGACCACATGTACGTGTGATGGAATTCTTGTGTACAACTCAGTGGCTCCTGAAAGCTTGCTATCCTCATTTCCTCATTTCTCATCTTACAGATAACTGGCATCATTACAACCTGAATTTTCATATCTGGATCTGACAGAGCCTGGTAATTCCCAAAGACCAGCCAGCAGAGTCTGCTCTGGAGAAGGTCCTCCAGATTTAAATATTTATCTTGGTGCCACATAATGTTGTTGGTCTGTCCTGTCTTTCCCAGGAAACTGGGCTGGTACCTGAGTTTGCTTTGGGGTTTCAAGCAGCTGGGGGTAGAGGAAAGCATCCTGCTGCTGAAGGCCATGGGGGGTTTACTCAGGGATTCCAGGGAGGGGCTTTTGCGGAGGTAATGGTCTGGTTTCAGCTCCTCATTTCTCCCCTTCAGAAGATCTGTGGGAATTTAAAAAAAAAAAGCTGTCAGTTTGCAGCCTGAGGAATTTGATTAATCACTGTGCTGCCACCCCAGCACACAATATGTAGTCTGTTGTTTTGATTCTAAACAAATGTACTCATTTGTTCATTAAACACACATGGGGCTAGGAAACCTTGGGCAGATTAGAGGTGACCACAGCAAGGAATGGCTTTGATGATTTCAACAGTACAGGCTGCCTGGTTTCCTGTGATTGATACTCCTGCTGGGGGGTAGGGGCCTCAGGTGAATGAAGGGAAATACCAAAATCTACAGTCCTAAAGGTTCAAAAGCTGAGCACCAGATATCTTCACCAGATGACTGAGCAGCCCTAGCACAATGATTTATTTTCTGCCATTAGCAGGCTTGTAACAAGAAAGCCTCTTGTCTCCTGAATACAACCCAGGGAAAGGCACTTATCCCACATGGTGTCTGGAATCCTCTCTGACATAACTTTGGGAAGGCTCAGTATATTCACAGCAGATGCATCTGTATTTTTCTTACACATATCATGTATATTTATATAATGTATTTATGATACATATTGTTAAAGAGCCTAAAGAAAATCATTGCCTATCAATACATGAGGTGATGTAACAACCCAGGACTGCACATCATGTTATCAGAAATTATTGAATGTGGGACACAACTTTTTCTCCTCTTTCAGTCACCTCCCTATGATAACTATCAATTAATGCCATATCCCCGAGGTGTGAATTCCTTATCTCAGCTTCAGCTCCCTTTGACTTATTTCTAGGTGCTAGAAAGTCCAGATGGAGCCAGTAAACCTCTGACTCCCAAAGATCACAGCCAAAGACCAGCTCTGGGTGAAGTAATCCGTGCTCCTCTCCAGCTATGTAACATTTGGGTCATATTAGGGACATCACAGAACCCTGCTGTGACACTGGTCAGATGGAATCAGCCAGAAGATTTTTATTATGGAGACTACTTCACTCTGAATTTCCTTGGGGATAATTTTTGATTCAGTGTTGTTTGCATAGGGCTTGGATCAACTGCCTTCTAGGATTATTTAGATTGGAACCAGAGCTATTACAACTTTATAGTGAGTAAGCCTTTGCTATGGATTATTGGAACTAAATTAAATCCAGGTACAAAGAGAAGCTGTAAATACAGGAACTTGTTAGATAAGCAACCATAAATTTTTACCATACCCATGACTCATAAAATATCTGTTGATTGTAACAGATTTTCACAGAACAACTGTCTATGGGTAATAACAGAAACTATCCATGGCCCAGAGTGGGATATTTGTTGTTAAGGACTGGCATTGTATTACACAGCTGATAAATTATTTCACTCTACAGTAAACTGGTAGAGATTAAAAAGGTCTTATGTTGTGTTTGGGATCTATACACTCATGCAAGACTTCCTGGAAACCAAGTGATACAAGCAAATAAACCCTGTCCATTCCCCTAGACAGAAGCAGACACTTCTGCTTGCTTAGCATTTACTCCTGCAGGAGAACCCAGTAACACACACAAGATGTTACTTGTTTATGCTGCCATCTACCCTACAATCTGTTTTGCTGCTCTCCATCTCTGAGTGGTGGAAAGGGAGCCTTGGCAGAACATCTGAAGAGTCTAAAAATGAAGCCAGGTTCTAATTTCTCTCCTGTATTATCAAACTATTGCAGAAAAATCCAGGCTACCAATCAAGAAGTTGTGACTGATTTTTTTTTCTGTCCCTCCCTGCAGTTTCACTAGAGGAATATAGTATTTCATCTGTCCTTAAAAATTCAAGAATCTGTTGTTGCTAGCTTTGATTCCAATGCAACAACTACATTCAGGACCAGATAATCAAAATAAAGGACCCTAGAGAAAATGGGAAACAAACACTGGTAGAAAAGAATATTAAATGACAAGAGAACAAAAGCAAAGTGTGAAATGAAAACAAACTCATCTCTTGAGAACTCTCAAAACAAACTATTTCCAGCCCAAATATGACTGCTCCTAAAAGAGTCACATCAGTATCTGAAATGTTTGATGTATTTCAAATGAAGCTCAATTTAAAAACAAATAAACCCTCAGAAGACAGAGCTTTGGGCTTGTTCCAGAGACATACATGTTGAACAAAATCCAACCCTCTCCAGTTCCACAGTGTGGATTAGAGAGGTGCCATGGATACTTTGGAATAAAGAAGGCGAGTTTGTGTTGGCACCACAATAAATCAGCTATTTTTCAGTTATGATCAAGATGGGAATAGAAGCACAACAAAATTAATAAGCTCTGTAAAACAAAGACACTGGAGGCACTTTCCCTGTTTCCTTTGACCATGTAAGAAGAGGAAAATGGCCCAGGCAGAGGCCAACAGTTAATAATAAGTTTCATTAACAAAAAGAGGCAGTATCTGTACATTTACCACCACTCACCTGCCAGAGGGAGGTCTGACAGATCTGCATGTCTGGCAATGCCCTTGCTGGCTGGCTTGGCATTGTTATAGACAGAATGTCTCTGTGAAACAAAGGTACAAAAGGTAATTAAAGAAGTACTACTGGCCATCATGCTGAAATAGGTGAGCAGGAAGAAGTTTCTGCTATCTCAAGATCACAAAGCACGTGGAGGGACACGGAAATCTTTCAGCAGGGTCTCAGCTGGACCTAGAGCTGGCTAAATAATTGTGAGAAATAAAAGGATAAAGGGACGATATTTTATCTGGTAATACATTGGTTCCTGAACCATTTCACACTTCTATTTGTACGATTTTATCTCTTGCCAAACACAATTTAGTGTCCCAAACCAAAAGTAAGGATGCCTGTTCTCAACCCTGACTCTGTTCCCAGCACCCTGAGTTGTACATCAGGAAGATTCTTGTCTCTGCAGTCCCAGCACCAGTTTTCAATTCATACCCCATGATCAGGCATTAACAGAAAGTTCCCAGACTTTACTGAATAACTGGGAGTACAAAACTTCAATCCCATGTCTCCCAACTCACATGCCAGCTCCCTAGTTTAGTGTGATATTTCTCATATCTCACTCCCAAAAACTGAAACCTCTTTTCTGGTCCATGGTGATAAAAGTTCAGAACTGTATTCCACAGAGTTCACATCCGTCCACTGAGACCTCTAAGCTGAAGTCAAGACAAACTCACTTTGATCCTTTTTGTTAGGACCACAGCATTTGATGTTCCACAGCAAACAAACAGATGAGTTTCCCCTTCCCCCTGTCAGTAGATGCTGGAGCCAGTCCTGTGTCCACCTCTTTTGAATCTACAAGGACAGAAGAGCTCCTTGTACCTGCATTGGGGAAACAGCAGCTGCTGGGGCTGTCCTCACTGGAATTCCACTGAGAGGGCTCCTGGGCACCTTGTGAACTGGGATATTTTGTCCACTGCTACCTGCAAGGAAAAAACACAGAAACATCTGGATTTCAGACCCAGCTCCTGTCAGAACAGGAAACCACTGCGTAGTGACACTCCACAGGTATTTATGCACCAAGCACTGACACAAAACACCCATCCAGAAATAAGAAGCAGAGCCTGCTCACTGCTAGAAATTTTTTAACTACAAACTACAACATTCAAATACCTGAGCATCCCAAGTCAAAGGACTTTATCAGTGACTTCACAGTGGCTGCAGACTCTGGGGGTGTGGGAGATGCTCTGCTCAGGCAGACCCCTTGCCAGCGGCTGGCTGTGTCTGACTCCAGAGAATCCACCTCTTCAGCTGCCAGCCTGCAAAGCACAAACCACACCAAAGTCAGGGCCAACAGGAGGGGCAAAGCAGAGATTAAAGCTCTTCACAGGTAGTGAGGAAAATCCAACAAAGTGCAGGTTTTACTGCGATGCCCAGAACAGGGGCCACTCACTCTTAGAATATTCGGGTTCTTTTCTTGCAGTGTCTGCAAACACTAAATCACTGAGTCTAACAAACTTCTGTGCACTGTTAACCATTTCATCCCCATTCCCAATCCTCACACAGGAAGGATTTTCATAGGAAAAAAAAAAAAGCAAAGCAGTTTCATGAGACTTTTGACTAATCACTAGTAATTACCTGAAGATGGGCTTTTCATACAGCACAGGTGCCACGGGGCTACTGTGACTCTCAATTTATAATGAGGAAAGCAACCAAAAAGCAAATAAACTTCAGAGTAAAAACTCAACCCTTATAATTTATCAACAGAGACATCTGCTGAATAAATGAACCCTCAATTACAATCCATAAGCACTTATATGGGGAATCAAACTGTTCAGTGCTTCATCATAGTAGACACAAGAATGCCAAAATCCAGTGGCTGGAATGAAGATAGACAAACAAAACAAAAAAGTTTTGTATTTTAACAGGATGGATAATTTTCAACTCCTTTGAAAAGAAATTCTGAAGTCAAGGTCAGGTGCTGGACTTACAGGAATGTATACAGGAAAGCCCAGAGCTGTGTTAAACATCAAATACAATCATACAGTGAAACTGTTGCTTCTGGTCAAGTATTTTACATGATATTCTTTAGAGACTTACCTGTATTTCTCAGGTAGACTTGAAGTGCAACTACCTAGCTTTAGTTTAGGAAAGCTGCAAGCAAATAAACTCTAGTCATGTAAAAAGAGATTATTTGTACCTCTCCCACCTGCTCAGAACCTGCACAGGAGCTGCTGAGCAGCAGGTTCTGAGCTATCACCACATCTCCCTGTATTTACAATGTCTGATCCACACCAAGAGCTACATGAACACAAAACCAGAAATTACTTCATAAGGTGGCTGGAGGACTCCATCCAGAAAGTGCCTATGGGATTGGACAACTTCTGTGAGCTAAAAATAGAAGTCAGAGCCTTTTCATTTCCCTTCAGCCATCAGAAAATGAAAGAGCTAAAGGGTATCAGTGAATAAGAGACTAAGAGTGACTCAAGTTTCTATTTCTGGCAGAGCTTAAGGAGGTGCTGTCTTTAAGCAGACTTCTCCTATTTCTTTGCTAATTCATGGAAGCTCCTTGTGTGCCAGGGAGCCTGCAGAGGCAGATGGCTGGAGAAAAAGCCATTTCAGTTCCATTCTCATTTAATCCAATAAGGAGGAAAGGCAGATTGGATAAGATTCACTGAGCTCTGAGGGAGCCAGTGTTTTGCTAGCTCTAAGTTCCAGCCTTGACTTTTTGTTCTGTGGTTCATAAAGCATAAACAACAAACCAGCAGGTGACAGCATCTGCACCTGAGTTACACAAGCCACAAAAGCTAAAGGAGTCCTGCTTCTTGCAAAGTGTGGAAGAAGGATAAAGTTCTACCTCAAGATCCCAAACCACCCAGTGCAATCTATTACACTTTCAGTCTAGCCTTTGACTGCAAAGGGATGCAAACATGTCAAATGGAGTAACTAGACCAGCCCCTGTGCCACAGAAGAGTCCATTGAGAATTCAGCTGCCATTATTCTGTCTTTATGGAGATTCAAGTGCTGGAGCTACAACCAGTTTCAATTTTTTTTTTTAAGATGCTTCCTGTAATCTTCCATCTGTATATTTGTAATAGGCAGCCTGAAACAACCTCCCTGATTAAACACAATCACAGCAGAAAACCAAGGCCTCCCATGCTGCAAACCTTGACATAAAAGGGAAGACTAATAGTCCTGAGAGCCACTTGTTTCTACTAAAACAACACATGCCAGCCAACAAGCAATGGAGAGATGAAATTGGTGAGCACTTTGAACTTTAAAAAGGACAATCTGTATGATAGAGGGATGTACGTGTGTGCACAGAGATGGGCTTCTTAATAGAGAAGCAGAAGAGCAAGAGCTTAACTTGCAGTAGCTAATTCAGGAGGACAGTACAGAGCACAAATTAGAAAGATTAATGGCAAGCCATAACTTCAAACCCAAAATGACTCCTCCTTATGCACAGAATTTATTCAGCTCAGCACAGTTTAGGCCATCCAAGAGACTACACAAGCTCTGCCACAAAAAGGAGGGATTTGTACAAAATGTCACCAACTGCTGTATGCTTTCCTGGAAACAAGGATGAATGGTTCACACAGATAAATGCTGCACGTGCAGCTGGCTGAAGTGGAGCAGCTCCAGGAGGAAGCAGAGCACTGGAGCCACAAAGGAATTAAAACGTGCAGTCCCTTTCACAAAACCACTGCCAAGCTTCATTCATTCACTGGTGAGAGAAGTAGATGCAGTGAGCTTTTTCTCTGATAGCAAGAGTCCTTGTTTTCTAGGTTTGAAATATGTGGACGACTGACTGACAACAAGGTGCAAGTCCTTCTGGGCTTAATGTACAGATTTTTGGCAAACTCAGCCTTCTCACATTTGTAAAATTTCTAAACTGCTCTGATGACTCTGTTACAGGAGGCCTAAGTCCACAGGACCACATTTTCAGAAATAATGACTCCCCAATCTCATCTTTGACACAGTTCCTGTCATTGTGACTCCTCCTGAACTCCAAGGCACACAAAGTAGAGACACACAGCTACCGATGCACAGAATAGAAGAGAGGCCAAGGGCAGGCAGCAGACAATTCCAAACACTTAAACATTTATTTGGCACTTCAATGTATATTTCTTAAACATAAAAACCAACATTCAACAGCTGCCAGCACAGCAAAGAAAGGCAACACAAGTGTGCATATAGGCAAACACTCCAGGAGCACGGCACAGAGGTAGGGGCCATGCCAAAGCCAGGACATCCTGTGGAATTCTCCACTAGCTCAGCCTGCTCCCACACCAGGCCCTTGCTAGGTCTTCACATCCTGAAGAAAAAGGACAGAAATCCCACAGCCAAAACACAGAATTCCAGTCCTGGAACAGATCGTGAGAATCTCCTGGTAGAGATGGTGATCTCTGAGTTTCTCCATGGAAATCCTCTCTCCAGGTGTCTCTGGCTGCAGAGCTGAACTTCAAGTTCTCCCTGATCATCATATACTTCACCTGAGTTAAAGGCATGAGAAAGACTCCTTTCTGAGAGGGGGTTTACTAGGGGCTTGATATGTTCATTTCTTTTGCTTCTGAGCTCTCCATCTGCAGTTCTCACAGGAGGACAAACCTCGCAGGGAAGTTTCTCCGGGAAGGTCACAGCAGGACACGCTCCGTGTTGTCCCTTCCCAACAGCACCGGGTCGGCCGTGCCACCCAGTGGCGAGTGCCTTGTCAATGCAGGAGTGAAAATCTGAAAGCAGCAGAGCAGCTGAGAATGAATGGGGGAGTAAATCCATGTTCCTACTCAGTTTTGCTGCTGGATTTCAGGGACCTATCACCAAGTTGGTGTGTCTGTACAAACCATCTGTTCTCTTACACGTATTCAGACACACAGAGATAGATGACAGGATATAATACTGCATGGAGAATTCATGTATATGCCCATTAAATTTTACAAATCAGACATACACACTCAGTTTTAGTCTTGTTTAAGCTTAAAATGGCACGTTTGAATGCCTGTTTCGAGGAAAATAGCCCCATCCCTCCAAAAAAAAAAAAGCTCTCAGTTATTTCAGATCCCCAAATCTCTGTGGTTACTTCTTATGGCTTAGCTGGCTTTAGAGTAATTCAGAACTTCTTCTGCCTCTTGGTGTCTTCTGAAGAGAGAAGCCTTCTGAAACAAAGAGAGAGGCTCTTGCCCATGGGGAAGAGGTGGACCTGAGCATTCACACTTTGCAATATACTTGAATTTTGCAGGGTAATAAAAAAACCAGAGGCGCTTTCTTGGATTGAAACTTCCCTTTTCAGCTGGGAGTTGAAGGCAAGTCCTGCAGTGTCTCACAGGCCTGGCTGTGCCTCCTTTCAGGGCTGTGTTAGCTGGCAGAGATCAGGCACCTGTGGAGAGACAGACAGCAGTTGGGGAGGTTATGAAAAGACACACAGTGCCCACCCTGAGGTACAGCTCTATTTTACATCATCCCATCATCTCTAAATTAAGGGGAGAGGGGAAAATGCCAGTGGTGTGGCTTAGAACAGTTAAAGGAGTGCCTTAACAGTCCACTAACTTGGCTTTGAGACGTGATGAGCAACAACAGTACAAAATACAAAATAATTTTTAAAAATCTGTGTTGCTCAGATAGCAAGAAATTAATTATTTAAAGCCAGGGAATCAATGTAGGACAGGGATGGTGGTGCTCCTGGCTTTCCTCTCCTCTGGTCATTTCAGACAGTTCATTCAAAAGGAGTACATTAACTCATCCAGGCAGCTGAGTTGCTCTACCTCAGCCAGAGTTTCAGGGCCCTTGCACTAAAGGGGATGGAATAACCTCATCCAGTGTAAAAAGAACACCAACAAAACCTCCCTAGCAAACCCAAAACCCCCACATCGAACAACTCTGAGGAGCAAACAAACACTGCTTTGAGGGCCCTGCTCTGCCATCCTCCTTTGCTTGCTGTGAGAGCAGAGTGAGCTGTGAAACCCCTGTGAGACAGAACAGCTGCAAACACAGGCACAAATGAGCAGCACATCAGCACATACAGACTGACAGCGGGGTTTAAAACACAGAGTACAAGCTCATTGCCAGGAGAAAAGCATGTGACACTGCCATGCTGTGGCATTTGAGACTTTAGGAGGAAGAACAGAAGCAAATTAGTGGGATGCATCACAATGTTCAGTTTAGGCTTCCGTTTGAAGATCTGGTTCATTTTTTTATTATTCTAAGAAGTCACTCATTTAATTGCAGATTTAATTTCTCTAAGTACTACTCCTGGCCCAACTGTCTTGCCTCCATGTTCTTGGTTCAAGGCACATAATGTTTTAGTGCCAAAATAATTTTGACAATTTGAAGCCAAAGAGTCAGAGCAAGACCTTGAAACTTTTACTCAGGATTTTATCCTGTCTGGTCTTGAAAACCTCCAAGGATGGAGACTATTTAACTTCAATTTCCACTACCTGTGAGGAGACAGCTACACAACAGTGGATCTTAAGCTTCTGCATTTTACTGCAGAGAAATAACATTAATTAAGATGTAAAATATCATCGAAGACTGCCTGAAGCACAGGTTAATCAATTTGTAGTTTCAACCAGTACTAACTCGGGACAAGTTAACTCCTTTTTCCCTTATTCCATTTGGTTGATGCTTGTCCAACCTCCCCCCCCCCAGCATTCTTTAGTCATAGAATTAGACATTTAATCTGTGTTAAAGATGCCTTTGGGAGGCTCTTACCTTCATTCAGTTGAACTCTGATGACCTCATCAGGATTTTTTCTGCAAGTTCTTTGGCTGTTCCTAAACCAAAAATGACTTTTTGTCTGATTAGAAGAACGTAACGGTGAAATCAAACTTGGAGGCAGGAACTCAGGCAGCCACAGGCAAACATTAAAATGGCAGGATGTCGTAGGAGATAAATTGGCTTCAAGATGAATTTATGAGGTGGAGTCTAATGACCCTCAAGAGATGGCTGAGATTTTGCCAAAAACCTTTGAGCAGCAAGCTCTTTGGAAGGTACATTTTCCAATAAGAGCTTAAAAATCAGACAGGAAACTTTCACTAGGGACTGTCAGACATTCAGCTGAGCATGCAGCTGCTCAGCATTAGCAAACATGAGGAATACTTTATAGACTCTCTTAAGGTATCATGCTACAAACTGCTTCCACCAGGGCTGAGCACACATCAAAAATCACCACAGGTACCAGAATCTACTGCTGATTCTCAGCAGTGGCAGTTGTGAAAACTGACAAAGTGATGATGAGAATACCCCCAAAATTTCCTGGGTGAGAGAAGCCGAGGTGGTGGGGAAGACAGAGACCTGAGGAATGCAAAAATATCTGGGAGTGTAGAACTGGCTCTCAGCAGGAGCTTTGGCGACTTCAGGAATTTGTTTCATAGGTCAGCAGAGTTTTAAAATTCCAGTGTTTAGCTGCTGATCACTGGTTTGTTTAGACAGTGACTTCAATAGCCTTCATTATGTTCCCCATACCACTCAGTACAGACATTTTGCACACTCTGAGAGTCAAATTAATTATCCCGACAGATGCAAAATTTGGTTTCATTACCTGCCTTTGATAGAGAATCAATATTGCCCACTGCAGACAGCATATCTGGCTCCATGACCAAGGCAATACTCAAAGCAAGCCACAGAGAGTCAACATGACAGAGACAGACACATCCGTGTGTGTGTGACACAGAGGGAGACACAAATGCCAAAACTGACTTCATTAAATGCATGTCTGAACACTTCCTCCTGGAACCACAGCTGCATGGATTCTGGGGTTCCAATTTAAAAGGGAGTATTTGTAGCTAAGGCTTCTTATAGCAGAGAGTTGATAATGTTCATTATAGATGGAAGATAAATATTCCAGTTTGCAAATTAGCAGGTCATCTTCTATTCATTTTAAGTACTATCAAACACATCTTAAAAGCCAAAATAATACAGAGGGGAAACTATAAGAATATGATTCCCCACCCTCATATAGGAACCCTGCTTTCAACAAGAGAAATTTCATTAAGAACAGATTAGGAATGGAAACAGAGCCCAGAATTTAAGTACTGTCTGGTAATCATTTCATCTGAGTACATAGTCTGTAATAGCTTTTCTTTGCATCCACTTGGGACTCTGCTAATGAAACTGGAGCCTAAAAACATTCCTTTATTTTCTGAAAATAAGTTTTTCTCTTTGTTCAATCCAGGAATTCTGATCCATACACCTCCACAAAAAAGCTCTCCCATGTTTTTAGTCCCATCTATTGTACAGCTGCTGTGGAAACTCCTCAATGGAAAACAGTGAGCAAATAAGTGCAATGTAAAACTAGGCTGTTACTTCACCTGAAAGAAATGACAGATTCACCCTGTTCCTGCGGCCATTCTGCCAATGGCCATGGGTTTACCAGGAGAGAGATTAAATGGCAAAATCTAGAGGAGCAAAATTAATTTGACACGCATTTCAAGATGACTGCTTGTGTTACTTTGTCTTTCTTCATTGACTTCCCTCAGGTTAGGAAGTTCTCTTCTGGATGTCCCATGGAATATCTGTACCCAACCGATCTTTCCACAGATGGTTTAATACAGCTGCACAGAGTTATGAAGGCATCACCATATTGAGAGCAGAGCTATCAGAGGATATTGGCAACTTTTACTACTTAATATTTGCTGATTAAAACCTTGACAGAACTAGATTGCCAAAAAGAAAAAGAACAGAAACATCTTAGAATAAGAGACGACAAAATCTGCCAGAAGAGTTACAAACAGACAAGATGCACATCCAAGGCAGTGAATAGTGACAAAGCACTGTTTGCATGCGTGTTAGCAGGCACACAGATCAACTCTTGGCCTTGGTAAATGGCAAACAACCAACCTGTTGCTACCCTTCACTTCATCCAGCTCCTTCTGCAGTCTGGCACTCTTCTCCTCCTCCTCCTGCAGCTTCCTCTTCACCACACGGAGCTCCTGCTGAGCTTCACACTTGATGTCATTGGCTACAACCACTGCAGTCTGCAGGTCAGCCTGGAAACGCCTCCACTCCTCTGTGTCCTCCTGGAAAGAGCAATTACAACCCCAAACTGCTGTAAAAATGCACCCACTCGAGCTGAGCATTGAGTTATTGGTCTCTATTGCAGTGATCACAAGCAACCAGGATTTCCCCACGATTTTAAGGTGGTGCTGGGTCAAACAACACTTGCCTCTTTATAGTACCAAAAATATTGCCAAAGAAACTCATGCTAAGCTTTCCACTCCAATATTGCCAGGAAGTCCAAAGTGAAGAGGATGAAGACTTACAGGGTGCAGGAAGAATTTCTACATTTGCTCTAGGAAAACACAATGCCTCTCTCAAATCCAGCATTGCAATAAAAGCTCAGCTTAGCTTTGTCTTAGAGCTCAAACCTTACCTTCATCTGCTTAGTCAGAGCCTTCAGCTGCCTTTCTGTATCTTGTTTTTGTTCTTCTAGCTTCATTGCTTTACCTAGGAATGATAAAAAATGTGAAAAGATTATTAAACACACAAGGGCAACAGTGAAAGTGAAAATGAGAGGGCAGAGCAGCTGATTTGGTTTTGCTTCTGGTAATGCCACTAAAATAGACTAACCTGAAATTTAGCAAAGCCATTAAAACAGACTAAACTGAATAATCAGGAATGGAACCAACAATAGATTTGTTACTCAAACATCTCCAAAATACATTCTGCTATTTTCAGGTGTTAAACCAGACTGAAATTTAGAGAATCCCACGTGGATTCACTTACTCAGCACACACATCCCAAGGTATCACTGATGTGTGGAACAGCCAGTGGTTCCACCAGGTGGCAGCTCCCCATCCACAGCAACCTCTACTGCTCTTCCCAGGGCTTTGCCCTAAAAGCTCTTTAAAGGGGCAATAATTCCAATTTCTTGGCAATATAGGCAATACTGGCTACACTGAAGAATAAGGCTTGGACACTGTCTCTAATATTCCATCTATAGCACTACCTGTTAAAGCAGTACTTCTGTGCATGAGCAGAAGGGAATATCCCAAACTGGAATATTTGTACAGGACAGGCCTCCTCCTCCTCCCTGTTGCAGTCATACTGAGTCCCCCAAATAAGTTCATTTAAATCCCTTTTTTCCAGCTCCACCTACTTTCTAGGTCACTGATGAGCTGGTTATTGTGGAGTTTTATAGCACGATGCTGTTCCACCTGGTCTTCCAACTCGAAAATGGTCTCTTTCAGGTTTTTGATATCTGCTTCATTCTCTGATGTTTTCTCCTGCAGCTTCTGGCTGGTTCTGCTCAGTTGCTCTGCCTGTCGGTCACATACCTCCTTCAGCTGCCCATATTCATTCTCAGCCTGGGAGGGAGGAAACAAAGATGCAAGTTTGGCCTTATTTCTTAGGAGATGTCACTCATTAGAGGTTTTACTGGGCACCTCATGGATTTAAGAGCTGAAACTTTGTTCTAAGCGCTGTGTACATCCAGCTTTAAGGCCAATGAGAGTCTCAGGAAGCAGAGATGAGCTATGAATGTCAGTTTTCTTTCCTGGCAATAAAGATAATACAAGATGCTGCAAAGGAAATGAAATTTCCTATGTGATGACCACAATTCCAAACCAATCTCTGCAGCTAATGAAGGGAGAGGAATTATATTCCCGGAAAGCTCCCCATCTATTTCTGTATCACATTATGAAAGTGATATCACTGCCTTAGGGCCAGGATGATGATCAGTTCATCCACATTAACAATTTGCTGCTTTTACCATGTGCATTTTCAATGGACTGTGAAAACACACACAGCAGAGCCAGCTACTGCAGATAAGTGTATTTCTGGGTATGGGACATCTGGAATTACTGAAGGGGGTATCTGCTGCACTTCAGTTTGTTGGCTCAGCCCACTGATCAATGCTTCCAGGTTTGGGGGGAGCTCCCTGAGCATGAACATGTTATGGAAAAGGTGCAGGCTGCCAATTCAGTGAGCAGCACTGGCACAGCCTCACTGAAGGGCAGCCTTACAGAAGCCTGTGGTCTTGTTTGGGTGTCACAAATAGCCAGTGATTCAAAACAGCTTAATTCGAGGGAAGGGAAGAGTAAAAAGAAGGAAATCTGTGGTTTCCAAACCAAGCAATAAAAAGTTTGGTACAGAGTCTGAGCACTCAGCAGTTTTGCATTTATTCTTCATGAACTGCAGCTCCCGAAAGCACTTGGGAGCTTCCCCTACTAACTCCATTTGCTGTGGTCACCTATTTTAGCTGAAAGGACATCTGGATTCTCTAAATCACTCAAACCATGGAGGTGCTTTTTGGCAATGCTCTCTTCCTCTGCAGCCAATTTTATCATTCTTCTCATGCTCCCTTCCCCATACAGGAAAGGCTGCACACTCTCACTCTTTCTGCAGCACTGGGACATAATCACTGCTTGTGCTTTATTAACACTTGTTGCATGGTAACACTGCAGCTCCTCTGAACACCCAGGATCACACAGAAAATAGGGGCAGTAACTTGCTTAAGCTTGTTTGGAGCAAAGCTGTGAACTCAGAAATGAAGTAAATTGTTCTAAAATATTTTTTCCCATTACTTTACCTATTCCAAAACAGAGTATTTCTCTTTTTTTGTAAAAATATTTATGAGAATTATCACATCTGGAGCTTGACTGTGCATCATTAGCCATGTTGCTGGCAACTATCAGCTTCTCTGAGCATTAATTCATGTCCTTGTGTTCACACGACCAATGACACCTATATTTCACTGCTAATTAATTGTGATTCATTATTCAGAATTTAATATTCACAGCTAACTATTCATGCCCTTCTCTCCATCTGATTAGAAATTGATTTATACTATTTGTTCACATAATAATCAAAGTAATTTTTTATTGATCTGCTCTTTGCTCCAATTTTGATAGACACAACTCTGTTTACTAAAAGAGTAATTTCTACAGAAGATATTAGGACAAAATAGTTGTGAATTTATAAACACAGCTATGCTAATAGTTATTTCTGAGAAAATACGGATATAACAGCAGAAACTGAGACAATATTATATAACTCCAGCTTCCATTTAAAGCTAATCATCCAATTTAAATCCTGAAACTTATAATCAACAGTTCAACAACAATGAAAAGACCAACTTATTCATGGAAGGACAGAAACAACCACTTTATTTTGGAGCTGTTACTGCTTTACCTTAGAGAGCAGCCCCTGAATGTGCTTCAGTTCACTGTTTGCCTTCAGCAGCTCTTGTTTCAGCTCAGTGCAAGAGGCTTCTAACTGAGCCTTTTCTGCGTGGGCTACTTTGAGCATCTCCTGCACCTCGGAGTTGTCAGACGTGCAGCCCATCACGTTGATTTCTGCAGCCTTTTGTTTCTCATTCTCCAGCTGAGTTTTGAGAGAGCCATTCTCGATTTTCAGACCTTCCAAGGCAATTTTACAGTCCTCCAGACTTTTTGTCACTGTGCTGTTGCTCTGCTGTTCCGCTTCTAGAAGTTTAAGCAGCTTCTCATTTTCTTCTCTCAGGTTTTTTATCACCTGCTGGGCATCCTGATGCTCCCTTTCTAAGCTTCGCAGGCTGCTGGTTAACTGTTGCTGAATGTTGAGCAGTTTCTCTCTTTCAAATTGTGCTTTTTCAATAACTTCAGCACATTTCTGTTCCAGCTCGAGGACCTTCCCCTCTTGAGCTTCATTCTTGGATCTCTCTTGGAGGAGAGTCATGAGCTTCTCATTTTCCTGGCTCAGCTGCTCGGCTCTATCTCTGTGCTGACGGAAGGAAGTCTCCAGGAGAGCTTTCTCTTCCACCAGCTTCTCATTTTCTGTTGTCAGCTCCTGCACCATTTGCTGCTGATCCGACAGCTCCTGCAAAGTGGCCTGCAGCTCTTCTGCCGTGCTGTGGTGATTCTCCTCCATCTTTTGTATCCTCTCTGTAAGAGACGCCACAGAGAGGTCGCTGATATTGTTTGGAGAACTTCCTGCAGTGGAGCACTTGGAGCCTTTGAAGGGGTTGCTGCTGGCAGATGTAGGCCTGGAAGGCACATCTGCTATGTGCTCGAAGTCGGACGCGTCGGGGGACAGGGAGGCTTTGGTGACATCGCTGCTGGAAGAACCCGAATTGCGCAGGGCACCCCCGTTCACGTGCTGCCTGTGCTCCTCTGCTTCACCCCTCGACACGTTCTTGGATGGGCTTCCAAAACTGGACTCTTGGGTAGTTGGGGTTGGGAGGCTGCTGTCGCCTCCACTGCTTGTGGTTGTGTCTGAGAGAGGAGAGTTCTCCAGATAAAGCAATTTCTCTTTCAAAGCACGGTTTTCTTCTCCCAGGCTAGCAAGCTCTTTTTGGAAAGTCCTGTTTTTTTCCTGAAGGGTCCTTATTAACGGATCTATGTCGACAGGTGATACTGTTTCTAAATTTTGGTTGGAGGCACCCATTCCTTCAGCGTTGAGTGACCCTTTCTCTTTGCATTTCTTCAACTCACAACGAAGTTTGGTAATTTCCGAGTCTTTCGTCTTTGCTTCTGCCAGGAGCTCTTTAACCTGAGATTCCAGAACAGCCTTGTCACCAGTTTCATTCTCTTGCTTGGACTTGCTGGTGGGGCGCACGTGTTTGGTAGGAGTTGGTGCACCAGAAGAGGTGGGGCTGGGCTGAGTTTTCCTGGTGGTGGCTTGACCACGCAGCACAGCTCTCTCCCTGGACACGGACGAGGACAATTCCCGGGGTGCTGGGATCCCCGTGCGCTTCGCAGCCGAAACCGTTCCTTCAAAAACAAGGGGTGAAGTAAATTTGAGTAACTGCGTGAAGAAAACAAGTCTCACAACAACAATGCTGGAGCCTAGAGCAGCCCTGGAAAAAAATACCTGAGTGTTTGAATAGGTTTAGTCATGACTGACTGTGTGGATTCATGTTTCAAAGGCTTGTATTATTCTGCATTTCTTCCTTTCCCACCCCCTGCAAAGGAACACAGCCTGGTGAACTTTTTCCCAGTGTAATAATATAATACGTAAATGCTGCAATACATGAACTACAACCCCCTAGTAATTATATTGATGTAAAGATATAGGATATTGATTATTTGAAAGTAAAAAGTTCTTCACACTACGTTGTCAAATGCTGGATCTAATCCTAATAATTTCTGGGAAAAGTTCAGTAACTTAACAAAAGATACTGTCTTTGAAAAAAATGTATTTTTACCACACACAAAACTATTTGCATTATTCTCTGTTTAGGCAGACCGTCACAAAAGGAGGACTGAAACATTTATGCTGAGCACAGATCCAGTGAAATATAGAACTCTTCTGGCACTTCCAACACTAAGACAATTGTGTTGCTGCAGCTTCTTGCAGAGATGGATGAGAGATTTTCCATGTTATAAATGCCCACCCTCTTATGGAAGAAGAGCAAAAGGAGCTTAGAGAGTTGATGCTGTTCTGCTTGGTTGTTGTTTGGGTTTTTTCCCCACCAACCAACAATGCAAAGCATTATGTGATTACAAGGGAAATGAAGTTTATGAGTTGCTGATTTTCATCTTTCAAAGCTCTCTTGAAATACAGGACCCCGGGCACTCAAGGAACAATAAACGACATCTGAACCTTGGAAGTTGTAACAAGCTGGTTAAAGAGAACCTGGTCAAAGGGAAGGTATGACATGCCACTGCAAGTGACAACACCATGAATTTAAGAAAATCCTACTTTCAGGACCTTATTCAAAAGGAAAAGCCCTGAAGTACAGGACCATGAAGTGTGGGGATATGGCACAATGAGGAGATGTTGTCCAATGCAGCCACATAAACAGGATGCAAGAGCGAGTTATGCAAACAGAAAGGGTTTGTGAGCCAGTGTTTGCAATAAAAACAAGTTCCAGAAGGACTCTGGGGGGAAATCCTAGAATGAATTCCATCTCCCCTCATTCGGTAGGCTCTTTGCCGGCACACTTGTGCAGCACTCACAGAAAATCGAAGGGCATTAAGAGCAAATGCCTTACACAGCAACCTCATCACCCTCCCACAGCCTTCTCTGCGACGCAGGGCACGGAAGGGTTAACATGAACACCACCCCGTTTGCTCAGCATCTCTTTTGAAGAATGCACTGGGTTTATGGAGCCCACACAAACAGGAGCCCCTCCTCCTCGCCCCCAAACACACACACTCTGCAGCAGCACAATAAACACCCCCAGACAAAGAGCAGCTGAAGAAAAGCCCCCTGAACCCAGCGCAGAGCTGGCAGGAGAGCACAGAGAGCCTCTGTCATGGCAGGGGCACGGTGAGGCCAGAGACAAAGGCTGCAGTGTTTTTGGGAAGAGATACAGGGACAGGCAGGCCCACACAGCTTCATTCAGTCACCTACAGCTGGAGGGGACGGCACAGCTCCGGGATCTCCGGTGGAAAGCACCACGCAAGCGGAGATGGGAATTCTCCCGCTGGTCAGAGCCACAGGCTCATGGATCATCCCGTTCCCAACCCAACTGCCAGGATCTGGCACTCGCAAAACGTCCTCAGAGTGAGCTCAGCACATGAGCAAAGCTTGTGGTGTTCATTCAGCCAATACTGCGAGATGGAGGACAGGAGGGAAACTGAAAGGACCATGAGGTGATGTGACTTCCAGCAGAGAGACCCCAGCTCAGCCCAGCCCTGCTCAGGCACATGTGAACCCCAGGTGTCCAGGTGGGAAAGCACTCGAATGCATCTTAACCATGGAGTAAGACAAGTGCCCAGCATACAGAAGCAGTTTCCACACAAGCTGTAACCCTACTACAGTTTTAAGATGTAAAATCCACATTATAAATAGTCAGAGATGCTCTTAAGTGGAGCATAAGGGTTGATTTAAAGCCTTCTCTATGTCCTGGGCTTTTATTTGGTATCAGAGGGTTTTCTACCCTTCACACAAAATTTTATGACAAAGCAAGTGCTCTGAAAAACTTTTTTAATGCCCAAACCAGTTCAGTAACATGACTGTCAACCGGTCAGTACATGACTACGTAGTATTCTGTAAATAGTGGGTGGTTATTCTGTACATTACAAGAAATAGTGAGGCAATTACACATTAATACAAATTGCTTGGCACTAAGGAAAGCACCTTTTCCTGGGAGATCTGCAGCACTTGGAGCAATGCCAGCATGTTTCTAATAACCACCAGATGACAACTGCAACATGATCCTGAGCAATGGAAGACATATACATAAGGATAACAATTAATGATATTTAACTGGGATTATCTGTACTCCACCAGTTTGCCAACCAGTGCAGGCTTTGAGCTTACTCAATGTGCCTCATGTGTTTTGCAAGACTCCACGCTCTGCTGACTTGTTCTGTTGTAAATCACAAAGCATTTGCTATCCATCAATAACCATTAACCAACCTGGTTTTTTCACGATGTAGAAAGACTTATATATTTTCCTCACTCCACAAGCACCACACAATACTAAAAAGTCACAAGGAGCCTGGAAAAAAAGTAGTTCTAAGTGCTTATGTTGATCACAAAACACCAAATCAAGTACAAACACTACTTTAAAGTCTATTTTATGGGCAACCCCCCTCTGAATGACCTTGGAATTGAGCAGTGTAGCAGTTGCCAATCCCATAGCCTGAGGTTCCATAGGCAGGAACTGCACTTAGGGCTGTGCAAGTCCCCCTGGTGAGCTGATTAACTGGCCCCCAGTCTGGTGATGGGAATGTGGGAGACTCCAGACAGACACGTGCCTCCCAGGCTGCTGAATCCAATATAACCCTGATTTATGCTGCTGCTTTCAGTGGCTGGAACCACGCAGAACTTCACTGCTGGATTTGAGCAGGGAAGAGAAAAACAACCAGCCCTGAATCTCAGTGGAGCTCACCTCATCACCGTGTTCCTCACCTGGGGGCCCAGTAGGAGCTTCTCCATTTTCAGCTGTGAGGTATTAAACTGTAACAACAGATAGAGCTTATAGTTTTCCAGGTGCTTTAAAATTAACAGCTGTTTACCTCAAATCCTCTGAAACACATAATTAAGTTTAGGTTACGGGACAGGGAAGCAGAGAGAAATGAAAAGAGGTCACACTAAATCAGGATTAGGACCAGGAGCCCATGGCTTGTGCCCTGCTGTGCAGCTTTCCATGCACCACTTGCTGCCAGGGAGCACTCCCTGACTTCCCTCTGGTGTCAAAAGTCAAAGTATCACTTTAATGAGATAACAGTTGACCCCTAGAGATGATCTTCTGACATTTTAATCCCATTTTCAACATAGCTACAAAGTTTCTCGCAGAAGGATCAGGATTACTCTTCAGTTTTTCCACATTATGATCTATTTTTGATCTGAGCTCTCAGCACCTTCCATAAGGACACCCATAACCAGGAGAAAATGGATTATGGAATGGAGGAAAACATTTTCTAATCCTCCAAGGTGAAACACACAGGATTCTTGACCAGAAGTACCATGCAGGCAGTACAGCCACTGTAATTACTGAGATAGTAGGGTAAGGAGGAGTACAAGGCAAACATTTTACCAGTCACAGGGGGACACGTGTGACACTCTGGAATGAAGATTCAATACATTCATCTGCCTTTACATTCCATGTGCTCTGAGATAGCACATATCACTGCAGTAAAGCACCAGCCTTGAATTTACATTTATTTTACTTGACCCTTAATTATACTAACAGTTCAAACACCTGCTTCCCCAGTCCCAGAGCAGAGGAATAATCTCACTTGAGAACTGACAACATTTGACTACATAAACACCGTTGAAAATGTTCTAATTTCTGCCTTGAATCTATTTTTTAGAACTAGAGTCAATACAAAATTATTTGCCTCTGGCCTTTGTCCCATTTGTGTCCCACAACCTGCCCTTTTCTTAATCCTCCCCTCCATCAATATATTAATAACCCAAAGGTTAATGCCATGGCCTTCTGCTGTTCCACAGTGGAGTTAACAGGGAATGTTCCATTTAGTACCTTATTCCTCAATTTTAATCTCTTAAGTAAACAACAATAAAAACACATTTTCTCCTTCAACTTATTCAAAATTCCACGTCAGTAATTCATTGTTCCATAGTTTAAGTAGGTACTAAGCCTCCTGCATGCAGAGCCCATCTATGTAATTTAAGCACTGATCACCGAGTCATCTCACAAAGCATTTCAGTCATGTAAGACTAAAGCATGGAGACAGATGCAGCTTTGGTGTGATGTTTTTAAACAATGGATACCTTATTTGAATTGCAAGGGCAGGATAACTAACAAGAAATAAAAGAAAGCTATTCATAGCACTCTGCAATGTTCGAGTCATACATTTCAGAGAGGCAAACTGTTGCCTGCAGACAAGTTTGTCCTCTCATGAGGGATGTTACAACTTTGTCATCCCAGCTCCTGCTCTTGTAACAGAGCAGCAATTTCACTGTCTCGTGTCTGTCTTCCCTAAATCCACCTCAGAAAGGACAGTGCAGCAAGAGATTGCAACAAGGAATTAAGGACTAACTCACAGCCTCCCTGGCAACAGAAGACTGGGGTGGTTCTGTCATTCTGGAATTCTGTTCTCACATGCCAGGATGTTTTAATAAAATTTCCCATCTGAACAGAACTCTGGAGCCTCAGATACAGAAGTGGTTCCTTGAGGGAAAGGTCAGTCTAAATCAAGTGGGCTGGAAGCATTTAGCACCATGGCTAAGTAAAGGGAATATTAACAGCCCACGCTTGTACAGCAAATAAAAAGAATTATTAAACCACACCACACACTTTTATTGTGCTCTAGCACTTGTGGTTTAGCTGAAATATGTCCTTCTTCACAATTCTGGCTTTCAGCTCATCCTCTGGCTGTGACTTCAGTAGATCCTGGATGCTTCCTCAGGCTTTGCCAGGATGTGCTGAGGATCCAGAGCAGCACCAGGATCACACAGCAACAGCCAGGCAAGGCAGGCAGGTACCCTGTGCTCAGCCTTGCCTGAGAAAGGTCCTGTCACCACTTTTAGTTTCTCAGTAAAACAAACCTGGGTCACAGGAGCATCTTAATTCCACCTGGTTTATGACACCTGGTCTAGGACACCAAAATACAGCTGTCCAGTGCCATTTCAGATGATCTTTAGGTATATTTAAAATACCTTCACTGCACTGAAAGATTTGACAGCACCTGAGGGAGATCTGTCCCCTGCTCCAGTGGCAGACAGAGCAACTGGGATGTCTGAAGACACCTTAGGTGCCCCCAGACATTGAACTGACCAGTCTTTCACAACAGATTTACAAACTGATGTTAGAAGGCAGGTAACAGCAGCTTTTCTGTGCTATACTCAGAATTCCTCCAGTAGCCAAGTACCCTTTAGCTGATTTCCAGCTACACAATGAACAATTTAACACAATGGATCAATATGGGTTTCATGACATCATCGATCTGAATTGAGTCACAGCCAAGTCACAAAAGCTGGCATTAGTTTGGAGACACCACACTCTCTGTTGACTCCCTATGATAAAGCAGCACATGTTACAGGGAGCCTGGATGTGTTTCTGACTTCTTTTGTCAACTCAGAGTAAAGTTTTCAAGAACCTAATTAACTTGGTGTTTAAAATCCATTTTCCAAAAGCGGATAAGCCACTAAGACCTCAAAGCTTAGCTGAAAGCCCAGGGGACTTGGCAGATCCCTTTCACCCTGTTCCAGCATTGATCCCGAGATTGATACTGAGACTGATTAAAAGTCAGAGAGGGATGTCCTTTGGGAAAAGGTGACTGTACAGCACAGAGGGAAGATTGCTGTACACCTGATTCCTTTAAAGCACTTTTTCATTAAAAGGTTTCAGCACACATTTGTTTTATTGCAACACCCTATTATCTCCTGGCCTTTTTTTCCCCCTTTAAAGCAAATGAAACAGTTAAAAAACAATTTCCCTGCTGACCAGAGATCTTCTGATATCCAAATTAACAGGAAACACACTGACACATTTCACGGTGGCATGAGGAAAAGCAAACATTGAGAAGCAGGGCAGATATAACAGCAGCCCTTACCTGCACTGCTGGGCTGCTTCATCCCAAACCTACAGAGACAAAATCCCTGCACACATTCTGCCACACTGCTTAGTGCCACTATCCTTAAACCTCTGGGAATGGTAAGACAGCTTGGTAACAAATACTTCAGGGATGCACACAACTAAATCAAGCCATGAGGGAGATCTGAATCAGTCCTGAGAGCTTCTTGGGGGCCGAAATGTGAGTGGGACTGGATGCAAAAGGTTGGATTTTCAAAGAGCCAACCAGCACCTACTAATATTTTCAAAACTGCTTAAGCTGTTTAAAACTTCATATTTCAGAATGAAATGGCTGAAACTTCTGCTCCACCATCGGCTTAGGCAAAAGTCAGGATAAAGAATGACACTATTGTACTCTGGCAAACTATCACGGCTTGATCTGCTTGAAACGCAAAGGGAATGAGCTGAACGGGATCGCTGTCAGCGTTCTTCCATGACAACAGCACTGGATACTCCTTGGATAATCCTCAAAAACTCAGAGGAGCGCACCATTCTCCATCTCTTTTAGGGCTGTCCTACAAAAAGACAATGCTCTCTGCTACCTGGTGTTTATGCAGCAGCAAACAAAGCAAACCAAGGCTTGGCCAGTCCTGGTGGTTCCGAATTAATCAGTCTGTTTGCAGAGTGTTAGTCACAGAGCCAACACCTTCACAGGTCAGCAGCTCCTTGGGAAGGTTCACTTGTACTCCACCTAGGTTTAAAAGGAGACAAGGAGATGGCTCCAGAACAACAAATGTGGTTTTGATAATCCAGCACTAATTATCTATAGAGGCTTCTGCTGAAATAGGGCCTTCTACTCACTTAGCAAACACAGACTAGGAGTAATTAAAACCTTAACTTTTTTTCTGAATCATTTTAATGGCCAATTGGGCTGTCTGGCCTCCCTGATTGCACTGTCTGTGGAACAGGAACAATATGCAACAGGAGGAAAGAGCTGAAAGCCTTAATGCAAAGATTTTGATCTATGTAATCACTGTGGAGAGCATAGGAAAGCAACCCAAGTACTGATATTTGAGATGGAGGAAAAGAGTAAGAGACCAAAGAGAAATAAATTATATTACAAAGTATTAGGGAACAACAGATGACTGTACTGAAAAAGCTACGCTAGCAAAGAAAAAGCAGCAATAAGCATCTTGATTTGAGTAATTCCTAATTTAAGACTACAGAGACCCTTAACATTTGAGCTGAACACTCGGTAAAGGTTGGCTGATTTTTTTAGTTAGAAATACGAGCCTAGAGATCTGAAGTGCAAAAAGAAAAGGCTTTTTTGGTAACTTAAAGACTCTATCATGACAAAACTACTTGTCTGTCAGTGGTTTAAATCTGCAGATGAACTATTGGTAGGACATTCTTTGCAAGGGTGGCCACCACAAGAGACTCTCCCATGGCAGGAATGTAACTCAATAGTAGAGACGACCTTATAGTTGAAGCATCTTCAGTTAGTTCAAATTTTAGCATCTAAACAAGTACTCAGAATCCAGAAAAGCCCCCAGTAAGTTTCATTGTGGTTTTTGAAGAGAAAAACGTCTGCTGCACAGTTAAGGAATGATCACACATGATTTATTTTCAGCTTGTTGGATTCACCTAATCAATAACTCTGTCATCTTGTCCTTGCACAGAAAATCATATTTAATTCTTCCAGAAAAGTGTTAAAATGGAAATAGAAAGAGATCAGCTCTACTGAGTATCTGGTGGTTCCAAGCTCAGCACAGCCACAAGAACTGAATTTCAAGTTCACTTTGTCTCAGCTCAATTCTATTACAGTGGAAACAAGGTCGCATTCAGAAGGTAAATGAGACGAGATCTGATCAAAACCCTGTTCACAAAGTCTCATTGTGAATTTCAGTTGACTTTCTCTGCTCTTTATGGGCCTGTTCACATACAATTCCTCTCTGAATAACAGCAAGAGTAGTTAAAATCTCTTTACCCTGAGAGACTTGCCAGTGTCCACACAAAAGAGTCCCTCTGAACATTTCTGATGCTATTTACTTGAGTTTCCTGGAAGTTTTTAAAGTCTCAGCTGAAAACTCAAGCCTGCATATCCCTGTTTTGAATAAAATTTTAAACCCAGAAGTACAAAAGCAGTGCAGGCTCTACTGTAAGAGGGAACTTGCTCCCAAATCTCAGGACCAAAGATCCATTTGGAAAGTGCATTGGCCAAGGTAAGAGACAAGAACTGCTCTGTGCATGCCCAATCTTTGCTCTCACAAATCCAAACCTCCCTTTCCAATCTGCTCAAGAATCAAGAAGCATCCCAGGGGCTCCAGTGCTCCACAAGGCTCTGGCACCACGAGAATCACGAGGGTGCTGCTGTGCTCACCCCCAAATCAGGGACACAAACCCACATTGCCAGCACGGGTGCAGGTCACAAGTGGGATGGAATCTACCCCCGAGCTGCTTTGGATTTCTGGAGTACCCAGCAACCTGGCATAACAAACACTCAGCCATCCAAAGCAAATGTGCAGGGAAACTCTATATCCTACACTTGCTGGAATATCCCTACGGTAAACTCAATGCTACTTTTTTTGGAACTGTTAATACCACTGGGCCTGCCAAAAACTTTAGTCACCTACAAGTTATACCCCTTGTCTACCCCCCAACAAAAGAATGACTGAAGTTTTTAGTATGTAGCATTATCTCAAAATTTATCTGGTGAAAGTTACAGAAATCGAGAATTTTCCCTTTTTAAAATGAAGTTGCTGGTTTTAATGCAAATTTGTAATTTCCACAACCATCACAGCTCATTATTAAAAAAATATGTAATTTTTATATTCCTTAAGGGGGTCTTGACTCTATATACTTGAGACATTAGCACACCAAAATTATTGGGATTTCTGTGTACTATGAAACTTCCTGATTTTGTTTGTTCTGGAACATTTCCTGCCCACGCGCCTGTAAAAACAAATTAGGATCAGGTAGAATCATCTCATACCTACAGCAAAATCAATTTTAAGCCAAACTCTATTCTGGTGGTTTTTTAGACAACAACTGTTAAAAAAACCTGAGAAAAATACTGACAAATACAAATTCTTCTGTGAAGAGGGACAAAATCACTGCTGTTTCAC
This sequence comes from Daphoenositta chrysoptera, assembly GCA_013397915.1. NCBI lineage: Eukaryota > Metazoa > Chordata > Aves > Passeriformes > Daphoenositta > Daphoenositta chrysoptera. The sequence continues at coordinate 373,581 of VZRO01004832.1, read as the reverse complement.
TGAAATGAGAGATTTTCTGTTTGATCTGGTTGGTAAGTTTGGAGTTTCCTTTGTTTTCCTACCTGTTTCTAAGGCTTCTGCTGTCCAGAAGGTGTTCAGCAACTGCTGTGGGGAACATCCTTGGAGTTACTAACAGAACGTGATGTTCAGAAAAAGCAGGGATTCGCTCCAAGATAAAGCAGAGAACTAATTTGTCAACTCCTATGGCTGTACTAGGAATATTCCTGAGATAAATGACCACTAGCTAGAGTAAGAATCCCAGTATTTTCCTTAATTCTAGCTTGCAGACAAGGAGATAATTCTCCTCAGCTCAGAAAGCAGCTTCCCAACTAATCTAGCCCAGAAGTTCTTCACTCAGCCATTGCTGGGTTAACAGTGGTGATAAAACATCTGCACTTCCATTTCAGGAAAATACAATTATAAGGGATAAAATACCAGTGTTGAGTGTTTCGAGAAGTACAGGAAATTAAAAAGCAAACAAAGCTAACCAGCCCTAAATCTAACCATACCAACTCACTTAACAGTGGCCATCAGTAGATGTGTTCCTCCATGCACAGTGGTTTTTACAACTGAATGTGATCTGCCGCTCAAGTTAATGAAGGAGTTTCCTAAAGCCTCCTGCTCCAAGAATTCAAATGGAAGGAACAGTGAGAACCCTGCTCCTTCCAGACAAGTCAGGTGCTGTGGATCACTCCTCTAACCATCAAAATACACCTGACATCTCTGCACAAGCACAAAGCATAACCAAATTTAGATTTTTAAGAAGGGAAATGCTTAATATCAATATTTTCACAATTAGAAGGGTCATTCACTCAACCCTTAACTGTTCAGGAGCCCATGCTATGGATAGAATCATGGAACTGATAGAGATACCTGCATGGGACTTTATCACCCTTTTGCTTTCTTTGTTAAATTCATTGTCCTTCCCACTGAGGGAGCAGAGCCACCACAGGGGAAAAGAGAAGCCAAAAATGCCTCTCCAAGCACTGCTGTGGAGTGCTTTGTGTCAGGAATCCATGATCCCAACCCTTCAGTTCAGGAATGCTGCCCCACACTCGGCCAAAAGGCCAGTGCTGACCGAGCCAAAATAACTTCTTTCCTCATGAATTCCCAAACCCTGCTAATCCAGAAAGACTGGGGAGGGAAAGGGATCAAAAATGGAAACATGAAAAGAGGTTCCTCCTTCTTCCCTAAAAGGGCAGAACTTAAAAGCTACAGACTTTTTCTTTTTAAATTGTTTGCTTAATAACCAGTTTGCATTGCATTGGTGTTACAACTGCCTTTTGTTTACTGAAATGTGATGACCACATAATAAACCCAGTTTTATTGTCATTTCCAGCCTGCTTCTGTGAGGGGGTGGGGACAGGACTCTGATTTTAGTCTCCACAGCTCATCCAGAGCTTCAGCTCAGCCCACCACAGTGCTAAGGGAGCTGGAGCAGCCAATACTGGGAACTGGGCTGAAATCATTAGAACTATCAACACAGGATGAGACACATCAGGAAAAGAAATGAGACAGAAGGGGAGAGGAGAAAGCTCATAACATAATGAGATGTTTATCTATAAAACATTGCCCACTTCAAAGCAGGAAGAGCTTTAACTCCTTGGTTAAAAAGAAAAAGAGCTTTTAATTAAAAGATCAGTCAAAGATTTTCCACAGTCAAGCAGCCTCAAAGAAACTATGTGTGGAGGAGGCTGAGAGTCATTTTTAACATGATTAGTCCATTCTTCAAACTCAACAAGGTTTTATGAAAGCATTTCTCAAGATCTAGAAGATAAGGACTGTGGAAATATCTCCAGCCACTCAGAAGGATCTCTTCCCTTCTGACACGTCCATCCTCATCAGCTTTTGCACTGGAAAAGCCTGGAAAAAAAACTCTGATAGCTCTGTGCCTCCCACCTCATGGCAAGATAGATTGTAATCCTAGGACCCACGGGTTAAGCAAAGTTACTGCCATGGACTTTAGGAGGCCTGGAAACATGACTTGAAATATTTCTGTACACTGCTCTAGTCAGCTGAAAACAGGCTGTACTGAGCACACAGCCTTCCATTAGACAAAGGTTGAAAAGCCTTTAAAGGTTTAAATGAATTACACCACTACTCTGGAACACTCTTTCCATTCAAGGAATGTTTCCAGACAGGGATGGACACGACACCACCACTTTATCCCCTCCCAGCATTACAGCTGACACTACATGCTCTGGGGAACAAGACTGTGAACCACTTCCCTTTGGTCACAGAATTTTTTAGTGGTTTTTCTTTTCTGAAAAAAACCCCAGGGTTTTGACAATTTAGCCTTAAATAAGTAAAACGCAACACGTTCTCTACAGGCTGCAGTTTAGCAACTATTTCACATTATTGCAGATAGACAACACCAGGGCTATTGCAGAGAATACCAGTTCCTGGAATGACTCCTGTTCATGGAATCTCAGTCTTATCCCCACTTACCAGCTGTTAATTATGACTAATGAACCTTATGCTGAGTTGGTTCTGTTCTGCACAAGCACAGGGAATTACCTCTGTTATATTTCAGGAATCAGAACCATTTTCATCTGTGAGAGTAAAGCATTCAGTCAGACTTTTGAAGGTCTTTCCCATATTGCAGAGAACTCAGTTCCTGCCAACAAATGTATCATTATCCACACCCTTGTGGAAACAACCCCTATAAAAATGATTATATGAGCATAATTATTTGGTATCACAAGGATTTCTACATCTTCAGTAGAAATGCTGCAACGGCAAAATGAAGAAGTCCTTTAGGGTGTGAAAAATACAGAAAAATATCCTCCTAATGCAGGGAAGAAGCCACCTTTGCATTCTACATTGTTCAGACTAATTAAAACAGCTTTCTATCCTTAGTACAGGATGGGATTCCTTAATTCAGTAGGGGAAGAAAGAAAAGTCATCCAACATAAGTAAAATATGTGAAAGGATTAACTGCACCCCATCCCTAAAGCCATTTTCATTCCATACATTAATAAATATGATTTCATTGAAGTTCCTGCTAAAATTCTTCCTTGCCCGAGTAGCAATGATTTTTAACACTTAGCACCAAAGCATCCATCAGGACAGGAAAATGAGGAACAGAACTCTGCTCATGGGATATGGACACATTTGCTTTGCTCCTCATAGTTTTCCTAACTGAACAAATTCCAGTCAAAATACAAAATGCACAGAGCTGGTAACAAATGGAAAATCTACGTCCCTGTTTCAGCCAGCACATCCCCTACACATGCTCAGAGCTGAACCCTGCAAACTCGTGTTAGCCCCGTGCTTTCCCAGGAGTGCATTTTTCCACTGATGAATATCAAATTTGCCTGTAAGAACTTCAAATGTAAATTTTGCTGTTGGTAAAAATATAGAGCTTGTTAGCTGTGTGCTAGAGAGCCTGATGAAAAGGGCAGGAAGCTGCAGCTCTGATGTAATTTATAGCCTGAGAGAACCGACCCATGATCACACAGCACACAAGGACAGAGTGCTCTGCCCCAGAACATGCAATCCATATCTATTGATGCTCGTGGAAAAACATTTAATGAAATATAATAGATGGAACATTCCAAAGAGAATGCATGCCTACTTTGGATTACAGGAAGAAAAAAGTTGATGCATGGAAAATCTAACAGTGTCTAATACCATCATTAGAGATTGCAGTTTTAGATCATCTTCAATCATCAGGCTCAAATTGCTTGGAGATACAGAATAGGAAAGTATCAGAAAATAATGAAAACATCAAATATTTGTCAATCTTCTAGTGTCAGTCTGTGAGAATCATAGAAAAATCAAATTAAGTTCTCCTCAAGCAATGCAGTACAAATGAAATCAGAGAAGTACTCTGCCTCAGTTTTACAACCTCATGTTGTTCTGAAAGCTGCATTCCCTGTGGAAATCAGATTTTATGAAGAGTAAATTAGTAAAATTGGGGAGGAATTGAAGAGAGAAAAAAATAAGATAGATTACTTTGCTGAAATACTGGTAGAAGGTCCAGAACACAGGACTGCTTCTGAATAAACTCCTCAGTACCTCCAGGGCTCTGGCAGATGTCAGTGGGAAGACCAAGGGGCAATACTTGCTCAAATTTCTTTGGCCAGCTCTACAACTGTAAGATCTTGAGGAGTCAAATATAGCCCAAACAAAAAGAAGCAAGCTTCTCTTTTTCTCCAAGGCCAGCATTATTCCCTTCTCCTTTCACCCTTTTCCCTCTTTCAAGTCATTTAATGCCATGTCAGAACCAACACAATCACAACCATCTCCTGGCTGCTTCCTTGTCACTCTGCAGCTGTCAAGCACGTTAATTACCTAATGAAACAATCAGCAAGAAAATTAGCTTTCACATTTACTATCATGTTAGATCTACCACTGGTAGGTCCTCAAACACCACCAGCACTGGGGCAAAAGCACAGTCCCCAGCTCTGGACCCACAGGACAAGTTCTTGCTGACCAGCTCATTCAGCAGGATTCCCAGAAGCTCCCTGCCTTAATCCAAAAATGACTTTGTTTTGCTGATGGAAATTAATCTCACACATAATGCATAAACCACATCCTGCTGCCTGCCATGCCCTAAAAGTTCTTGTAAAAGCTGTTGTCCTGCCCATGGAGAAAGTACTCCCACTCAGCACATCCTCCCAGCCAATGCAGAAAACTGCTGGGAAGGCCCTGCAGCGTAGGAGAATTTATTGATGATCTTTTCCATTAATTTAGCATTCATTAGGCTTTCAACTTGGAATCAGGGGACCTCAGATTATCACTTAACGCTGCCTCAGATAATTCCAGAGGTAAATTACTCACACTCGTGACTAAATTCCTCTAAGAGGCCAGTCCAGACTGTGACAGTCTCTGGCCGTCCCCGTTTCAGTGGCCTGGGAGCAGAGGAGACACTGCCCCTGACTGACGTGTTTGTCAGTCCTTCTGAAATGATTTGTTCATGTCAGTCCTGTCAAGTCACCTCACAAGACCAATCAACAGAGCTGGCCCTCACTGGCCTTGGAAGAGAAGCTTAAGTCAAGTAAAAATTACCCTCCAGGGGAAAATAAACTTCTTCAATACCAGTTTAATCAGCAGTGTGTTACTACTCTGAAAAATGAGAGCATCTATAAACCCCCCATGCAAGAATGACTTGTGGGAGGAAGAGGTGACTAAGGAATTGAACTATCCAGTGGAGAGCAAATTGTGGTTTGTTGGCTCCACTGGGAACAAAAGGTCTGTGGCTCGCTGCCCGAGCTCCAAGAGGACATGACTTGCTGTCGGTATTTCCATGAAAGCTGTTATGTGATTCATTAGCTTTGCTGGCCCCTCTCTCCTCCCTCCCTTCCCCCCACACCATCATTAAACTCATCTGGTCTCTCGAGCCCTTGCTTGGCAGAAATGGTGTTCTGACATCCACCAGAGTTGAAATGAACGGCTGCCGTGTTTGGGAGAAAGGGAGAGAGGCAGAGGAGGGAGACTAAAGAGAGCACCCAGAAAAGATCTCACTACACACCCTGAAAACAAAGAACAGAAATGACAAGAACCTGTATTTTTACAATAGCATTTATCTTGAAAGTCTCTTACGTTTTACACTGAAAAATCCCTTCCTCAAACCTCAAATGAAGCCACCCCTGGGCCAGGACAAAACAGACATAAGAAAACAGATCAATACTGACTCAGTGCATGCACTGACACTTGATATTCTCATCCAAGCCATGTAAGCATGTTTTACAAATAAACACAATCCCAAAAAAAGCCTAACCCTTGGATAACCCCACCCGTCACCTTGTTCCAACAAGAGAAGTTAACATTTCCCATTCAAGCAATTCTTTCACGAAAGTTTTTGTGGGTATTGAGTCATTTTTTCCCACCTCTTCCCAAAGATATTAATCATCCATCACCTGCAGATGTTTAGAGGATAAACAACCCCCCCATCACCGTATCAACCAGTGTCAAAGAATGTCAGTGCTCCTGTTCAGAAATAACAGGAGGCCTCCCTGTTTCCAAGGCAAACTATGTTTGAAAGGCTTTCTCCCAATAAATACGGTGCATTGGATAACTCTGGAATCTTCCACACAACTCCCAGGAAATGTTCCAGCTATTCCACAGGTGCTCTGGCCTGTGTTTGTATACACAAATGTTTCCTTTAGCTTGGGCAGCCAGCTTCTAAAGCAGAAAACTAATTCTGCTGACAAACTGCTGCAATATTTGCTCTTGTTCCACATCATTTTTTACACTACTTTATAGGTGTCTTCATTCTAAAACCTCCACTGGTTTTAAAAATATGAATATTCAGAGCACTGGGGTATAGCAGAAACACCAACCACTTGCAAGGAGCAGAGTTTTGGCAAACAAGTGATGCAAACTTGGGTCACAGACCACAAAGTTCTCACAAATGATTGTAAAAGCTGTTTAAAGTAAGTTTTAAATTAGAAGTTAGGAAAAGCCTAGAGAATCTAATGTTATTACAAGCAATCCTCTCAAATCCTTGTTAGACACTCTCACACTCTTAGGAAGACAGATTAATTTGAGATGATACTGGGCTGTTACAGAGTCTTGTCTTCTGTTCAAAACATTCCCATTGGACACCAGCAGTGGATTTCTTTCCTCTTTCTCCCTCCACAGTCCCTTGCTCAGCCAGTCCCATTTCCTTGATTCTCCTGTATCAATGTGTTAACTTTCAACTGCTCAGCTTGGAGGCAACAATTTCCTTCCTGCTCCTGGACAGCACTGACCAGCCAACCCAGAATTCACACTTAATAGGAAAACGTGTTAAGGTACTTAATACTCTCATAAATAAGTGAAAATAAGTATTTTATTTGAAATTATAACCTATATCGTAACAGGATCAGATTTTTAAAGACTTCAGTGCCCACTGACACCAAGAGGAGGAACAAAGCTGTCCCCAGTATCCCAAGATGGTAATGGGGAACAAGAGATGAGCCATAAGAAGTCCATAAAGTTTCCTAAGAAGGAGGATAAACAAGATCACCCTGAATGTCGTGCTCAGGGAAACAGGTTAATTTGGTTGTCTGTCGCTGAAGCTGCCTCATGAGCTAAATCAATAAAGCAACCCATTCCTGGGGTTTAGCCTGGTTATTCCAACACACAAGCTTAAGAGCACCACAGTTGTTCAAGATGTTGGTGCTCCTGAATGAGAGCTGAATTAAGTTCACTCAAGCAGAAAAAAAACTCAGAGATACTACTACGTCTAACATTCTGATGTGAGAAGCAAGTTTTTACATCCCAGCTGTCAAAAACCAACACAAACTCTGAGTTCCAAAGCCAGAGCTCTCATATACGATAAGGAATATGTTGTCAGAGTTCTTTTTTGTCAGCAGGAATGTTCCTGACACTTTTTCATGGTTAAACATTAGAGTTTTGAACATGTCGTTCAATAGAAAACACTGCTTTTCAGTCCTACTCATACCTTACAAACAGTGAGGACATTAAAACAAGACTTAGTGCAGCCTACACTCAAAACCAGAATAGTTTAAAAACTGCATAGGTGCAGCAGAAGTGTAACTCTTTCCTCCTCAATAAAAAAATAAATCAAGAGAAAACAAAGGATGAAAGAGGTTTTTCAAACCCGCAGGGGGTCTGCACACTCATTTATCATCCGTGTTAATAGCAATAAGCTGTTCAAATGGCCCTGCAAAATCAGAGTCTGTTTGCTCCAACTGATCAAAAGTTAGCAGTGTATCTCCCCGGGCCATTATCCAGCTCTCCCTTAGTTTATTATCAGTACTACCCCTCCTAAATGACATTAACACGTTTAGCTCCAGCAAAACTTCGCCGGCTGGTAGTGGCCAGCGGATTTCGGGGGCTGGGGATGGAGGCAGCCATACTTTCCAGCCTAAAGTTTAACTTTCCCTTAGGGCAGCATTTCTTCTGGTGACTGGATACTGGCAGCTTTTGTGTTCTTCATTAGCCCGGTGATTAACATAGTGCTAGAGAGTTCTCACTACACCTCACTGCTGTTCCAGCACTCGCTGGCAGATCTATTGTGAGAGATCCCTGAGCAGCAATGCAGCCCTGGCTAACAATACCAGAGATCAGGTACATCTGTATTTGCTCTTAAAACAATACCTACGTATCTACCCGAAGTCATAGAAACCCCTGATCAAGCAATAACAACTTTAATGGGATTTTGTGAATGAAATTCCCATGGCAACAGCAAGAAACAGAGTGCCAAGGAAATACAACGGATTGCAGTTTTAAGTGTGTTAGAGGCTTCTAAATTCGGAAAGAAACGAGGAAATAAGCAGCAGAAATCAGCGGACCCACGGGGTTTTCCCCCTCATTCAGCATTTGAGAAACAAGCAAAATAAACCAGAAGGCAACCAAAGCAGCACTACGGCATCGGGAACAAATTAGCAGCCGTGCTGGTGTACGCTGCAGACATTTGGCACACGGGGAATGCGATCTACCTGATACCAGCTCTCAGCTTTCTATGAAATCTGCTCCTGATTAACATGCAGAGCACTACACTTCTGAAAGGACAATGGTGGGAGACCTTCCACAAAGGCATCATTTTAAATTCTAAGGCCTGGAAAATTTCAGGCCTCAGGCCACGAACAATGGTGAAGGCTAACACAGCCAAGCTGCAGATCCTGACAAGTTCTATGCACATCACTACATCGGCTCTGGAACTTTTTAGCTGCATCATGCAAACTATGCCAAAAAAAAAAAAAAAAAATCTGTCAGCGAACAGGGTCCCTCCCTTGCAGGCGTTCTGCTCCCAAGGATTCCTTTCAGAAAAGCTCCCCTAAGGACGGTGCTGCGATCTCAGGTACGGAACGGCAATAAAGCCCATTTACAAGGCAAGCAGCAGCAGTGTCCCCAGCAGGCTGGAAGCCACCAGCGTTCGGTGTGACAACAGCCCGGTGCCGGCTCAGCGGGCGCCGGGCTCAGCCCCGAGAACACAACGCCATCCCCGCGGCCCCGCCGCCCGCACACACCTTGCTCGTGCTCCTCCACCCTGCCCGGCTGGTTGCCCATCTCCGGCGGCCGCCCGGCTCCTCCCNTCGGCGGGCCGGGCTGGGCAGGGAGCGGGGCGCAGCAGCGGGGCAGAGCCGGGGGCCGCCCGGCGGCCGCCGCGGGAAATGCAGCGCTCCGGCCCGGAGCTCCCCGCGCTCCCCGCCCGGAGCGACGCCCCGGCCCCGGCTGGAGCGGGGCTTCCCTGCCCTGCAACAGCCGTGGCGGGGACGGGGAACAGCGCAGAGCCCGCTCCGGGCGATACACCACGGTATGTCTATGCAAAAGGCTGAAACGCGGCTGGGAGCGAAGGAGGGCGGAGGGACCCTCAGCAGAGACCTGAGCAGTCAAATGCCTCCAAAGCAAAGCCAACGTTAATTTTCTACAATTCCGCCACCCGAAGCATGCTTACGATGGAGCAAACAGACCCTGCCCACAGAGCTAACTACACTGCTGAGCACAGCACTGACATGTTTGGGCAAGGGCAGCTCTTAGCCGTCACAAAAATCAGGGGACCTAATTTAAGAAATGCTCAGCATCTTGTGAAAGCATAGACACCCAAAGGATGCTGAAATGAAGACTGTACTCCTCTGAAAACCTGACCGTGATTGTGAGCATGAGCCCTTTCTGACAAGTGCCATCTATCAGATCTGTTCGATATCCTCTGGGGCTGTTCCTGGGTCAGCCCAGCACCCCCAGCTGCTCTCAGCCTCCACTGGTGCTGAGAACAGCACAGCAGGTTCACATCCCTATTATATTAAACAATATGCAGGGTTCCATGAATACTATTAAAATCTACTTCTCTTTATTGAAGTAAGGACGTGGTGTTTTATTATTAAAAGACTATTACAGTGATTTCCAAATTTCCCCTCATGCTAGCTCCTTGCAAGCACTAATAAAACCACAATCAAACCTGACAGCCACTACTACATCTAGACCTGCAGCCACAAACAGGAGCAGGTTTCACACCATATCTCTATCATCAATATTTTTGCTTGTGACTGGCACTGCGAGAGCAGCTGCATAGGACAGGCCCACCCAGAGCCTGGCCAACAGCCCATCTCTCCAAAAAAATCAGGATGCTCCACACTCATGGAGCCCTGATGTACATGGGAAACAAGGGTACTGAATGACTCCAGTGATCAGTTTCCATTATGTAGATAATTAACAGAATCATCTTGAGGCTTGGTTTCAACAAGAGCGTTAAAAACAAATTCAGAAATAATAAACTAATGTGTCTCCTAGGCTCAAAACAGCCTGAAAATAAAACATGGAGAATTAATCTATCTAGTTGTGAATCCATTGCTTCAAATAAAATATCTGGGGACCATTCAGTATGATAGAAGCAGAATTTTGCTTATATTTCAGTATAATAGAATGAGTTCATTGTCAGTCTTAAGCTTTCCATTGTTCTTCCTCTGACACTTTATGGATGAAGTGAGAAGTTTTCATACAGCTGTCTATATTTGGATGACATTAAACAACTCCTGTCTACCTCTGTCTTATGACATGTCAAACACAAAATGCTTTGTTTAATGAATAAGCCATCAAAGTTCTATAAAAGGGAATCAGTGATAGTGCATTCTTTCTCTAAAAGTCGTCTTATGATCTCTTAGGTCTTGTATCTTACTGTGGTGGGTACTGAGCCTGCCCTTTCCAAGGTACAGATGCAAACATCCTCCAACTGCTGTTGAAATGTATCTCCCAGAGAGATTTTCTTCCATTACAGACTAAAGAGTGACTTCTGCTTTTCTTCAACAGGACTCACCTGAGGGGCTGCATTAGCTGAGAGGGTCTGTTGGGCTGATAAATCCTGAAGCTGAGCATTTATTACTTCATCACCTGCTTTCTATTTCTGTAATCACAAAAGGGAATAGCGTAACAAGGTCCCAGTGCAGCGCTGGTGCAAGCCTGGAGTAATTATAAAATGTAATCACTGAGTCAGAGCAAACACACCTGAAATCTGAGCACTGTAGAAGAGTCAGGACTGGAAGAACCAATCTGTTATTTTTGACAGTGGCACGAAACGTAAGTCAGAACATTCTAACACCATGACAGGGAGAATGACATCAGGCCAAAGACTTCTAGCCCAGGCCCATAATGAAAGGTAAAGCACAAATTTTTAAATACAGCTACAGCCTGAGCAGAGGGCATGGATAAGAGATGACTGCTTAGGGAGCTTGCAGCTCAAACTGAGAAAAAAGAAAAAGGAATAGTAGCAAGCACAACATGGGGACTAGGTACCAAATTACAACAGATGCATGGCTAAATCTTCAGGCAACTATTTGTTATCTGAACATTTTACATTACTTTCCCTTTCTCTTCAGTAATAAAGGTATAAAAATGAATGAATGAATTTCATCCCTATAAAGCAGATTAGCTGGTTTCTTCCTAGGCATGAAGCTTGACTCATCCCTTTGCACTTTGTTGAACTGCCAATAAAACTTTACAAACACTCCTTTCCTATATAGTGAGAATTAATTACTGAAGGTGTGACATACATAATTCTTTCATCTCTCTAGTCAAATGACAGGACTTACTTGCCAGGCATAACCTTTCTTTGCATCCTACTCACAACCCAGCAAATGAATGAGTGTAACTTCTGTTCAAATTGTAATCCATGCTCACGAGAACAAGTGTGAAGGTGCCACCAAATCTCAGATTTGCAGTGGGCAGGTAGCTGACAGTCTCTCCAGAGGGCTGAGGTCTAAACAAGTAACAGATACTGATGCTGGACTAAACTGAATGGGCCCTAAGTGTGGGCATTATGAACACTAAAGTTCACACTATCACATTCTTCTTCTTCCATCAAAGCTAAAGATTTTACAAGCATCAAGTACGTAAGTAGCACAGAAAATAAATCCACAGAATTTGAGTATCATTCCCAGTAGTGGACCCCAAAGGATTAGGAATACAACATCTAGAGCTGAATCTCAGATGAGCAAAAGCTTTTTTAAACCACGCTAGAAACAAATTTTTTGTAGTGAAGATGCTTGGTGAGGTCACAGTTCATGGCACAGAACCACAGCCTTCCAGGAACCCATCTGAGATGGAGCTGTCAATCCCTCCCCTCTTACTTTACACTATTAAAATCTAATGTAAGCCAAAAGCTGCTGAAGAAAAACAGTGGAAAAAAAAATACTACAAGGAATGCCAAGCCCTCCCCTGATCTGCATACTTGTCAGACCAGGCCAGCTCTGCGTTCCTTTCCTTCTCCCTCCCATTCTTTAAGTGCAAACACAGTGGCCCTCTGCCAAGGCATTCTGGCTGCAATGCATTTAGGCCCAGAGAATTTGTGTTAAGGATCATTTCTCTTCAAACCAGCTGAAGGAAAGCTGATAATTAACCTAGGGCAGGTAGTCAGAGCAAGGTTGTGTTGACTTTGCTGAACAATTTCAGTAAAGAAGCCTGAAAAGAAATGAAAACAAGCTGAGAGATTCTAGATTTGTGTTATTCCTGGAGCATCCAGGCATGGTCCCCTCTCTGTTTAGGTGTCCCTAACAAGGCTTTTGGGATCACCACAGTTCCCTTACAGCTGTAATGGATCCTCCCTATACATGTTGGCTTGAGCCAATTAAATGTCAACAATTTAATGAGTTAAGTCATTACAGCCTTCAAGATTTAGCATTTTAGTATCCCTACCACACACTGAATCCTCTTAACTGGCTCAGGTCCCAGAGAGGCTCACATGTGCCAACAAAGTCATTCTCAGGGGAATACACAGAGAAAGGGGTCTCTTTCACAGGTGGTTTTAACAAGAAGCTGAATGTAGAATATTAGAATGTGTTAATAAAGATTCAGCACAGGAAATGTAAATTCTGCAGTAGATTAGGACAGCAAGAAAACTGAAAAAGGTACATTCTGCAGACAGTGTTGTCAGCAGAAGTTAATTCCCACTTGTTTAATAATGCAAGATGACTGCAGCCAGCCTGTGAGTGCCTCTCAAAAAGCCTGTTATCCATAACAGGATCAGGTATCAGAAATCCTACCAGACAGCCTCTAAAATGCATTGGTCTCACTACACTCCCAGTTATCAAAGAGGAAAAAGATGCCTGGAGGACAGCCACGTGAAACAGCCCCCATGCACAGCCACTCCAGGATGCACAACTATCCATGGATTAGGGAAGGAAAGAGCAAAGCTTCAAAGAACATGAAAAACAACAACATACAGGAACATTTTCAGCAAAGGCATCAGCAATCAACAACTGTATTTGCATGCTATGGCAAGAAAAAATCCTTGTAAGAACTGAAAGAAACTTGACAAGTAGTGGCCATAACCTAAATCTGGAATGTCAAATTTGATCTACCTCAAATCTTGAGCTTTCCCTTTGGAGGACAGTGGGTGAAATCTTCTAAACTGGTGCTGAAACTCAGTCTGACTACTTGACACCTGGGGAAATCACACACAGAGGAAACATTTTGCTAAGGAATGTCAGGAAGGTTCAGGTTCATATATTGTAGCAATATGTTAAACGTCCTTGCTGATATTTATAGGTGTGTGTAGATGTCAATATGCATATCCAGCTGCATGTAGAGCTGTGGGTGTAAATGCAGACGCATTTCCATTGCTTTGCATTTTAAATCCCTTCAGCACTTCATGCCAATTTGAATGACAGCCTGACAAAGCAATATTTTGAGTCTTCCTTTCCTTTTCATACCACTTTTGAAGCTAGAATCTCTTTGTAAGAAAGAATAATTATGCAAGAGCTGTGTCTTGTACCTGGAAGGGGGAGCAAAATGCAAGTGGCTTTCCAGATGAGGTTTTGAAGCATATTTACAGCTCCTGGGAAAGCCCAGATGAGCTCAGCCATTTGGTTGCAGTGAAGCCTGGTGGAACAGAACATACCGATCTCATTAGTGTCCCTCACACTTGGCACTATCGTTCACAAGAAAAATGAGACAGTAACGAGCCTGAATGCAAAGTGCAGCAACCTCTCCAAAACCTATAGCAGTGCTTTGATGTGACAGATCACAAAAAGCAGGCGCTGTCAAAATCTGATGTATGGCAGAGTAAAAGGGCTCCAAGGTCAGAGAGCTGTCCTTCAAAAGAAATCACTTTCCTTTTTCCTGTCCTAATTGGGATGCATTAGCATCTTATGAACTACTAAATTGTCAGATTTTTTTCCAAGGATTTTTTTTTTTAAAGAAAGCTTTTATTTAAAAGATACTTTCTTGAATTTTCTGACCATGGAGGGACAGCTTCCGGTCTGGATTAGCTTCACATTAATCTAAATTTTTACCCCACATCAGAAAGTGGCAAACACCAAGCAGAGAAGTTAGCTGAAAGAAGACAATAAATTTGATGAAGTCCATACATTACTATCAAATAGCAAGCTGAAAATGACAATTCTATGAATGTGCAAGAAGCTCTGAAATCTGTAGCATGCCACATTTTCAATTTTGCTGGGAAAGAAGCATATCTAATGAGTGCTATGTGCACTAAAACCATACACCAGTCCCCCCTCTGGAATCTGCCACAGGTGAACAACTCCCACCAGTGATATTCAAGCTTTCCCAACACTGACACCAGTGCTGGCAGGGGCCAGTTGGCCTCATTTAGTTAAAGCCTTTCTTTTCTGAATACCAGCACTATCTACACAGAAAAGCTGCAAGCAGCTGTTTTAGAGGGAAATCAAGACTTTTCACATAAACTACATGAAAAGCAAACAATGATGGACAAATGGCATGGTGGTATGTGCTCTACTAGCACTAGGAAGGAATTAAGATACACAGGTATCATATTTAGTCACTGGGACATTAACTCTGGTTATTGGGCAGGAATGTGGATGACAAATCACAGAAAAACTCATCAAAACAGAGCCCCTCCTTATTTGAGCTGAAAATTGTTCAACCCAATATAACCTTCAGGCCCTTCTATAGCGCTGATTATGCCAAATTTCTTGGTACTTTTGTTTTCCTGTTTAATTTGCTGGGTTTATTACAACAGCCTGTGTTGCACAGCAGCTTCATTTCCAATGCTGGCAATGTTCCATTCTGGGATTAGCAGCTTTTGTCCAGGTAACCTGCAGAGTTCAGAGCCTCGACACGAGATGCTGGGGAGATAATTGAAACTCTTAATATCTTTGAGCTCCCCTCCTCTATGCTCCTGGATTGGCACCATCTCCAGCCTTGGATGTGGATCAACTCAGCAGGAACACACAGAAAGCAACAGGCTTTTGTTATTTTGGCTGCAAACTCAGGCCAAGTATTGATTTTCCCATTTTATGCATAAAAATAAATGGTAATTTCTGATGGAGCAGGGGGTGACACAGCAGGCCACCCCTCACAGTCCTGCTGGCATCTTGGCTTCTCCCAGCCTCCCAAGATCTAACACATCCCACTATCACTGTGGGAAGATGTGGCACCTGTCCCCTGGTTTGGGCTTTAGAGAGAACCTCAGCTTGTCAGTAAAATATCAGCATTTCTGTAAATACTAAGGTAGGTGATAATAGCATTGTTACTGACAGTTTCCTATTGTTTTTGAGGCAAAAATCAAGCTGTCTAGAGAGAGTTAGCCTTTATTTAGCTATAAAAAATAAGCTGATGAAGCAACTTGAGAAAACATAGTATGGTTATCTCTTAATTACATTTCAAGGATAACTGATACCTCATATTGGAGCTGGCAGCACTTGATATAAAAATCAATATATTTGTGAGAAATGGGAATGGCTGAAGTATTCTCAATTGTGACTGGACTGTGCCATGCCCACATCCTGGCTCTTCCTCCTTTCTGTTGTCCAGCATAAAACTCTTTTTGGTTCCTGTCCAACCTGACAGATAACAGCAGCTGTCACTGAAATCACATCAAAGCAGCACAGGAACATGATTAAACCAGACAGCCTCCAGGAAAGTTTTCAGAACGTGCTTGAACTGGGAGTTTGTAGGGACCAAGGATTTGGAATGACTTCCAGGCTCCATTGAGAAAGTAATTTCACCTGCCTGAACCTCAGATTTTCTATTTGCATGCCAACCCTGCCATGCAATGCTCTTCCTGAGAGGTATATGATCACATAAGAAGCTTTGAAATTCTCTGTGAAATTTGCATTTTTTAAGGTTATTTGGCTTGCAGACCTCAAAGAAGCAGAATCCGAAGTCATTGATTTCCTACAACCCTGAACCTTAGGAGAAGAGAGTTCTGGTTTCTCATGAATATACAAACTTCTTTATTTATACATTTTACAATCATTTCTTTACTATATGGCTTCATAGACTGGATGGCTTTACAAGTGCATGCATTTAAACCAATATTTTCCAAGATCAGTGAACTCTTCCTCCTGTTTTACAATTCTCACAGCTCTTTTTCATCTCCTGAGACATTAAAAACAATGCCAGAGCTCTGCAAATTTGGTTTTAACAAACCCAAATGGCTACTTCAGGACAGCAGATAGGAAGACATTACACTGTGGATAAGGAAGCTGAACACAAGACATTTATTTCTCCCTGTGCATCATTTCCCACTGCCTGGGATTTCAAAACTGCCAAGGGGTTACAAAACCAAACATCACAGCACAGAACTTCCAGCCAGAATCAGTCTCCAGCTCCATTTGCTCAACTCCACTTGCCAAGGATGGATACGTGGGCTTGGCCTCATCCCCCTTTAAGTTGTTTATGATTTACTGTGTTAGCTCCCAACAGGGCAGACAGGGGTAATTCCATCAATAAAAGGCTGGAATAAATGACTGCAACTCCACCAAGGGCAGCAGACAAACAACTGTATTTACACAACAAATCTTGAGGTCAATTATTTATTATCTGCAGCATTTGGAACGTGTGTTACTGCTCAAGGTCAACAAACAAATGGTGGACAGACACACCCAAAGAAGAAAGAAGCCTAAGCTTTTTTACTTCCATACCTTTTTCCCTTTAAATTCTCTCACAAAATACTACAATATCAACTGAGCACCACCAGAGTGTGGCTGGAACTAACAGAATATCATTTCAGTAAAAAAATCAAATCACTCACTTGAGTAACAGACAAAGAAAGCCCAACCTAGAAAGCACAAACGAGGGGGAGACAATGCCTGCAGTCAAGACATGAAAAGAAAACACAGAACAGATGAAGGCTGTCAAAGAAACCAAAGAAAGTGGTTTCAGAATAAATTTCTAGATTTACACATTTGGCTACATACACAAACATCTGCATTTCCCAGCTACTGGAACGTTCTCACTTGGATTAGCTCCACAGTCAGCCTTGCATCTTGATCACAATCAGACTATTTGGGATGCCATTGCAATAAAATATAGCAGCTGAAAACGTTCTCTCCTTTCCTACTTATGTTCCCTGGAACATGCTGTGCCCTCTGTCATACTGACTGCTGGCTCTCTTAGCAACAATACACCATTTTAGTGGGACTATTGGTATTTTTTTCAGCGTGACAAAGCATTCAGCTTTGTGACCTTGCTCACTAATAGCAAGCACCTTCCAGTGGCCCTGACAGCGACACATTCTCAGAGTACAGCTGGATTTCCAAACACTCTTTTGAACTATGGAACCATTGTAAAAGCAGACTTGTAAGACACTCTGTATACATGCTTATAATAATCCCTATAAGATTCTCCCTGGGAGAGTTCTCTCTAGGTTAAAAAAAAAATTTAGAGGAGTAGCACATATATTCTTAGTGTTTATCTACACACTTGTACTCTTTTCACTTAGCTTCAATATTCCCATTCATGCTTCTACAAATGCTAATGCAAAGCAATATATGAGGTTATATCCAATGATACAATTTAAAGTGGCAAAGCAATACCCAGATGTAACTTGACCTCCATAAAGCATTTCAGCCTTTGTATTTAAAGTAGTCATCATCATAAATCTCCCTCCAATCCCAGTTATTATAGCTGCATGCAGAAGAGGGCTCTCTATTCCAGTGCTTGTGTTTTGGTATCTGACATACGTATTCCATTCTGGACTCCCTGCAGTGCTGTTTCCCTGGCTGCATTCCCAGGATCCTGTGCTGCATCATCTGTACAGGTTTTCTTCTCCCTGAGTGGCTCCTCCCAAGCATCATGCCTCTTTATTGGCTTGTGAATCCCAAATTCCTTTCGATACAGCTAGTCACTATTAAATTTGAGGATTTACACACTGATTAACAGCAGAATGGGATCTGTCTTTGGGTTACTATGAAACATTTGTGCTGTTACAAGACACATCATTTTCTTCAAGGGGTATATAAAGGTTTTTATATTTTTTTTCTTAAAGAAATCTCTCTCTGGTTAGCAACATTGTTCTGTCACACAGCCAAAACCTGCAGAGGCTGTGACAAATAGGGAGGTCATGGTCAAATTTAATAAGAGCTCACATTCCCTTGGAAATGCCACCAGGGAGCAGACAAAAGCAAGCATTTGCTGAGCTCCTGGGGGACAGCAGAGCGTTTGCACTGAAGCCCTTGGTATGCAGATGGTGTTGCTGCCTTTCGAAACAGACTTAGGTTTGAAACCTATGGGAACAAGCTGATGGGGCTGAGGCTGCTGGGGAGAGCGTGCCCCGGGGTAGCTCAGGCTGCACACGAGGATGCCCAGGGCTGGCTCTTTGTTCTTACGCCTCTATCGCGTCCCAGGAGCAGCGGAGAAACAGCTCTGCTCACTCAGTAGAGGGAGAAGAGAGAATGCTGCTGATAAATGGGGAAAACTTCAGAGAGCGAGCTCTCCACTGCTGTACTGCTCTGGAGACGGGGGCTGGGTGCTCCCCGCTCCGGCCAGCCCGGACCCGCAGCCGGGACGGGCGCGGGCCACCGGCGCCACCGCCTGGCTGCTGGGGCTGCCCGGGCTCCTAAAACCATCCCGCTGCTCCCTTCTCACTTCATTTCCCTGGCTCGTGGGGTGTAGGATGCGAGGCACAGCGTCCTGTGGCTGCGACAGCAGGAAAGGCACGGCTGTGCTGCAGGGGGGACAGGGAACACTGTGTCACACTGGCAAACCAAGTGACACTGACAGCACGGGTCACACACTGCCAGAACCCTTGTGCCTACCTGTGCTGGGCTTCAGCCGACTCTCAGCGAGCTCAGAAATGGCTCCTGCTGTGATGGTCTTCTTCAGCCTGGACACTCCCGAAGCTGCTGCTGCCCCAGGTTTTGTGAGCGTGTCCTCGCTGCTCGCCCGCTTCAGCTGCAGCACAGAGGGTGCAACAGGTCAGGACCCTGAATATTCCCATCACTTAGTTCAAAATGCAAGATTCCTTGGAAAAGATTAACGTTTTAATAAAGTAACTCCATGGGAATATTGCCTTGATAACTGGACTACATAATTTTTGTATTTGCTTTGCATTCTAGGTTTTTGTGAAGTGGGTAAAGAGATAACTGTTCCAACAATGAAGAATGAAAGTGGGAAAGACTGTTCAAAAATGCAAATAATTAAAAGGCAAGGAGAGAATAGTTTACAGGAGTAGTCTGCTGGCAACTGGGAACTTTTTAGGAAGGAATCTCTGGTGACACTAAGTCTACTCTAAGTGTCTGCTCAAGAAACCCATGTAACACAAGCACAAGGTAAGATTCAAGGAGAAACACTGAAATTATCTTGCTTCAGCAAGCAGAAGTTGCAGTTTACCTCAGAACTTTGGTCAGCTGATTTCCCATTTGTGTGGCTCTAGTAACAGCCTTTAATTAATTTAGGAAAAATACTTAGAGTATTTTAAAACCAAAGCTTTGAAGAGTCTCCCTAGAGCAGTAGTTTTTCTATACTTCTGAGTTTGTGGACACCTAAAGTGTTTTCTCAAATGAAAATCCATTTCCTTTGAAGCTGTCCAGTGACACCCGCGGGCCCCTGAACTACAGGCTGAAAACCACTGCTGGGTAGAGAGAAAAGAGAGCACACAACAAGCACTGCCCCTATTTAGTGGTTCCTGAATGTGAAGCATTTAAGCAAAATGAGATCTTTCAACTCTAATTCCTTCTCCCTTTCATCTCCTCCTCTGACTCAGAGTCTGTGGTTTCCTGGACCCTGTGAGCCCGTAAGTTTCAATAGCTGAAGTGTTGATGTGCTCCAGGATACCAAACAACGAACGTTTTGCCTTCTGGCAGAGGTTTTGTCAGCTCACTCTTAGGAGGAGAATGGAACAACCTGACTTTCTGACCTTTAAAGAATTCTGCAGTCTCTCCGAAGTAATTTCTTCAATGTGTTCTTTCCTATAGCAGCAACTATGGTGCCTTTTCTACTTCCCTTTCTTCAAGGAAGCCACTTTGATGATTTTGAATTTGCAGCTGGACAATTTGGAGGTATTAGCTGCCATTAGGAAGAAATCTCTCCACAATTAATACTAAATCATATCAGATTTCCTGATTAGTCTCCTCAGTAGCATTCCCTCAGAGATGCTGTCTCAACCACACAGCACAACCTGCCTGGAGCACCAGACTGAAATACCCTATTGATAAGTGCATCTAGGAGCCTGCCCAGCAAGTTAAAGAAATTAATCCTTTCCTTGAAAAACGGTGACAATTAATGAAGTTTAATCAAGAGGAGATCTAAATGCTGTACCCTGCTATGTACTGTTCACTAAACTTTATTACTGGAAAGTTACAACCTTGGTCTGGATTTGGATGACCAAGTTATTTCTGTTTGCTGGCTGCAAGGCTGCAGATGCAGCAGCATGTCAGGTGTATTTTCTTAAAAAACATTACTTTGACAGAAGTTTCTGCTATTTTGAAAATATATCTGTATATAAAAATAGGACTCATAAAATGCATTTGTCACATTGCAGTATCTTCTGTTAATCTATTTTGCCTTGAAGGGAGAGGCACAGGTTTTTAGAAATGCTGGAAATTCATTAATAAATCTCTTTGAATTTCTTTACATGTGTAACTATCAGCTGAACTAAGAATTTGCCATTTGTTTTTCTCCATCTTCAAAGTTTAGGCAATTCCCTCACCCACAGAGTGTACAGATACAGTGTCTCCCCCAGCACATGCAAAATACTTTCAGAAACGTGTATTAATCTAATATACAACAAAATTTAAGCCTCCCTACACTTCATACAGTGCATGTAGTAGTTTGAGGACTAAATCAAAGCTTTAAACTGGAACAAGACTGGAATGCTTGAACAGTCTCCATGGATTAGTACCTTGCTGAGCCGGGATTCAAAGGCAAGGGAGGTGGAGGACTTGGATGTCTTCATTCCTGTGGAGGTGGTGGAAAGAGGTTTTCCTCTGTCAACCCCATGGCTCCCTTGCTTTGCCATTGCACTCCAAGGCCTGGCACTACTCTTCATTTTCTTCCCAAGTAACTCAGTCTACAGGCTCTAAAAATAAAAAAATAGAAAATGTTTATATGTATTTATACACTCATACAAAAATATAAGTTGTCTTTATGTGACCTGAAAGGGAAACAGAAATATCTGGCACGAGTTTAAAGGGCTGAAAAGGCTGTGCTAAACTTGATTCCTTCTCTCAGATACATCAAACCTAAGCCCAGAGAAACCTTCAGAGCAGGCTACAGCCACTTTTCATACCAACAAGCAACAGAAAACACCACAGAAGCAGCATTAATTTTTTGGGGGACTAAGTCCCCAAACCTCTCTCAGGCACAGCAGAACACCTCTGAATGCTGAAGCACAATGAAAGAGTAACTGAGAACACTGAAGCTCACAGCAATTTAAAGCAGCCTTGGGATAAAAAAAAATTACTTATTTTACCATTAGATCCAGCATCTTCAACCGAAATAACACTCATTTTTAGAAAGTCACATGAGAAGCAAGTTTCCTCAGATGGATGGAAAATATATCTTTAACTTATCAGAGTCTTCTAGAGGAGCAGCAGTTGATGTTGCCACAGTGATAAAAAGATGTTTCACAATACCAAGATTTACAAAATGTAGTAAAAAAATATCAACTTCCTTGCAAACAAAGATCCAGATCCACTATTCTTCAGAGATAAGCTTATGCAAGAGAGAAATCCTGCCAAGAATCAGCAAACAGACGTGACTTCATTTTTTTGCACATAGCTGAACACATTTCAGCTGCCAGCAGGAACAACTAACCCGTTTCTCTCAGCAGGCTGACAGCTGCCAATTAAACAGCTCCTTCAACTCCTGGAGATCTAAACCCATACATCTCCACCAGCTATTTCCCAATCCAAACCATGAGCAGAATAAAAGAATAATTTGGATATTTTTTCAAAGTCCCATCAGCCTGCTGGGCTGGGAACGTGAGGGAGGGGAGGTGGCCTGATATCTCCTGTCCTCCCCCACTTCGTATGAGCAACATGTTTCTTCATTTTCCAAAATAGACACAGGATGTAGCTGTGGCTCAGCCTTGTGTAGGCAGAGGGTAACTTGCTCCTTGTCTGTTAAACAGGTAACCAGAATATCCACAGGGATCAGCCCAGTGCCTCAGCAATGTGCTCACACAGGAAGAGTGAACTTGGACAGCATCACTTTGACAGAGACACCGAAGCAATTTATTCCTGGCTGAGTCAGGAGTGGCTCTGGTCACGTTTTACAGCTCATAATTTGCTTTGTACCTGATTTCACATTCATAAGTGAGAACATTCCCTGAACTCCCAGGACACAGATCTGTCTGGGGCCAAGGTGGATTTGACGGTGACAGCACCCTCCAGATGCCACCACGGTCTGTCCGGGGAGTGTTTCTGCACGGAGGCAAAGGCAATGTCAAGTGCTCTGCTGCTGTTCTACAGAGAACAAAGCCAGCAAGTGACATTGCCTCCGTTTGTCCTTGGTGCCTCTTGCAGGGAGGGCTGTTTACTCTCTCCACAGCAGTAACCTATCAGCTCCTAAATAAAGGAATAAAAAAGTTACTAGTTGTTGCTAAGTATAGTCACTGCCCCATTAAAATTCTTAACACATCCAGTGAGGAGCCATCCACTGATCTCATTAAGAGTCTTTGGTTATGATTATGCTGATCACTGATGTTTTAAAGCCCTGACAGATATGTAAACTACATTACAATAGATAATATTATTTAGCATTCCCACAGCTCATGATCCACCTTAGCAAGCTTTGGTGCTTTACAGTATTTAAAACCCTATCTTTTAACAGGCTCTTAATCCTTTTAACGGGCTTTTAACACTCACTGTGTTTATATGGGTGAACAGGCAACTACACATGCAAACTCTCTTGCTGATTAGATCTCCAAATTATGCAGATTTTGGTTTTTTGCAGATCCAGTGGTTGCACACACACTGCTTTATTATACCCTCTGGTTTTCTTCATAACTGTACCTCATATTTTCCTGCCTTAAGCTGTACAGATGCTTTCTTGATATCCAAAGGAATTTAATTTTGAGTCATCCATGACATTTTAAAGTTGCAGTGGAGTGATAGGCTCATTAGACCATGATGTTAGGAGTAAAAGGAAGAGGTACTTAAAAAAAAAATTAAAAAACCACCACAACTCAAGAAATCCAGCCAGTAGCCTGAGGCAAACTGGCTTTTTCATGTAAAGAGAGCTGAATTATTTGCCATGCGGATTCAATAACATTTTACTGCACCAAGCAGATGAAACTAAAATTGAGAAGAAATACCTGGATTTATTAGTGTTTATTATTAGTTTTTCCATGTATTTATAGGAGAACTGGCATTTGTAAAAGATGGAGTTAAGACTTCTCAGGTATTTGGCTAACCTGAATTTGCCTTGTAGATAAAGATTTCCATCTCTGAAGTGGGATTCCAAGACTTTCCACAAACCTTATATGTACTTCAAAGGATCAAGCCAGGTTGCACACATCCTAAGCTGCTTTCATTCCTAAGTAGGTGACACATATTTGAGTTATTAGAAGTACTGCTTCAGGAGTAGTGCAAAATAAAACTACTTCCAAAAAAAAAAAAAAAAAAGAAAAAAGGAAAAAAAGTGAGGAAAAAAAAAATCCTGCTGTTCTTTGATGAGAGCAGAAAATCCATTTTCAGAGTCAACATCGGCTTTCCCCCTCCTCCAAGTGCAATTTATTGCATTACAGTGAAACAAACAAAACCAAAAAGCTCCATGGAAGGTGCGAGCAGTGGGGACAATGGAAAACCCTGCAGTTCAGCATCATGAAATTGCTCATGGAAGGAGCTCATGGTAGCAGGGAACCAAAATATTAACTTAGCTATCCCAAATGTCTGCAGCCAGGCAGCAATCAGGACACCCAGCACTGGCAAGGAGGTTTCTCTAATCCTGCTGTAGAAAGAGCACATTTATTAAAAACATCAAATCCAGCTCTTATCTACTTGTCTTCGAAGTACCTCTGCTGTATTTTCACTAAATATCAGCCTTTCCTTCCACAAGGACCCCAGAGAGATTGATTTGATCTCTAGGCTACCCACAGGGAGACTTGAAAAAGAAGCAGCTTTCCACAAGAGACACAAGCAAGCTGTTTCTGCAAACAGTGACAAAAATCACTTGTTTTACACCCATTCTGTGTCAGTAAGTTTCAGGTGAGAGCTGCTTCTGTCCACTCTCATGGGAGAATTACTCGCTTTAAGCAATGCCTGGAGCTCTGTGGTTTTATTTTTCTTTTTTTCACATTTCATAGGGCATTTTCCTTAGGAAGCAAACAGAATTAGTGCCATCCTGAGATTCAAAGTGTTTCTTTGGCATCAGCCAGAGCAGGGCACTCAGCTGGCCACACTAAATCCCTGTAGCATGCCCTGCTTGGAGATGTACTCTGAAAACATGAGGAGCAACCTCATGCTGAAATAAATGAGGACTCAGCAAGATGTAACTTCAGAGCAGTAAAATTGGTTCTATTGCCAGGCACTTCCAGACTGCAGGGGTTTGGGGTTGATTTAAAAAAAATCTTTTACACCCAAAAGTGGTGTCTGAATACACCTCTCCCCTGAAACAGGTGCTGCAAATGATAATCAGAAGGTTTACCCAAAATGTAAAGCTGGCCCTGACAGAGCTTTTTCTCTCAGTAATCCTCAGAATTCCCTGCAGGCATCAGCCTTTGGAAATTCAGGCCATGCTATACAGTTCATCCTTTCTTACTGGTATTTTTAAAGGATATTTGGAGTATTTTGATGTGGACTATGTTGGCAGTTGGCAGAAGTTCTGCAGTCCATTTTACTTGAAATTTTACTGTTTTATTAAAGGCTGAGAACCCAGACATTTCTTTATTAGACAGTCCACATGCATTTATTAGTAAAAGTCTTTAGAACCAGCCTAGAATAATTCCCATTTTATGGCTAGAAAAACTGGATTAAGAATTTATCCTAACTCACAGGCAGTCAGCATCAGCAGAAACAACACCAGGGCTCCGGGATCTTCAGACTTGGCTGTGGATCAAAGGAGGAATTCACCAGTTCTGTGGAATAAACTTCTAGGATACAAATTCTGCTGACTATTAAAGGCTATTTTATTCTGAATAACTAAAAAGAATAGGTTGATTTGAGTGATGATGAGCAATATTATTTCACACTCAAGAAACCTAGGAGTTACACTGTTAAATAAATAAAAATTATCAGCATAGCTGCAGAAATGAAATTACATGAAAGGAATGAAATTAAATGAAAGAAAAATCCCTGTTGGGGGTCGGAAATTATCTGTACCCCCACATACTTTACACAATTTAGGTGCCCATGTCTGTGTGTGACACTCCTTGCTCAGCAGGAGAGTCAAATTAAAGCAGAGTCACCCACAAGATGCTTTGGGAAAAGGAGTGAAATAAAGAATTATGAAAACTCATTACTGAATCTGGAGAGGAATGTGCCAGATGGCAGCTTCAGCAGGACCTGGGAATGCCCAGCAGTTCTGAAGAACGAGGCCAAAGTCCCAAGTTTGCAGCTAAGGCTCTCAAAGGACACAAGTGTGACTTTGGTGGGTTAAACCCCACAGTCCCCAGTGCCATTTCCCTGTAATTCAGTTACTTTTCATTACATCCAAAGGTCAGACTATTCCAGGAGCTTTATTACACACCCTCACGAATTCAAAGCACGATTTTCTTTTCCTTTTTTTTGGGTAAAATCTGCATCATGCTTCTACTATTTTCCTTCTAATCAACTTCTGCTATTTTCAGACAAACTATCAACTGGGACATAGAAATATCTAACAAGTTCAGTAAACTGTAAAGCATTTTCTAGTGGCACGTAGGAAGCTCCATGGCAGGATAGACAGCTGGGCTAAAATAGAATTCTTTTCTGCCTTTCACATCAATTAACTTTAAACAACAATTTTTAGGCTTGACAGATGCTTCCATATGACTCATCTTGATTTCTTAACTGATATTAGGAATCAAACCAGGGAAGCTGATAGTCCAAATACAGTCATTGGTAACTTGGAGATAGATGGCATGAACAAAAATCAAAATCCATTTGGAAATAAGATCAGGCTAACAAATAAAAACAAACTCCTTACTCTTTTGGTCACCTTTAGCAGCTTTCCTCAGGCATCTGCTCCTTTTCTCTCAGTAGTATTTCTGTATCTATCCATTCTCTCTTTGCTTTAATTCCTATTGCCTTGGTTTTGGTGTATTTGAGGCTCTCAGTGCAACCTTCCTCCATCACTCCTCCAAGCAGACACTTGCTGGATTTTTGCTGGTACAAAGCTCAGCTTTAATTAGAATTGGATGAAAAAGCCCACAAAAAAAACCCCAAGCCAGACCACCTGCTTCCACCCTAACACTACTCAGATAAAAAACCACCCATTTCCCAAAACCTCATCTCTAAGGCTCCTCTTCCTTTTGCTGCTCAAAAAGAATCAATTACAAACCTGACCCCAGACACTTCACAGTTTCCCCTGGTCTACCTCAGCAGACTCACTTTCCAGTCTCATTTGCAGCTGAATTTTCGTGGTTTGCTGCTGGAGGACCAGGAGACAAGACATCACTTGGAAATTTTCATGTCCAGACAGCAGGGCAGATTCTGCTGGTTTTATTCATGCCTCAAGCAAAGGTGGTTTTAGTGTTATTATTATTTTTCAACTTTTAAGAGTGAAGAAAAATGCACTATAATAAAACAGCTAGGCAGCTGTAGGATATGTGATTTTGCAAGGAGTTAAAAATGCTGTTAAATTTTAGATACAGAACTACAGAGAAATGAGGACACAGACATTCCCAAGGTCACCCATCCAGTCACTCTTTTGGGTTGTAGCTTGCTTTGCATTTTGTTTTAATGATTCTTCTGTAGAACTCTTAAACATCAAAAGAGCACTTTCACTGTGGCATCAGATGATAATTTTCTTTCCAGGGAACATGGCTCTGCCTCTCCTCTATAATCAACTATTGCAGAGTCAGATCTTTTCCTTCTCCCCATGGTGTCAGATGGAAACAGATAATGGAAACTCCCTTAAACTTCCCATAGACAAAGTTTATCTGTGGTTATGCTGGTAAGTGACCAGCTCACATTTTTGTGTTAAGGCTTTTCTGACTTATTTCCTTAGTGTGTTTTCAATAATTTTCTACAATTGGTATTTATTAAGTTGTACACAAATGTACTAAAAGGTTCCAAGGACATCTAAAGTACATCAGAGATGGCCTAGGCAAGGACAGGTCCAGGCAGCCACACATGACAGGTTTCCAGCCATCAACTGAGCCTCCAAAACCATCCCAACAAGGCTGCCAGAAGCCAGGTCAGCAACTGCAAAACTCCATGTCTCAACATCATTCAAAATAAAATCCTCTTCCCACAGCAACCATTGGAGTCATTGATGACTTTTCCAGGCGTGGAGAGCACTGCAAAACCTTCTGCCCACCCTCCTCCACAGAAGCTCTCCCTGGAGTTCTGGATTTGTCAGTCTTTCACTCATCGTTAGATCACATGAGAAAAATGCAGAAATCACAACAAAATCCTCATGTGTGCACATGGACAAGGAATTGGTTCAGCTGCATTTCCCTTGTCCTTGTTCCATGCTGCTGGCCATTTATGAGACAGGAAAATACAGATATCCTTGCTGTCATCCAGCACAGTGACTGATGCTGAAAAACAGAGCCAAAGCTGTACTTGGAGATGTCTGGGAACATGCTCATCCTGTAGTTTGAATTACACTGTTTGTACGTGGATTCTCCATCTCCTCCTCCTTCCTTACACTGATTATCTAACCAGCCACCATTCCACAGCTCAGAAGAGAAACGCTGCTACCTCCTTATGGCCCCTGATCTTACAAACGTGAGGATAAAGAAACAAAAAATTCAACCCAGCTGTAATTTTCTACACATTAGCAATGATGTGGCAATTCTGAATCACAAACATCATGTTACTGAAGGATGCACAGGAAGATTCAGGAAGGCTAAAAATGATGCATTGACTCCAAACTCCCTTTTTGAAGTTACAACCATGTTATAAACATTAAGAATTGGGTCACTCTGGCCTTTCCCCAATATGACTCTGTCCCGAAGAGATGGGTTTAATTCATGTTCAGTATATTGCAGGTGGAGAACAAAAATGTTTTAGAGCCATTTCAAGGCAGGTATTGCTCATTAATCCAGGTTCTTTGAACTACTGTCTCAGTGAACACAGCACAAAGCAAGTGACACATGGTCACTTCATGTTTTGCCAACCCACAAGAAGGAAGAAAAGGAGACTTCATTTCAGATACAGCAAGAGCTATACAATTGCTGAAGAAATTAAGAATAATTACAAGTGGTTTGCCTGATAATTACCTGTCATTACGTTTTTCTGTAGCATAGAGGGTAGATACAAATACAAGAAAGAAAAGGAATGATGATGTTTTTTGGAATAGCAGAGATGCACAGCATGTGGATACATGGCAATCCTGGTACATACTGCTACAGAGACTGGCAGCTTCCCTGTCCCCTCAGAGCAGGGAGGGATGATACCACAGGCAACACATTCCACAGAATTCCACCTGATTCCATCCTCAGCTTCAGCACAGAGTCATCACACCCCCTCAGCCATGCAATCTTCCTATGCCTTCGTTTTTCCATTCGTAAAAGTGGAATAATAATTGCTCACTAAATAGGGTATTTATGAAGATGGACTCATTCGTTTGCCTTGGAAAGGAACCCCACAGAAAAAAAAGCAAAAATTAGATAAATCAACATCTGTCATGCAGCACGCAGGCAAGCAGCCTCACAGAGTGCCACATGCTGGGATGTTTCCCTGACTCCTGTTTTCCATCCATCACAGTGCAGAGAAATAATTGAGATCTGGAAGCTCTCCCTTAAGGAGATATTTATCTCCCATTAAAGTGCAGAATAGCTCACTTGAAGTTAATAAACTGGGAACTTCTGAGCGTTTATGAGCAACAGTGTGAACTTCTGACAGAAAGGGCTCTTTGCAAAGATGAGGACATAACTCCAAAGCTGCAGGAGAAACCAGAGGACTTCTGCATTTTAAAAATATTCATAACGAACAGGAACAGAACAGACCTAAGCAACAGCACCAACAGTTTGCAGCTATGACTTTGGGGGCCACTGCTGGACTGAATGACCCACCTTGCTGGGCTACAGAATGAAATTAAATTGGTTTAGAACTGCATGAGAAAGGGAAGGGGTAGCACATACCCACGTGCACATTAGGATGAGGAATTTCTGTGGTAGCTACCTGTCAGATTGTGCAAACAACACTGTTTCAGCAAATCAAGTATCCTCTCTGCTGCTGAGGTTACAGGGGCTAAGAACACTTGAATTTAGAAAGAAACCAGAAAGGATTAGTAGGGGATAGCCAGAACTGTACACAAGAGAAAAAGGTAGAGAATCCCTGTTTTCAAACCAGTTCTACCACTAATCCTTTACTGCTACACACACAGGGCTTAATTAACATCTCTACAACTTTGCCATATTACCTGCTCCATAAATGCTGTTATTATTACATTGTTATTGTGACCAATCTTCATCCACAACACAATTTTAAGGCCAACAGTGGAGGTGCTATAATGAAAGGGTCCTGCTGAGAGCCTGACCAGCTCTGGGCTGCGGGGCTGTAAGAGGTACCTGCTCCAGTGCCCCCAGAGCTTTCCCTGCTTCCCACAGACTGAGTGCCAAAGCTCTTGGCTCAGCAGCCCATTCCCTTCTGCCCTTCCTTGACTGGACTATGTGCACATGCAGTAGCAGAGGAAACTCTGCTTTCGCTCCTGCTTCGTTTCACTGTCGGGGAACGACTGTAAATTGCCAGGGGAGAAAGCAGGAACAGAAACAGCTTCAACCCTTCTGTCACTAAATCCATGTAGCTGAGCAGAAAATACAGTAGCCAGCTCTCATGGGGGGATTTCTTTCTGTGGTTGTAATGGCTTTTAGAGCACCCCCAGCCCATTTTCAGCTAACGCAGACCTGTTTACACTACATTTTTTATTAATTCAATTTAGTTTTACATTGAGATACTATAAAAAAAGTGTTGTTGAGCAAAGCAGGTTCATTCATTTAGTGAATACATAACTGACCCAAGAATCCTTCTAGAGATAATGCAGTTCCCACATTAAAAAGAAAATAAAAGATAATAAAATACTTACAGTAAAAGCTTGTCCTCTTTTCTGCGTTAAAGACAAAAGTGTCTCCCACTAGCTTCTGACAGCATGTGCAAGCCAGACTGAAAATTCAGGGCTTGAGTGCTTCCCTGAGAGGAAAACCACATTGCAGAGAGACACAGAGGGCTGCTTGAGAAATGATTCACACACGGAAGCGAGCTGGCTCCACCGGCGCCTCGGCATTCAGCACACACACACAGGCACTCGCTTACTCAGGGGAATGACAAATATTATATTTTCATCAAAGCAAGGAGGATTTATGCAAGAAAGCAATTTGTAGCCTACGTCCAAAACACTGAGATGCTTCAATCCTTAAAGAAGAGGAAGAGTTTCTTTCAGGGTCCCATCATCCCCAAGAGCAGAACTGGACACTGGGCAGAGCAAAAACCTCAGACTGGTCTGGGTGATCCAATCAAGCAAAAAAATGCACATACCACGGAGAAAGGGCAAGGAGGTGGCATAGAAAAAAAGGCATTTTCAGAGGAAAACACAGAAGCAGCTTTCAGAAGCTTTTATATTCCACAATAACACATCCCCCAGAGTGCCAGCAATCACAGCCAGGACACCTTCTGACATTTCCCTTGCCTCCATCATTGCTTCAACAAAGTGGAAAAGTGGGTGTAGGGAAGGAAGATGCACTAAGACAGAAGCTTTTACAAAACTAACCAGAAACAGTCCTGAGTGACTCGAGCTGCCCAAGAAGGGTCAATCTGTTCTTTATTTAGAAGAGAGCAAATAAAGGACAAGAGCGAACAAACGCTTGAGAATGTCCCTCTTTCTTAAGGTTTTTGAAAATAATTTCATGTTTGAAAACAGGAAGAAAAAGGCCAGAGGTCTTAACAGAGTTAAAGCAAGCAAAGATAGTATCAAGTTGAAGGAGACAGAGGGGTTGCAAAGACATGAAATCCAAATTTCAAACAGAAAACGAATGTGTTTAAAATGGCTTTTTGTCCAATTCTGTCTAGAGAGGATGTGATCACCCTCTGGTGTCTCTGACCAAAGACATGCAGACTGTGACTACAGATCAGGAATTCTCCCTCCCAACAGTGGGAACCTGGTATATAAATCATGTTGATACTACAGTAGAAGTTTCTAGTAGAGAAATAGGGAAGATTTTTAATATTTGAAAAGTGTTGCTGGATCTGAATAGTCAAACCTTATTGCACACTCCTTACTCCAGGTGCAAAAGGGGCCTGAAGGAAGCTGATGTTATGTCAAGAGTAAATTTATGTTTCAGTTCAGTGTTGGCACCACTACTGTTACCACAGAGTAACCAAACCTTAAAAATAGGCTGAGTGCAAGCCAAATTTCCTCTGAAGATCATAGATTTAGGATCCAACTTTCTGATATTCTTAAGACTAACGAACTCTTGCCTTATCTTAAAATACCAGAACAAGACAAAAGAGCACACCATGACTTATTTAGCACAGGATAAAGCTCTGTATTTGGCAGGTCTCAAGCAGACATTATTAGTTTAAATATCAGTCAGGTGCAATTCCAACTTTGCCAACATCCACAACGTACCAATCCTTCTGTCCAGCCCACTCTGACAGTTTCTTCAATACCCAAGGACAGGCTGTGTCACCACTGGTAGAACTTACCCATTCTGTATTTTTCCACATTTAGAGTTCTTGAGATTATTCACAGCTCAGATCAGGAGGAAGTTCCTGTAGATACTTGATCTGAATGCAGTGTTCCTCCTCCCTGAGGAAGTGACCCCACGCATGATGCATGCATAGGCAATAAGGTCACTTAGGTACCCAGGGGAGGAACTGCAACTCACTCCCTCTGCTCTGATCATGGACCACCTTCAAAAATGAACAGATGCAGCTCAAAATACCAGCTCAGGGCAAACAGCTGCAGGTGCCTGGACCCTGAGCTCACAAGTGAGGGGGACATCAGGTGCAGACACCTTGCTGAGAAGCTGCTTTGTCTGAAGAAACCCACCCCTTTTTGGACTGCAGCGTGCTGCCCCTCTGCCATTGCTGGTGAGTTTGTTTGGGCTCAGAGGGACAGCAGTGTTGGCAGCTTGATAGGTTTTCCTGTCCTTCAGCCAAGAGAAATAAAGAACTGAAATGAGGGAGTGGGGAGGCAAGATGAGCTACTGAATTGCACTCTCAAATATCTTTGGGATACGTTTGATAAATATAACTTGACCGAAACCTAAAAATGAAATGCTTGGCTGTAAGGAGACAGTCACAACATTTCCATACTTCAGCTTGGGTAGACAGCCTGGAATAGTGGTGGAGAATTTCCCCAAACCCAACAAGACCAGACAGTACATTTGTTTATTTAGAGGTTTTCTGGTAGCACTTATGGCTATAATTATCTGATCTCTTTACTTAGACCAAAGAATTATTCAGCATAAAACCCTCTGAATTGATAAATTGCCTTTCTGTTTAATGAAAAAACAGCCCAGAAACAAACAGCTAAAATGAGTTGGCCAGGCTCAAAGAAAGCCAGGGCCTTAACCATAATTACTTTCACACAGCCAGGGTGAGAAAACAATTTCAAGTAGCAATATAAACTTTTTTCAAGTATCTGCCAGGTTCTCACCCAGCTGGTAAAATTGGTTGACAGACAAAATAACAGTGAACATATTGCCTGCATTCTGCTCCATGCACTTGCTCCCACAACTTCCCAACAAGGTGTAAGAGAATAAGATCAAACCTCACCATTAATACACCTTCAAAATACTGCATTTGAGGAATTGAAAGGCTTTATGTTACAAACTGCATTAATGGTACAATTCCACGAGAACAAATACGGATGAGAACTTAATGAAATGGGCAAAGGGCAGAATTTTGAGTGGCACAGCTCATTTGAGAAGCAAATGCATAATGTGGAAAACAGGCTCACAGAAGGAACAAGGTTTAAAATATCTTTGCATTTACAGCTATTTATGCCATATTTAACTGCTTTTGTGCATGAAACAATCTTAATTACAAGGAGAGAAATTCCATAAACAAGGCTATTATGTCAATAACAATGTCTTTTTAAAGCAAGTCTCTAATTCAGCTATAAGGCTTGGGACATTGCTGTCTGGAGTTACAAAACCAAAAGTAATTACAAAGGCAAGCCTGCATCAGACAGTGGATATTAGTGGAGCCAGGCCATGGCTTTGGGACAGCATTTACTCTGTGCTTTCTTCCCTTTTGGACATAACTGATACAAACTTCTTTATTTTCTCAGTTGCAGTGCAGATGTCAGGAAGTTCATGCCGCTGGTGGACGTTTGCAGAGTGAATCATGGGGCACCACTTTCCATT
Source organism: Daphoenositta chrysoptera (assembly GCA_013397915.1). Lineage (NCBI taxonomy): Eukaryota > Metazoa > Chordata > Aves > Passeriformes > Daphoenositta > Daphoenositta chrysoptera. The sequence continues at coordinate 340,031 of VZRO01004832.1, read as the reverse complement.
TTGACAAAAACAACTGCTGCTCAGTCAACAAGATGCTGCTGATGGAATGGGTGGATGGAACTCCTGCAACTGCTGCCAAAAAGACTCCACCAGCACAAGCAAGCTGTGTGTGCTGGCTTGGAGAACTGGGATTTATTTTTCCTTCCCTGTTCTTCAGGGACTACTCACAGTTTCATGTTCCTACTCAACACCTAAAGGGGCTCAGCCTTGTGTCTACCAGCTTTGACCTGCAACTGGAGAAAATGCTTGTTGCTGGAAGAGACTGAATAATTAAATTTGGGGGAAAAAGGCAGATAATGTTTTATGGAACATGGAGTGCTATGGGAGACAAGAAAAACAGCTTCCTCTGGTGCCTATTGCCAAAATTTCAGAAGACCAGACAACAACTTGAGAATTTCCAAGGGAACAGCCACTGAGTCAGTCAAAAATAGAATTAGGAAACTGCCTGTTTCAAAAGTAAGAGTCTGTAAGATGTGCCAGCATTTTTCAGTATTTCTGTCATTTCCGAGTAGAACACTCAAGAGTTAACACACATTTATCTACCAAAAAAAAAAAAAAAAAAGCCAACCCACAGAAAAAGGCAAAATGAGAGAGGAAATCTATGTAGCAAAGGAACACTCATCATATTTCATACACTTAAAATAAAAATCACTGATCACTTCTGCACACATTTATGCAAAGTTTATTATTCTTTGCAGTTTTCAAATGTCTCTACTTCCTTAGGCATCATCAGCAAACCAAGGACAGCTTTCCTGCAGTCACCCTGTGATTCAAAATGTGGGTAAATCTAAACATGCAAAAAAGGCAATATTCAGTGCTCTTCCCTGAAAGAGGAAGATAAGACTTATACTGTTCTTTTTTACTGAGTTTTTTTAATTTCAATGATTAAAAGAAAGAAAGACTTAAGGGAAAGGGAGTAACTTTCTGTTTTATTATTCCTCGCTGTTAGTTTTCTGATATATAGGTTATTATGTGGCACTCATTAACAATTCATAGAGAATTACCATATTCAAGTAGCACAGCAAGTTTTTACTACCTACCCAGGCAAAATACTGCACAACCCTACTTGCTCCCTTTACTTATTGTCCCAGAGGGATCTCATGCTGGAAAAGCTGGCATTTTATCACCTAACGGGAGAGGAATTCCAACAGGTTAGAAACTCAAAGGAGCCCTGAAAACATTCCATGAAATCACTGACAATGCAGAGCTGCACAGCAAAATTAAGCACTGGAGAGGATGTGTGCTGGAGGCTGCCTTGGAATTAAAAACCCCAACGGGATTCTGGAGCAATGTCCCACTGCTTTGAACTTCTCGGTGCGTTTCAGAGGGGATGCAAATGAGAGACCTGAGGTATCGGCTTTGTTTCCGAGGGATTCAGGCTGGAAGTGCCGACAGCCGGAACGGGAGCGGAGCGGTGGGATCTGCCCAGACCCACAGGGAGCATCCCGGGGAGCCCAGCAGCACCAAACCAGGGCAAATTCACAGAGGGAACTCGGGAAGCACGAGGAGTTCAAGCACCAGGAGAGGAACAAGCCCTCTAACGCAGATGAGGATTTCAGAAAAAAGGCTCTTGGCAAGGTTTGGTTCCCCACACAGCAATGCCTTGGAGTTCCCATCTTGTGTTTCCTCTCTGCATTTTTTTAAAGATACTTGATCAGAATCAGCTGCTCATTGCAGTCGCTTAATAACTCATCTGTTTTATAGGTCAGGAAATTAAAGCACCTGAATTACTGACCGAATGTCACAAATTAGCAAGTTAATCGATTTTAACTCCCACAGAAAGCAGCAGTTTTGACAGACATGCACACTGTTATATAGAGGCACCCAGAAACTCAGTGTAGAAATTTGGCTTTGATGATGTAATCAAATCCAGAAAAAAGGGAGAATCTAAATTAAAGTTCAACAAGTCCTTTCTTCTAGAAATGAAGAATGTATGAACAAGCATGTTTGCTACTGCTTAAACTTTTAAATCAGCTTAGCATGCTTGAGAAATTGAACCGTGCAGCTGAAATTTGAAGTGCCCAAACACTGAGATCCTCCCAGCATTAACCACAATGCTGCAGAAGAACCATTAAGAAACAAGTAATGGTATAATGCAGGCAAACTCCATTCTGAGAGCCAGGTTCTGCTTTCAAGACTTCTTAGGAAATTATTTCATTGGATCTCTTGGTTGGCGATCATAATCACTCCAGATTTTAAACCCTCAGTGCAAGTCTGGCACTCAATAAACCTCGTAACTAAAATGAATTATAAGCATCTTTAAGCTCAGCAAAAAAGATCTTGGTATGTGGCTCACGTTGCCTACGAGGCAGGTAAGGACAAATATCAGCTCTTCACCAGCATGAGCTCATCCTGCAGGCACAATCTTCCCATCAAACGTGCTCAGTGCCACTCGTGCTGGCTCTGCTGTGCCAGCTGTCCCCACACTCACAGAACGTGGATGCAAATTGCTCCTCTCCTCAAGGTCTCGCTTTCTCACACAGCACAGCCACACCAAACAGCTCATTACCAGAGCAGAAGCGTCCCTTACCAAAAGGTTTAAATGCCAGAAGCAGGAGGCACAGGCAGTGAAATGGGAAAGCAGCAGGAATAGGTGCTCAGCTTTCCATGTTTCTATAAAAGCAAGTGATAATTTAAAAACTCCAGCTGATATTAAAGTAGGAGGGCAATGAAGCAAGAGAACAGATTGCATGAGAAGGAAGAAGTGCCCTATGGAATTTGTGACCTGTTTACCATAAGTAAATAAATAAATGAAAGCAAAACAACCCCCTGAGGTGACAGAGTTTACACGAGGGACATTAGTGACTCTGTCATGTGGAAGCCTATAGAAACCACCGTCATTACAGAGCAAAGGATTGACTGGCCACACAACAGGAACCTGGGAAAGAAAGCAGATGTGAGAGAAGAGGAAGATTTGGAGATCAGGACAGCAGGGAAGTCACTCTGAATATTGCCCACTGACACCACTGCCCTGGTTCACAGCAGCTGAAGGCCGAGAGGAAAAAGAAGGAGCAGTTTGAGAAAACCAAGAAAGAAGAAAACACACAAGCCAGTGCAATTCTTTCTACTCCACACTGAATCACTCAGCAACTCTGCCTGCTCCTTTGGCAGGTGGAATATCACAAGTTTGCATCCTTCATTAGCATTAATTAGTTCTCTTGCTGACAGTATTGAAAGAAAGGCCGAGTGTTGGCTCAGTCAGAGGGAGTGACATCTTCCCACTCCTGCAGGAGCCTCTGTCCAAGGAAAGCCTGGGCTGTCCCTGCCTGTGTAGCTGTCCTCTATTCCCTGAGCTGAGGACAGGCTCCAGATTCAATCTTATTCCTTTCAGTTCCACTAACATCCACTGCTATTAAAAATCAGAACTATGTTATTTTGTCCTCTTTGATCTCATTCAAACCGTGAAAACAACAGCCTAAGCATTTTGCCCTGCCGTATCTCGGGGAGCTGGAAACCTTTTACCAGCAAGAAACTCTTACAGCAGTTACCATGGTGACACTGGTAATAGATATTTAAAGGCAGCTCACTCATAATCACATCTATTAGATATCAGGAGGCTTTAGTAAGAGAGGCACAAAAAGTGTGAAACCAGGGAGCCAACCAGGCTTGGTGATGGTATAAGAAATTTATGGGGAGGGATCTGCTTATCCCATCATTTAGCTGGACACAAAGGGCTGCTGTTCAAATCTGGAATGGCACTGAAGCTTGCAGAATAAACTATTTTTAGATGGTCATTTCAAAATTGGTTCTGAAAGCCTCATTTCAATAGTGGTACTTCAATAAATCCTTTCAGAGTGGTCATTGCCAGAAATATAATAAATAGCTGTGCCACCCATTAGAACCAGGCTGCTGGGAATCTCCTGGTCTGCCATCACTCAAAGGAAACTCAAATCTGGATAAAGCTCTCTGAGTTGAAGAGGTGTGTTTGGTTATATAAATGTTAAATAATTTATTTCTTTAGGTTCTAGTCCACAGCTTTCCAATCCACTGGAACACAACCAAGAGAATCTGCAGAATCAGATCTCCAGATAGGGAGCCACTTCACCAGGTTGGCTAAGCCTGTGTAAGAGTCATCAAATTGAGATTTCCTTTCTCTTTTTGCTGCATATTTCCATGACAACTTTCCTGCAGTATCAACTTCTTTATACGGGAAAGGTCTCTCAAAGAGAATTTAGGCTTCTATAGCAACAGCTGAAAGCCCTGGGAGATGATGATGCCTGAAACTTTATCCAGATCTTTTTTTAGACCACACGAGTGTGTTTCAAATTTTATAGGTGAAAACAAAAATATGTGTAATATTGGGCAAACTGTGAAGAGGAGAAGTACCTTGCTGAAGTGGAACAAACACAAAGAAACCACCTTACTTTCAAAAGGGGTGCAGACTCTGAGATCTAAAACGTTAGGGAGAGCAGACAGGATCAAACACTCATCTTGAAAAGCCACATCCTGTTCCTTCTCTCTGAGTTACAGAGCACAGTCACAAGGAACAAGTCTGCTGATCCTAAAAAGAGATCTTAGCCAAAGATCTCTCTCTGCAGTCTATTTTATGTTGACCTAAAGCAAAGAAAAATTGAAAAATCAGCGAGTCAGGATGCCTTTTGAGTTTTAACTCCAATATACCTGCCACCTACCTATAATCTAACCTTTCTTTTAGTACTTTAGCTGTTTGCCATGGTAGTGACAGTATTCTCCAACACTGAATGCTACCTTAGAAGAAAAAAATCCCAACTGCACTCTCAAACAAATAAGTTTGTTAAACTCAAAAGCCAAGGAAAGTACAGAAGATGAAGCAGAATTTAGATCTATTTCACTAAGTACTTCACTTCTCCAGTGCACTTTCAAACCTAAAGTCTTTTAAAGAAAAAAAGACAAAACACAACATTCACAAGCTCAATGAGAAGTAGGAAAGTATCACATATAATGTATAGATGAGAATACCATAGGGTGGAAAAGAAGCCCAGCACTTTTCCTTTTGCAGCCACTGGAAACCTATTTCACAACAGGTGAGATCAGCAGTGTGAGCACCTGCAAAGCAGCCACACTTCCTTCTGCTTGTGGTAATTGAAAGCTTTTCCTTTTTTCATTAAAATACCCGTTAATTGATCTCACCTTCTTCTCATTCACCCTTACATCATGGCAGTTCTGATATGGAAAAAAAGGTGGGAATGAGTGAAAATAACGGATTTGATCTAATTTCTGTTAACTTCCACCTTCACTCACTTCTTGCCCAGCTGGATAACTTCAAAAAAGACTCTGGAACTGCCAGTTTGATAAAATAAAGTTGAGGACTGTGAAAACTTACTCTAATTTTTTAATAGCACTGCTAGAGCCTCCTCAAAACCTGGGAACTCCACAGCTCAGACAATATGCAAACCCAGGATTTCTGACAAACCCCACATCATTTCCCAGATTTACCCTGTCTGGAGAGCACTGAAGTGTGGGAGTCACTGAGTCACTGTAAAGGTCAAGTGAAACGCAATTATTCAGTGTCGCCATGTGCTGCCCTCTGCTGAAACAGACACCGAGCTCCTTAGAGCAGCACAAAAGCTCGGGATCATCGGCACCCGCTGCTGCCGTCACACTCACCCGAATTCAAAACGCTTCAGTTCATGGGACTAGGCAAGGTTAAAAATAACCTAAGCGCTTGCACTGGACTGAAGAGCTCCAAACTGTGAAAGTGGCTTCAGGGACAGCAGTCAGGGACAGCAGAAAGAGGAGGCTCGGATGCACGGGCTGCACACTCTGCAGTCGTGAAGGTCCACGGGCTTGTAAGAAAGAAACAGCTGAAAGTTTCATTTGAACAACTTGTTTATCAAAGATGTGTTGAACTCGCATATTCCCTCTCAAATCCTTAATCCTCCATCTGATTTCACCCACACGAAAAATCTGTTCAGGCAGATGAGATTATTCAGATACTCAGGCACAAGAATTTGTTCGTATGTAGAACACGGAACAGTGAATGGGAAAAGGAGAAAACTGTTAAACATCTAAGGGGGGGAAATAACATATAATTCCATATTAACATCTATAAATAAGTATATTTTATATAATCATATTTACAAAACATTTATTAAAATATTTTATTTACAAACTAATAGTAACCCAGCATTTTCTCCAAAACTCAGGAAAAAGGGAAGGAAAATCAAAGCAGTATTTCAACTATACATATAAACTCTCACTGCTGAAATTCCTAATCTAACATATATGGGTTTTTTTCCCTTTAGGCCTTTGGAAATTAGGCTTTGCTGTGTGACTTTGACATCAGCCCAGCAAGGTTATTTTGGATCAAGGAGAAGATTGAAATCTTAAGTTCAGGGTTCCTTAGGGAGATCATCCTGCCAGCACCCTCCCTTACCTTGTAAAGATCCTGCTGTAGTAGATTTGAACGACGTGCTTTTTCACGGATTTTGACCTTAAAAAAAAAGGGGGGGGGGGACGGGACACCCCTAAACCCAAAAAACCAATTTAAAAAACCCCAAGGACATAAAAAAAAAACGGAATAGCAGCGGGCAGGTGGGCCCCGCTGGTGCAGCCAGTAGAGGGCAGTGGGATTTAGAGGAAAGTTGTTGAACTTCGTCTAATGAAGTATTTGAAGTGATAAAACCATCCATTTAAGTCGTTATTTGAACCTACCTACACTACGACATAAGCAGGAAAGAGAGCAAAAGACAAAAGAAGGAAAGAAAATTTATTACTTTGGGACCTCTAAAAAGTTGTGTTCCAGGATATCAGGAAGATTTTATACCAATGCATCATTTACTTAATTTTTAAAGTAATTTTCAATTATTGAAATACAATAGTTCCCTGCATCCTATTGAAACCACCACGGCTGTTTCTCAGGGGTTTAAAACCCTTTGGGAACTTAAAATTAGTATAGAAAAATACCAAATAAAAAGAGAAGTGCCTTTAAGGCAGACCTATTGCCACTTGTGAAGATAAAAACTGGTTCTAGTCCACAAGAACAACAAAGTAAAACAGGTGAAGAAAAAAGCAACGCAAGCAAGGAATGTAGATTTTTAATGCTCACTGCACCTTGTTTACCGAAGGGAAAAAGCAACATTTCTCACCTTATCACCAAAGCTACCACAACAAGCTTCCCAGAGCCAAGGTTCCCGCACGATTTGACACGAGCCAAGTTCGCATTTTGTGAGGGAAAAACTGATAGTGGATATTGTCAGAGCCCTTCGGAGACACTCACCTCCTGAAGTAACACCGCTGCTCTACGCCAGAGGAGAGCGAGCTCCCCTCAGGGATGCGGCCGGGGCTGTCCCGGTGCTCCGGCGGGGCCGGGCGGCCCGGGGCACAGCGGGGACGCCTTTGCCGGGCTCGGGTGCCCGGAGCTGCGGGCACGACCCGCCCGCCCGGGCTGCCGCTGCCCTCAGAGCCCCGCGGGGGCTGC
>VZRO01004832.1:305844-331879 GCA_013397915.1 Daphoenositta chrysoptera | reverse complement strand
TGGGAGGTGCGGCGGCTGGGAGGACGGGGCAGCTGCGGGGTGGCTCGGGGGGCCCTGTGGCGTCGGGAAAGGGGCGGGTGGAGAAGAGGCTGCAGCGCCGTGTTTGATTTTCCTCCTAAGCCTCCTGCAGTGCCTTTCGCGTGTCCCAGGGAGGGATTTCTGTCTGCCTTTCTCGGAGAGGCGCAGGTGCCCATGGCCTGTCCTCGTCGCAGCACAGGCTGTGCTCTCACAAGCGACCGTAGTACCAAGAGATTCCTGCCCCTGTCACAGCACAGCGGGAGCAGAGCAGGGAATGTGCTGCTCCAGTCCAGCCAAGCTCATTTCATACTGTTTATCTTTTACAGGGTTTGTTCTGGGAGGTGCGTTTGGTGTCTTCACAGCTGGCATTGACACCAACGTGGGGTTTGATCCCAAGGATCCCTATCGCACGCCCACGGCCAAAGAGGTGCTCAAGGACATGGGGCAGCGAGGCATCTCCTACGCCAAGAACTTTGCCATCGTGGGTGCCATGTTCTCCTGCACGGAATGCGTGGTAGAATCTGTGAGTAAGAACCTCTCAACCATTAAGAAATGTTTTCTTGTACTCTTTAAAGTCTTTTACTAGATCCAAATAAGCACGTATATCCTCTTTGCAATAGGGCAGTGGAATAGGCTGCTTTGTTCTTTCTTGGCCACCAAAGCTTTTCAGCTTTGGGATCTGTCTTCAGAGCTGCTGTTGCCTGACAGAATGAAGAACTCTTTTACAATAGCAAAGTCCTTTTCAGTTTAAGTCCTGAATGTATTGGCAAGCATAGGCATAAGTTTTTAAAACCCTAGCTACGAGCGCTTGTGTAAGATGTCAAACTGTGAGTTGCAACATGGCAATTTGAGTGTCTAAAAATTCCATATGCAGAAAGGGATCCTTTGATGAAAGTTCTTGAGTAACAGGCCGGTTTTCATCTGGCCCCTACAGCCAGAAATGACCTTATACAGCTCAGTGGTAAATCTATCATCTGCTTTTTTAAATAGGAAAATCACCCTCTTATGAATTTGAGTCCTGCCTTTTAATTAAAAGGCACGATTACTTTTTAACTCATCTAGAAGAAAAGTGTATCTGCTTGCACAATGGAGCAGAACAAAGAGATCTCTGCTCTGGTGAAAACCCACTATGTCCTGGCCATGGAAACAGTCCATCTTTGTCAGCAGGTGCTGTGACTCTCACCTGTGCCAAGGACCAGCTGCATGGCCAGGCTCAGGGCTGCTCTGATGTAGTTACTGCACTTTTAAACTCGGGGCTGTGTTCTGGGGGCTGTGCTGGCTCACCTGAGGATCCTTCCCACAGCACTGCATTGCACCATGTGGTTTTGTCTTACCTCTCCCACTTACCTGCTCCTTCCTCCCTTCCCGGCCCTGCAAGTTTGGGAGTGCAGGGCCATCTGCTGAGAGCAGAGGGAAGAACATCCTCAGCTGAGAAGGGGATGGAAGGTCGTTTAATCTTTCTTGCTGTTAGCACAGATACTGAGTGGTTGTTCCATATTTACTTGACTCTGATTTCCAATTCCACAGTATCGTGGGAAGTCGGACTGGAAGAACAGCGTTATCAGTGGCTGCATCACGGGAGGAGCCATCGGCTTCAGAGGTTGGTGGTGCCTGCTGGGAACTGTTTCTGTGATAACTGTGATAAGACTTGAATTTGGTTATGCAGCACACAATGTTCTCTGAGGAACACACACTACAAACCTCTTTGCATGGGGTTGTGGTGAATGTGAGAGCGTGCTCCAGACTGGCAGAACTGCACCCTCGCTTTCCTGTCAGCTCCAAGGATGAGTGTGGATAAGGAAGGGTTGGTCACACGAGACAGTGAGATTGGATGAAAATCAGCAAAATTGACTTGAAAGAAAAATCAGATGGTGGTGGCTGTCCACACTCTTCTGTGGTGTCATGGGAGAGAGCCAAAAATACAGAGCAACTCAGAAGCTCTTGTGTTAACAGAGCTCTACACATCTACCATTTCACTGTCTCTGCTACTCTCCTTTGAAATTAGAGCTAAAGAACTCTACTCTGAAATTAGAACTAAAGAACTCTACTTTCTTCTTTTGTACCATGTGTAAAATGCTTTTCTCCTTTCTCACATATCAGTTCAAACAGACAGTTCTACTTACATGTGAAAGAGAAGGAGCACAGGGCTTTTAGTCCAGCAGCACTAGTGGGGACTTTGTTTTAGTGGTAACAACATCTGGGAAAATCCTCAAGTAGGAGAGAGCTGCTCTGCTCATCAGAAATATCAAACTTCTCTCACCTCTCCTTAAGAAAAAAACCTGTCCATGGAGCACAAAAGAAAAGAAAGCTCTTGAAAGTGCATCTAATTGAGCTTGTTAAGTTGTGTCTGTCCTCGACCTAATCCTCTTAGAGTTGTCAGAGCAGTGGCTGCTCTTCCTGTCCCCTCCCTAGTCCCACCAGGCCACTTGCAGGGCTCAGATCAGAGCGCACTGAAATCAGCAGTGGCCACTGGAGGGTTCTCTTTGTCCCCCAGCTGAGGACACAGCACCCAGAGAGCAAATCCTGCTGGCCCCAGGGGTTGTACATCAGGCAGTGGCAGTGCCAGTGTTCCCTGGGAGGGCACTGCCAGCTTCCTGCCAGTGTGAGCTCTTTGAGCCAGCACAAGTTACTGGGAAGAAAAAGATTTTTCCCATTTTGCCTGATTGTTCCCCCCCTTGCCTTGCAGCCGGGCTGAAGGCCGGGGTGATCGGCTGCGGAGGGTTCGCCGCTTTCTCCGCCGCCGTCGATTACTACCTCCGGTAACAGCCGGGTCCCTCGGGAGCAGCATCCCCGCTCCAGTGCTGCTGCTGAGAGCCTGCACCACGGCACAACCTCCGGGCTCACCTTCCCGCTGCCCCTGCAGCCCTGGTCAGCGCCAGCGGGGCGGCGCTGGCCGCTCTCTCGATGACTAACAGCAACCTGGCTGCCAGCCCTGGCGAGCTGCTCCGGGCAGGCTTGCGGGAGCACGGGAGGACGGAGCCAGGCACAGAGCAGCATCTCCAGGATGGATCAGCTGACTGTCAGTTTCCAGGAAACATGCCTGGACTCTGAGCTCTTTCGATCCTTTGGGGCTGATTTTGATTAAGTCTGTTGCTAGCATCAAAAGAAGGCAGGAGGACGATCTTCGAGGAGAAATGCACCGATTTAGGTTACCACCTATTTGAAGGTGCTGCAAGTGTTTTAACAGTCACCAGTTTGCAGCTTGCTACTCTGTTGGGAAGAGGTAAGATCCTGTGGAGAAATAAGTTTGTTCCAGGCATTTCTTAAAATACCATCTGAAGACAAACCACCATCTGTACGACTTGTCTTATTTCAAGTACAGAGATGAGCGCCAGATTTCTTTACCATGTTTTAAAGAGAAAAGCAGAAAGGAATCCTTAGCCTTAGAGCTGTGTGGTTACTGGCAGATGAACAAAACAGTTGAAGGGCAAAAAAGAGGTTGTTGCTGAAGTATAATTCTCTGTAGCCACTTGGCTAGCCTGATTTAACCTCACTGTGGGAGTACAAAAAATCTTGCTACTGCTTTAACTGCCCCAGGCTCACCCCATTAGTTCCAGCAGTTTGATAGTGAGACTTAGAAAGCAGAGTTGTGAGAATAAACCAGTGTTTGACAGATAACTGGGCACTCACTCAGCACACAGCCTGCTTCCCATCACATCCCTGTGCCACCTCTGTTCCCCAAGGGCAATTGAAGTGTTATTTCTGCACAACACTGGTGCTGAAATCAAAACATCTGTTTGTTGGCTCTTGGAGCTGCTGCCTCTTTGATTGGTGCTCCTATCTGCCCTCCTGCTCTTCTAACCAAGCTCTGTTCTCAGACCTCAGAGGGTCATTTTTAACCCTCATTGAGCCACTCCATAAAGGCAAGCACTTCCTCTCTTTGAGGCAGTGGGATTTCAGACACAATGCGCACACCCAATAGGGGTTCTCCCACGCACTTCCCTTCCTTTGCATCCACAGTTTGACATCCCAGAACAGTGACAGCCCTTGTTTACCTGGAAGAGCAGTACTAGCAGTGTGTTTTGGCTGATACGGTGGTCAGTGGTCAGTTTGGAAGCACATTGGCTCCCATTCCCACATGGAAAGAAGTGGGGAGACAGCACCATGTGATCTATCAGATGAGGTTTCCAGATCTCCTGATGTCCCTTGCTGTGCCTGTTCAGTATCCTCAGGCCAGAAGCTGTGCAAGTCAGCTGAATTTTAAGCTTGAGTAATTCTAGGCTGATTAAACAGGCTGGCTCCAGACAGTCCAGGTTTTTTTCCTCCAAAATGCAAGGATGTAGCCCAAACCATAAGAAGTCTCTTCAAAGATTGCCTGGCCTAATGCCTGTGCTTATACCACTGGCTTGAAGTGCAGCTAGCAAGAATTCCACGACAGAAAGAGAAGTTGTGATGCCAAGGTGATCAGTTAGTGCAAACAGCAACACCACAGGGCTTCTTTTGTGCAAATATCGGGGCTTTGCATTTTTATTAACATTTTTTTTTCTCCTCACGAGGTTTTACAGCCATTTAAAGTTTATAATCTACAGAAATTGAAACAGAACACAAACAAAAATATATCCTTAACAACTTTTGAAAGTCAAATATTAATTAACAGTTCTATTCTACCTGTAGCTGCAAGAGTCCACCCCCCTCTTTTCCTTCCTGTAGGGACAACCAAAAGCCAGTCATGGGGACAGCCACAGCCTGTTGTGCTGGGCTGTGGGGACCGGGCCTCCAGCCACTGTCGTGGGGGGAGATTTGGCTGTACAGAATCTCCATCTGGAATGACAGTGTCGTGGACAGAGACTTGGACACATGTAACAAATCAGACACACACAGGGGTCCGTTGTGCAGTCAGATCTAAAGCTCGGCCTCCTTACTGGGTCCAGGGCCAAGACAGACGCCTGGTTATTTTCTGCAATGCTGTTTCCCTTCTGTTTAGCTGGTAGTCAAGAGGAGCAGGGTCTGGAGTGTGAGCCCTTTGGAGGGGGACTGAGACCTCCCCTCCTTGGTTGCTTTGCTGGTGGCAGGGCTGGCAGGTGCTGCCTTCCCCAGGGAGGTGGCTGAGGACATACCTGGTGCATCGGTGGCCGGGCTCTACCTGGAACAGTCCATTGGTTGGGAGGGTAAAGGCAAGGCCGCTGTGAGGGACACGCTTGGTCACTTCTCATCCATCTCCATTTGGCACAGGAGAGCACAGGGCCAACGCAGTCGGGGAGGTGAGGGGGCTTTTCCCACAGGAACACGGACTCGGCTCACAGAGCGAAAGGTTTTGTGTCCCAACAGGTACCAACACCTATGTGGGAGTGTGGGGGATGCCCAGGGAGCTGGGCACTCGGGCAGCCTGTCCTGCCTTGGGACGTGGCGTGGTAAATCCAGCCATCAGCTTGGGAGGGGTGAAGAACTGGAGCCACTGACAAACAGACCTGAGCTGGCCGGGCACGGCTAATCCAGCGGCAACCACTTTGGGAAAAAGGCAGAATGAGCATTTCTGCCTTCAGTCGTGAGGGCCATGAAGGCTTTCCTCCTCCCATCCTTCTGTGCTGGCTCCCAGGCTGGGTGACCATCCAGCTGCTGCAGAGCGCTTGCCCCTGGCAGCCAGGCTGCCACCGAGGCAGGGCCATGTGCTGCCATGTGCCCAGTGGAGCAGGGAAGGCCAAAGAGGGAAAAAACCCCTCCTTGTCCCCACAGCCATGGCAGGAATGCTGGTGCCCTGGCAGGCTCTGCCACAGGGTGCATGCAGTGCTCATGGCAGTGCTGGGCTGGCAGGGGCACGAGTGCCTCACTATGGCAGAGATAGAACCGTACAGCAGGGACCCTGTTCCCCACCAAACTTCCAAATTGGGGACATCTGGGATCCCATCAGTGCCAGAGCAGGCGTGGGGTCAGCCCATGGTGATGGAAGCAGACCTGCCTGCCTGGCCGTCCCTTCAGCCTGCTGTGGATCGAGACCAGCACAGCACCTCTGGCTCCAGCCTTGTGTGAGGGGTTACCCCAAAACGCTCCTCGGAGGCGAAACCCAGCAAGGGGAGGAACCGCCACGCCACACACACGCAGGCAAAGCACAGGGCTGGGGCTGGAGAGGGGACTGGCCTGAAAACACCCAGAAGAGCCGTGCCAGGGAGGAAGCAGCACCCTGCTCCTCTGCTCTGGTGGTCGCAGGTTCGCTCGGGCCGGAGCAGGATCCAGGCACAGGGTCCGACGTTTGCGCAGGCAGCGAAGCCAAAGCAGAGCTGGTCGTCACCGTCACCGGGGAGGGAGGCCCGCGAGCTGCCGGCCTCGGAGCGAGCCGGTGCTGCACATGCAGGCGTGGGCAGGGGAGCTGGGCAGCAAACAGGCACTCGTGGGGCACTGCAGGCTTCAGGCGAGGGGTGCCTGGCAGGAGTGAGCGGGCGGAAAGGAGTCCAGGAGAAAACTAGCCAAGGGGGAAGCCTGTGTCCACAGCCCTTGTCAGTCACTACCTCTTCCGTTGAGCAAATATACATAACAATTCTTGAACACAAGAAGGGACATAAGACACGACTACTTTACAGAGAGGGCCTGGCACCTGGTGGGACCGGGCCACTGGAACACGATTGTACAGGAGCTGCAGGCGGCACCGTCCTGGGTCTGGGCTGGTCTCCCTGGGGGGCTGTGATCCAGTCCGTGTCCCCCAGCAGGGAGCTGGAGTGTTTGCAGCTGGTGCCTTCTGCCCGCAGGCTACACGTCCGTGGAGAAGTAAAGTGTGTTGCGTTTCAGCTCGGTGAAGGAGATGGGAGGATGCTGCAGGTAGTAGAGAAGGACCTGGACCTGTAGGAGGCAAATGGGGGGTATTACTCTAGAAGGGGAAAGAGCTGCCACCTCCCAGCTTGTCCCATCCAGCAAAGAGTAACAAATCTACCCAGACAGGCAGGTGAACCCCTCCATGACCCAGCTCTTACCTGGGCCATCACATCGTGGGACCAGATGTCGGAGGCCAAGGTGAGGTGTGCCTTGCTCTCCCCCTCTGAGGGTCTCAGCAGTGTTGGCCCAAAGACCGTGGCCAGATTGTGGAGAGACATTTTGTTGATAGGCTCCTTTTCAGCCACCCTGTGGGGTAGAGAGAGAGAGGCAGTGTCAGCCCCTAACGCTGTTCAGGAGCGGGGCAGCAATGGGGTAAAGCGGGGGGCAAGGGCTGCTCTCCCTTCTCCCAGCAGCAGCAGGGCACCTCCAGCTTTCCACTGCCTTTTGCAGCCCTCAGAAAACCCAGGTGCAGGGCAGGGAGCTCTGCCCCCTTCACGGCCTCCGTCGGAGCCGCCGGGCCTGGCCGGGAGCCCCGGGTGTGATGTGGCAGCGACCGAGCCCTCGCTCGCTTCCGAGCTGCGGGGCCGCCACCCTTCCCGAGCCTGCAGGGTACCGGGAGCTCTGCACCAGCCCGTGCCCCCTGCACCCACTCCCCTCGAGGCTCCCTGCCCCGACAGCCCTGCGGGAGCCCTGCCAGCACCGAGGGAACCAGGACCACAACATTGCCATGTTAGGAGGCAGCTGTGCTCCCCGGCACAGGCTGCTCGCTTGAGCCCCGGCCAGGGGAGCAGATGTGGGAACTGGCTGTGCCCGGTTCTCAGGATGGAAACGGATTTTTCCTTCTCCATCCCCCAGCATCAATCACTTTTTCTGTTTGGTTTTAGCCAAACCAGAGGAACAAAAAAAAAAAGCTTCATGATGCAAGTAACATGAGCCGTGAGCCCTGGTCCCAAGCTCTGGCCAGGCTCTGTGTGCTGCTCTGCTGCCCTCCCACAGCCCTGTACCTTCCATGGGTTTTGGGCCCCCAGGGAGCCCCGGTCCATGAGTCCCGAGGTTCGGATGCACCTCATGTGGGCCAAGACAAAGCCTGTCAAACCACACAGCGCTTCACTCACCCTGGGACAGGTGACACAGGGTGTCACCTGCAGCTCTGGGACACGTCCACAGAGCTGACTATCCCTGGTTCTTGGCCACCCGCTGCTGACAAGTGACAGGGATTGCTGCACCTTGTTTTGCAAGGGCTACTGCTGGACCAGTGGGACACAGAGCTGTTTTCCTGCTAAGGGGGACACTGCACAGCTCCCAGTTGATTCCCATCCTGTGCTGAGGCCAGCTGCTCCCTGCAGAGCTCATCCAACCAGCTGCACACCGGCTGCAGCGGCCAAGAGTTCTGTGTTTCCAGAGGTCGTGTGCTCCCTGCAGAGCTGACCTGGATCACTGGCCAGGCACGGCTCAGGCCCTGCTGGCACCGTGGCCGGTGGTCCTGGGACACCAGGGGCTGCTCTGGAGGGGCAGAAGGGCTCCAGGATCCCCCCAGCATCCTACAGGGCCCAAGGAGAGGAGATGTGGAAAGCCAACACCGACATCAGCCGAAGGGTCTGAAGAAGCTGCAGCCTGGCAGGACCCTGGGGAATATGCCAGAGCCCAGAGAGACGGGGCAGGTGGGACACACCTGGGGCTGTACCCTCTTGGAATGTCTGGGAAAGGACCATTCTGTGCCTGCCCAACACTGAGCTGCTGTTGCTGGCCCTGGCTGCTGCCCACAGCCCTGCTCTGCACCAGCACAGCACCATCTGCCTCCAGTGTGGGATCAGCCTGCAGCCATGCAGGCACCCCAGGAATCAAACAGCAGCTCTACTCTGTTCATGTCCCATCCCCATGGCCAAGCAGAGAGACAGACCCGTCCTGCACCTCCCACCCGTCCCAGGCAGCCCCCGAGCCATTACCTTTTCAAGTGCTCCAGCAGGAAGAGGAAGGTGATGAGGTTGGGGTCAGGCAGCGAGCGGAGAAGGTGCATCATGCAGTTCTCCTTGGCAGCAGGATCCGAGAGGGCTGGAGGCAAGGAGGGAGAGGGCTCAGGACAGGCTCTGGTGCAGCAGCAGGACCCACCACAGCCAGGTACCTCCCAGCAGCCAGTGTGTGAGCACTGGGGAACAGCACCACGAGCCCTGAGCTGGCCCGGAGCCGGCAAGAACAGCCAGGACCGAGTGGGCCGAGCTGGGAAGGAATCTCCCTCCCATCCCAGAGCAGGCAGTGCCAAACAGAGCCACATTTGCGCATCAACCCCTTCCCCATCCCCATACCCTTACCGATCCCCTCCATGAAGGCGGGGTAGAGTCTGTCAGTGAGGAGGGGCTCGGGCAGCTCACGGAAGTACAGCTTCAGCGTGCCAGCGATGGCATTGATGTCCATGTCACTCAGCATCACCAGGATGTCCTTGTTATCTGTCCAGAGAGCACCCACATGTGACGCCTCCTGCCCTCCTTTCCCTCTGGGTCTCCACCCTCTGTGTCACTCCAGCAATCCAGACAGGCTGCCAGCTGGAGGGCAGGGACAGCACTGCTGGGTTCACAGCCCCATTAGCCAAGCTGAGGCTGGGAAAAGCCGAGTGCTTCCCGCCTGGCTGGGCAACAGGACTCGGAACGATTTGCAAATGCATTTGAAACATTTCCCTGACTCAGTGTCTCCCAGGAGCCAGCCAGGAGTGGCGGCAGCTCAGAGGCACCGAGGCACAAACAGGGCTAGGATCTCTGGGTGTTTCTGTCCCTCCTCAGCCTCAGCCCCTCCTTGGGCACAGCAGCACATCTGGCACACGTGCGGTGCAATAACCAAACCCTGAGCTTGCAGGGGGCTGGGGGGGTCTCGGTGCCTGTGAACCCTCCCATGGGAACACCAAGCTTCCCCAGGACACTCACTGGCATCAAAGACAGCTTTCAACGCCTGGATGTCAGTGGCGACTCCGGAGATCCTGTAGATGCCGACCTCTTCGATGCCCCTCTTCTCCACCTCCTCGATGCACTGGCGCACGATGTAAGGCACCTTGGAGCGCTCGCGCCTGGCCCGGGAAGCGGAGCCGTCAGCAAAGATTCCCACGGGAACCCGTGGCAGCCAGCCCAGCCCTGCAAACCCCAGGCCAGCAGCAGGATGGGCATGCAGGTGGGAAGGATGGGAATGGCAAAGGGAATGGGCGAGTGCCCAGCAGAGAGCAAAGGCCAAGCTCCCCGGTGTTGGTGGGAGCAAGGGGACACGGTGCAAGCCCACACCCACAGAGCAGATCAGCCCCCACAGCCCCTCATTTACTTTGTCACGACGCTGATTTTGACCCCGAAGACACCCGTCTGCTTTTTAGATGGGGTCCTCTTCAGGCTCATGTCCCTGCTTGTGAACTTCATGGAGAACTCCACCTTGATCTGTGGGAGACAGGGAGTGAGTCCTGGCTGGCCTGAAGGCGAGAGGGGGCTGCATTCCCAGCGAGGGGCTGTGGGTGCCCCGGCCCCACTTACCCCGTTCATCTCAATCACATCCATGTGCCAGTTTTTCGTCTGCACAGCCTGTGGGTCCAGCTGTGGGGAGAGATGGTCCGTGAGTTCTGTGGGGACACAGCCCCACACCAGCCCCACTCTCATCCCAACCTGGTGGCCCCCAAAGCCCCTGATCTGCAGATGGTGTGGGGCACAGGACATGCTTTTCCTGGGCAACATGCTGCTCACAACCGGAGGATGGAGAGGTTCCCCTGTGGGATCTGGGGTCCCTCTGGCTGTGCCCTGAAGCCAGGTGGGCTCAGCCCCCCTGTTCTGCCCTCTCCCCAGAGCCCCTGCAAGGCAGTGCTTTAACCCACACCCAGGAAGCAAGAAACTTCCAAGAAATTAGGACTATTTCTGGCGGCAGATTGATGAAACAGAACTAGGGCAGCGTTTTCCATGCAGAAAAACAACATCTCCCCATAGCCAAGGCTATTTATAACCCCTGGGAATGACAGGCGCTGCTATTTCTGGCTTTGGGGCTAGCGGGGGACTCGGTGACGCTGCCCCGGCGCCCGGGTGCCGTGGCGAGGTGCTGGCATTCCCAAGGCCCCAGCACGTGCCGCGGTGGGTTCCGGGCCCCAGGGCTGGGCAGAGGCGGGTGCAGTTGCCTTTTGGGGCTTTTTGGTCCCTAGCTGGTGGTATCGATCCGGCCCCATCGATCCCTGTAATGCACGGGGCAGGCAGCCCGGCACTAATGTCCCCTTGGGGAAGGGGATGGGATGTGGGAGCTGGTGGGGGCTCCCGGGGCTGGGGACACGCAGCTGCCAGGCCACACTTGCGCCAGGCACGCGGGGTCACTCCGCAAGGACACGGGAGCTTCCTGCAGCTGCTGGGTCAGGAGATGCTCTGGGCGAGTAAAGATGTCCAGAGCTGCTGTTCCCCTGCCCATAAAGTCACTGCATGTCATGATGGGGGCACTCTGGGGTCCCTCATGTCCCTTCTTGCCCACCAAGACCCCACAGTCCCAAGGACTGAGCTGCCCTGGCTCTTGGCACAGACCCTGCAGGGTGGCATTGCCACATGCCCAGCCCTGTGTCACACTGAGCCCAAGCAGCTCCTCAGCCATGGGAAAACTGTGGTCCCCAGCAAGGCAGAAATGCTGCTGTCTCCAGCATGGCCCAGGAATGGCTCCTGACACGGAGCCCTTCCCAGTGCTCCAGCCCAGCACATGGAAGAACCCAGCGGGTGCCACGCCACTTCCTCCGTGCCAGCCCTGCGGCTGCTGGAGGGCGGGAGGAGCAGGAAGGCTGCAGCTGCCCTGGGCTCCCATGGGACCCTGCAGCAGGTCTGGACACTGGGATCACGAGACTGCAGCCAGACCACAGCCAACCCCAGTCCTGCTGCTCCAGCTCCTCTGTGTCCCCCCCCAGCGCTGCCATGCAGCCACCACAGCCAATGCCACCTGTCCCAGGGACTTTCATCCATCCCTGCCCCACTCATGGCAGCAACAGCGAAGCCCCTTTGTCCCCCAGCCAGGTCAGGAGCCTCCCTGCTCTGCAATGCGATTTTAACTGCAGCCACCACATCCTTCTCCTTTCCCATCCTCATCCCTCGGGTCCCTCCGGCTCCGATGGCCCTGGCAGCTCACATCTGGAAGGGCTTTAGCAGAGCTCTGAAGAAAGCTTTAATAAAAGCCAGGTTGGCTGCCACCAGTCCCACAGACCTTACCCTGAGCGTGTCACTTCCCCGCAGCCCCTTCCCCCTGCATGGCAGAACCATCCCACAGCAGCCAGCAAGGCCCGAATTTGGGCTGGTTCTGCTGGCACCATGAGCCTCTGTGTCTTGCAGCTGGGGCAGGTCCCTGTAAACCCGTGGGGCACTGGCTGTGGCCTGGCCCTGGTGCTCTGTAACCCTCCTGGCCAGCACCCCGTGCAGCAGCAGCAGCACACGACGCTGCCACTCCCCAGTTTAAGCAAAGCCGCGTCCAACGCTTCGTCTCCAGGCGTGGGAGGATGGACGGGAGCATCCACCCACAGAGCCAGAGGCAGCTCCTGCCCACACAGCGCTGGCAAACACCCTGTCCCAGCTCCCAGCACCATCTCCTTCTCCTCTGAAGGGAGCTGCCTTGCTCCAGCAGGATGCAGGGACATCCCAGGTCAACAGGGAACTCCTGGGCTGGGAGCCCTAGGGAACAGCCCCCGAGCCAGCACCGTGCAGGATGAGATGTCAGCTCCTCTTTGGAAGGTCAGACGGCTTCTAACACCACCTTGTGCCTGGAGAAACATCTCAGCCAGGTCACCAGCACGTCTCCAGGCTGCTCCCTCCTGCATCTCAGGGACTCTCAGCCATGGTGGTATCCATGCCCTCTGCAGTGCCGCTCTCATCCATGGTGAGGTGAAACACCCTCTCTTTGTTGCCACAGGGATGTGCCATCATCCTGGTTTCCCAAATTATCCGAAGGCATTTGCTTGTAGGACAAGGCTCCAGGTTGTGGAGGAACAGGCGATGAACATCCTGGCAGCCCTGCAGCACTCTGTGTGTCCTGGGGAGGTCCTGCTGGCGCTGACCCCCTCTCCTACTGCTTGTCTTGTCCATGGGACAACTCCAGACTTAAGGTGATGAGGCCACATCCTGGAATTTTGTCCTCAAGACACCTCCAGGTCATGGCACTGTGACAGACCCAGGCAGAGGTCCAAGGTGAGGAGCTGAAAGGGCTCAACACCCTCATGGTGGCTCCCCGGACACTTGGATGCTGTGGTGGGGCAGGGGCTGTCAGGCTGGGCATGTCCCTTCCTCACATCTCAGGCCCATGAGGTCACCCAGCCGTCAGCCTGGGTGAAGCCATCGGGAGCAAACGGTGACTCAGTCAGCGAGGTTGTGGCTGCCAGGGCCCTGGGGAGCGGGATCCCGGAGGAGCTGCTACAGCCAGCACTGCTTCCCATCAGCGTGGCACCCACAGACTCCCCAGCCTGGCCTCTCGTGGCAAGCAGATCCCTCACCAGACCTCCATGCCAGCAGCTCCAGACAGTCCCTGAGCCCCCTGGCACCATGGGACAGACCAGCCCCCACACCAACAAACGCTGCCAGTGGCAAAGCACAGCCCCCCAAAAAAGCAGTAATTCACAGACTTGACTGAGAGCGACCCAAGGAGCACCAGCAGCACCCACAGCCCACCAGGAGCCCACGCAGACCTGCCGGGGCCACGTCCTGCCCTGCAGCCCCAGGGCTCCCGGGCAGCAGCGGGCAGGGAAGCCAGCAGCCACAATGGGCACGGGAAATGAAACCCCTTCATGTTTTGACCCAGCAACAGCCGCCGGGCAGCCTCCACAGAGCCCTCGCTGCCCCTTAATCCCCTGTGCGGCACAGAATCGAGGTTAATGCCGCTGCGTCACAGCGGCCCCGCCGCTGCCAAACCGAGCCCCCACGGGCCCAGGCAGCTCCTGCTGAGCTGAGCCCCGCGCCAGCAGCTCCCTGTGCAGGGGGAGTCCACCAGGGAAACCCCCAGAGTGCCCCATGGGGCTTTTGGCACAGCCTGTGAGATGCTGTCCCCCTCCTTTGCCACCTCTGTCGCACATCCCTGCACTCTGTGCTCCCACCAAGACTGGCTGATGTGGCTGCGACACAGCTGTGAGCTGGGGAAAGCCTGGATCGACCCGGCTTGAAAGAAGGGGGATGCAGGCACTGGGTGCTGTGGCACCCCAGGACCCCGGCCCCAGCCAGCCCAGAAGCATCACTGCCCCCCGGGCAAGCTCCAGGGCTGGGCAGGGGCTTCCCTGCCCTGCCTCTGCAGGACCCCCGCTGCAAACAGCTCAGCCTCCCCGACGCCGCCAGCACACAGAGGGAGAGGGAAGGAGGAAAACAAACACCTCACAGGCTGCCAACTGCATCGAAGAGCTCCCGAAGCACCCAAACAGCCTCCCCGCTCCGTGCACAGACCCCACAGCACTCACTCTCCCCACGAGCAACGCAGCACCCCCGTATCAGAGCCCCGCACCAAAAAGCCACGGTCGCCACCCACAGCAGAGCCCGGCGGAGCCATCCCGGAGCCCAGCAGTGTCCCTGCAGCCACCCCCCGCACCCGGAGCACCTTCTGCCGGAGCAGTTTGCTGCGCACCCTGCCCCAGAGCCGGGCGCCCGTGTTCGGGGCTCGCTTCCCCCCGGGCTCCTCCGCGCCGCGCTCCGGCTGCCGCTCGCTCCCCGGGCCGGGGCTGCCCTCGGGCTGCACCAGCACCTCCGTCATCGCGGCCACCGCTCCGGCTCCGGGCAGGCGACACGGGGCTGGCCGGGAGCGGCTGGGCTAGCACCGCACCCGCATCCCTTCTGCCGGCGGGGAGAGGTCAGCGGGGGCCGGCCAGGGCAGCCCTGCTGGGCCGGCGGGGCGGCGAGCGGGCAGGGCTCATCTTCAGGGTGTGAGCCAGGCTGGCGAGGCAGCCCCAAAAGCCTCCCTCCCCCTGCGAGGAAGTGACTCAAAGGCGGGCCCCCCCTCCCCCCGGCGGCCCCCACGCGTTTAACCCTCGCCCTGCCGCCCGCCGCCGCTCGGGAGCGCTGGGGGGGCTGCCCGGGCTGCCCGCCGCCGTTATCCGCCGTTATCCGCTGTTGTTATCCGCTGTTATCCGCCTTCCCTTATCCCCCTGCCGGTATCCGCCCCGCCCCGAGGCACCGCCGCTGGCGGCTGCAGCATTCCCGGCTCGGCGCAGGAGCCAGGCTGGCTCTCCTGTTCTCAGCCACGGGCACGGGGATGAGGCTTTTGGGGTCTGCTGTCACGCCTAGAGACAGCTGGGGACCCCCATGTCCCCTCTGTGCATCCTTGCCCTTGTCAGCCCCACTGCCAGGGGTGATGTGGGCAGGGAAGCCCTGGAAGGGTCCCTGCCTGCTGCTTCTCCTGACAGGCGGTGAGGTGCAGGCTTGGGGGACTTGCACTGTCCCCCCAGTCCATCCCTCAGCAGCCCCTGGAGTCCACATGGGTCATTATGGCTCCCTGCAGGTCTGGGGTGCCCCAACATCACAAATCCCCCCATCCAGAGTCCCTGCCAGCCCGGGGAAGGGGACAGACGGACAGGCAGCTATTCCCTGAGGGTACAGCAGGCACCGTGCCCGTGACAACACGGGCTCTGCTCCAACAGCCACATCCCCCCTGTGCATCAAATGGGCTGAGGAAGGGGCTCCTGAGACCCTTCATGCACCCACTGCCTGTCTCCTCGTGTCCCCAGGGCATGGGGGCCACATCCAGCCTCTGCCCTCTGCAGTGTGGGCACAAGCACTCACAGCCTGCTTTGCCCACCAAAACATCCGACTGCCATCCTGGCACAGCACCACGCACCCCTGCCAGCACCCAGCAGACACAGCCCAGCTGCTGGGAGCAACTGGGACAGCTCAGAGCAGGGCTGAGCCCTGCAACACAGGGGACACAAGACCCTCATGGGGACACGAGTTAAACACGGCAGCCCAACCCTGACCACAGCATGTCCCAGCCTTAAAAACTGCAGACAAAATGGGGTTAACAACAACAAAACAAGGTTAATGCCAACCAGGAGTTGCACCTTTCCACTGAGCAGCCAGTGCTGCAATGTGGAACCAGCAGCAGCTCATGATGAGCCCAGGGACCAGCTGGGGTGAGGAACACCCAGGGCAGCATCTCTGCCTGAACAGCTCAGGGAAAAGGCAGGGGGGCAGCTCTGGGGCTTGACTACAACCCACAGCCCCAGGAGCAGCACTGCCCATCCTGCTCACAGCTGTCCTGCCCTGTCACCCAGCCCACCCCTGGGGCAGAGGCTGAGCTGTGGCTCTGGGCGACAGCAGGACAGCCCCAACCCGGACACTCCTCCATCCATCCAGATCCTCCTTGGGATAAGCAGCCCCAGGGCCTTCTCCTCTCCCTTTCTTCCCCCACAACTTTTGCACAGCGGGTACGAGCTGTGCTGTCCCTGTCCCGACCCCCGCATCTCCCAGCATGACTCATGTTTGTTGATCCAGGCTATTTCCGAGAGCGCAGCTGGACTGATCCCCGCGGGACACCGAGCCCCTTCCCTGCCCTGGCCTTCCCACTTGGCCCAGTGCCACCCCCACAGCACCGTTTCCTGGGGGAGACAGCAACAGATGGGTGATTTCAGGTATGAACAAGCCACCGGTGAAGCTGAGCCCCCACCTCCCTCCCTGTGCCCCCCTCCAGTGCTGTTTCCCCACAGCATCCCCTTCCCAGCAGCATTTCCATGCTGCTCTCTGCTCCCCTGGGACCTGCCCTCAGCTGCTTTCCCACGGAGCAGGCTGCCATGATGAGCCCTTCGAAGTGGCCCAGGGTCCAGGGCTGTGTCCCAAGTGTCACCCTGTCCCCAGCACAGCCAGGAGGGCAGCCAGGCTGAGGTGCCCCCCAGGAAAGCACAGGGACACCCCCATTCTGAACTGTGTCCCCCTGCCCTGGGCTTCCCTGCAGCCTGGCCAAGGGGGCTGCACGGGGAATGTGGGGTCTGGGGGCTGCCTGCCCTCCACTCCATCCTCCTGGTCCTGCTCACCTGGGAGCATCTCAGGGCAGCCCAGGCCTCCATCCTCCCTCCCTGGCAACCACCAATCAGAGGCGGCTCAGCCGTTGCCCTGGAAACCCCTGTTGCCATAACAGCGGCGGATGGAGGCACAGGGAAGGCAGATGGTGGCAGAGGGGCACACAGGAGGGGCGGGGGGCTGCACATGCAGAGCCCTCCCTGGGGCAGCTGCCAACCCCTCCCTGCAGCCCCCCGGGGCCACGGCACGGAGAGCAGAGGAACAGAAACACTTCCAGCCCAGCTCGGGCTGGTTGCACCTCTGCGGGGTAGGTCTGGCTTGACCACATCCACAGGGCCCTTCTCACCTTGTCCCACCTTCTCCTGCAGCCACTGTGCCCCAGGACCATCACCCCCATGCCTGATGCCCACCCACCTCACCCTTCAACCCCACAATTGCTGTACCCCACTCCCAAAAGCAGAGCTGCCCATCCCAGGCATCACTCCAGGACAACACTCCCAGCCCAGGAGCACTCTCATTCTTCAGGTGAGGGATGCCCAAAAGCCCCAGTGCATACCTGGATCTGCCCCTTGCCCATGATCTTGTCCACGATTTCGTTGTTGTCCTTGTTGAGTTTGGTCTTGTCGTAGCACTTCTCGTAGCAGAGGATGCGCAGGGACTGGGAGCCCTCCAGCTCGATCTCGAACTCCTGGGGTGTGGAGGGAGGGTGGCTCAACCCCAGCACCCCAGAGCAGCTCCAAAACTGGGGTTGAAGGGAAATGGGGAGCACAGCCCCCTCCCTGCAGCCCACCCTCCCTCACCTCGTTCCACTGCGGCTCCGTGGTGTCCCGGAACACCCTGGTCTTGGCTTTGCTGACAAAGTAGCCAAAGGAGTCCACCTCCAGCGTGCAGTAGAGGTCTGGGGGAGCAGACATTGCTCAGCACCCCAGGAACATCCCCACCACCTCCCAGGGGACCACTGTGGGCAGAGTGGGGCCACGTGCTGGACCCCAACTCTTCTAAGCCCACTCCGAGCAGGGAGGGCACCCACACTTACTGGCTGACTGCTTGAAGCCCTTGGCAGAGTGGACAATGACGTGCAGGAACCCATAAAGCCCTGGGGACTCATCATCTGTGGCAGGAGAGCAGAGGCTGTGTCAGGGCCTGGGGCTGGCCATCCCCTTTGGCACCTTTACCACAGCAAGCACAGTGCCTGCAGTGACACCCAAATGCCCCCAACCCCCTGGAGGGACATCCCTAAGTTCTGTATCCCCTACGGACAGACATCCCAAGCTCTCCTGCTGCTGGACAGTCCTGGGGCAGGTTCCCAGTGGGGCTGGCTGGGTCTCACCCTGGGGACACAGGTCCTGCCCAGCCCATGGGGGTGCTGGAGAGAGCCCAAAAGCAGCCCCGTGCTGCAGCCGGGATTGTGCTGCCTGGGAGCCCGACGGCGCTCCAGCAGTGCCACCTGGTGGGAAGCTGTCCCCTGCACAGCAGGGTCCCCGCTCCAGCCAGGGACCCCACAGCTCCTGCCCGGCACCATCCCGAGCAAAGCAGGACCCAGCGGTCACTCACCGTCCTTGTTGCTGGTGACGGGGATGTTGTGGACAGTGCGTAGCTTGAAGCAGGATCCCGTGAGAACCTGCAGCTCCACCGAGCTCAGGACAAAGGCCTGGAGGTCTGGGAGAAGACAGAAGCTTCAGAGGAACACAGCCAGTGCTGGTCATGGAGACTGGAGAGCATCAGGCTGGGATCCTACAGGACCTCCCTGTGGCCTCTGGGGGGACCAAGAACCCCAAGAGGGCCTCGGCAGCCTCAGCCTTACCCTTTTTCTGCAGTTTCTGGATGGCCTCCCTCCACTCGGACCGCTCGTAGTCGGAGGAGAGCAGGAAGAGGTAGCTCTGTAAGAGAGAGGGGGATGTGGCAGGCTGTGCAGGCAGGGCTGAGCCCGGCCCAGCCCGCCCTCCTCACCTTCCCGTTGCGGTTGTGGATGCGGAAGGGAATGGCAGGTGAGTTGAGCAGCAGCCAGAACTCGTTCTCAAACATCTTCTTCTTGAGGCGCTCGATGGCCCGGCTCTGCCCCTTGTTGGCTTTCTGCAGGCGGGGAGCAGAGAGGACCTTTCACAGGTGGCCCTGTCCCCCGTGTCCCACCCCTGATCCAGAGCAAGGCACCCACCCCGCCAGCAAGCCCCACACCCTTCTCTCACCTCCTTCTGCACCTCGCTCTTGATGGCAGAGATCTTCATCTTCATTTCCTCCAGCTCGTGGTCGGGGATGACGTGGACCTGCGGGCAGTGCTCCGACTCCTCCGGCGAGGGGAACACCAGGTCGGCCAGGGGCACGTACCACTTGCAGTCGTACTGCTGGTGCTTCCTGCGGGCAGGGCACGGACCCTGACTGACGCCTGACCCCTCCCTGGCACGTCCCCCGGCCCGCTGAGGGACAGAGGGGTTGTGACACGTTCCCCCCGTGCCCAGCGCCCTCCTTACCCCACCGCTGTCTTCTTCAGCTTGGCACAGAGCAGCACGTCGGTGAAGAGGAAGACGTGCCGCAGCTTCCGCGAGCCCTCCGACAGCTCCACCAGGAAGCCATCCTTGACCAGCTGCCGGGTCTGTGGGGCAGAGGGGCTGCCGTGAGAGCAGGCAGGCAGCAAAGGCCAGCAATCCATGGGGAAAGGCCGACAATCCTGTCTCTCTCTGTGGCTCAGCCACCAGGAACATGGGAAGGTCCATGTCTTCTATGCTTAATAAAGCACCAGCAAGCAGCAAGGAGCAGGCAGAGCCCTAATCTTGTACCTAGAGCTGTATCTGGAGGAACCCCTCCATCTCCTGGCCAGAGACACCAGCCAGGGGCTGGCAGAGAGCTCAGGCCTCACCCTGTGCCCAGCCACTGCCCACCCTGCAGGCTCACCTCGCCCTTGGGGGTGGTGACCGCTGTCCTCCGGGGATCGATGTCCTCATTGATGCTGGAGAGGAAGTTCTGGGAGATGCGGAGGGCGTCCTGGAGCAGCGGGTAGTCAGGGTGGTCAGCTGGGGTGTGCTTGAGGAGGTCCTGGAAGGAGACAGGCACAGGTGAGTGGCTCGAAAGCACCCACCCTGGAGACCCCTCATCAGCACTCCTCACAGCTGCAGATCCCCAGGAGCAGCAGAGACCCCCCCACCCCTCAGGGACCGGTGTCACACTCACATGCAGGACGAGGGTGCTCCGTGTCACCCGGTCGATGGGTTTGTACAGCAGCGCTGAGGGGAGGAGAGAAGGTGTCAGCAGCCACCTGTGGCTGGAGCTTTGGCCCCTCTCCCCTTGCCCCTCTCCTGTCACAGACAGCACGGGGGCAAGGAGGGGAGCCCAGATGCCCAGAGAGCCCCCCTGTCCTGCACAGAGCCAGCACGGATGGACAATCATGGTAGTGCCAGGAGCAGTGGGGAGCCACCAGTGCCACAGCGCCGTGTCCTGCTGTGCTGGGGGCACGAGGAGCCACGGCCGGGCTGGTGTGTGGTCATGGCTGGTGAGCACCACCCAGGGATGTGCCACCAAGCCTGTGCCAGCCCTCTGGAGGGCAGGGCCTCCGTGGGAGGGGTGCACCCACACTCGCTGTGCAGTGGCTGAGGGGCGGAAGAGCCGCTCGTCACCCTCAGCAGCTTTTTCAGTTTCCCTTTTGGCTCGGTGGTGGGTCCCGTCCCTCACCGGGCTCTGCCACCCCACGGGACACCCTCTGCCCACCTCTGTGCACCACCCCAGCCAGCCCTGGGTGCAAAGGGGACCCAGGCTGCTCCAGCAGCAGCAAAACCCCCACCTGCAGAGAACACCGGGGACAAGGCATCGTCCCAACAGCGTGTCCCTCCCCACAGTCCCCCATGAGCCCACGTGAGGCCCCACCCAGGGCAGGGGGCAGAGCTGCCTCACATTTGGGGTACAGACAACCCCTTTCTCCTACCCTCCCAGCAGGACACAGCCCCAGAGGCTCTTCAGAGGCACATTTCAGTGGAAGCAGCCAGACCCTTCTCCTCCTCCCTGGCTCTTTGGGCAGGCAAGGGCACGGAGCCCACTCACAGTGCTGCTCCCTGTGCCTGGCCACACTCGTGTCTCCCCAGGCTGCCCCCAGCCAGGCTGATGCCTCTGGGTTTTCCCTTCACTTTGGAGCACTTCCCCAAACTGCCAGGGCTGAGAGGAGCCAGGTTTTGGGCGGTAGGATAGGAGGGAAAGGTGCCACCTTCTCACCCTGTGCTGAGTCGTGGGGAATTCCCATCCCCTTTATCCCAGAGGGTGCTGCCTCCTGGCACCCGGTCCTGAGAGAGGGTGAGCAGGGGGTCTCTGCTCGGGAGGTGAGGATGCCAGCCTGAACCCTAACCAGAGGCTGCACCCCCTCAACTCCACGCCAGAGGGTAAAACAAGAACCCTGCTCTGGGATAAAGGGTGACAGGCAGGGTTCCCCTCCTTTTCCACCACCCTAGACCCACAGGAAGGATGGACCCTCCTGCTGCCATCACTACAGGCACATGCAAAGCTCCGGGGAACCCTGGGAGGGGTTGTCCCGGCACAACGGAGGAGCAACGGGCTCCTGGTGCACCCAGTTCCACCAGCCTGGGACCCGCGGGCAGCAGCAGGCAGGGATGCCCGGTGCCTCTCCTCCCAGCCGAGAGATGGATATTCCATCCATTCCAGCCCCACGATGCTCACAGCCTCCAGCAGGCAAAAGGGGACCCCTCCCACGGCGAGAGGGGATCCCCCAGCCCCGGATCCCGCTGCCCACGCCAGCTCCTTCCGTCCCATCACCGGCGGGGACAGCGAGCGCGTGGCTGCGTGTGCCCGAGCCAAGATGATTCAATCGCGCCTGAACAAAGACGCTCCCAACTTCAGCCTGCAGAGCACGACGCAGCCTCCACCCCCCGGCAAAGACCCCGCGGCATCCCTCCCCAGCGGCACCCCCAAACCGGAGCCGCCCCCCTCGCCTCACCGTAGGTGCAGTTACAGCAGAGCCGGACGATGAGGAGGATTTCCATGGCAGCCCGGCGGCGGCGCAGCCATCGCTGCCGCCCCGCAGCAGCTCAGCCCGGCTGCGGCACAGCTCCGGCCCCTCCGCACGGCTCCCGGCACGGCCGCGGGCGGGGAGGAGCGCTGGGCAGGGGCTGGGGGCTGCCGCACGCCCCCGGCATCCTAAAGAGCCGCGACCCCCCCCTCCCCGCCGGCTGCGGGCACACAAAGGGCTCGGGAATTCACCCGCGCCGGGGCCGCGCACACAAAAGGCGGCGTCCCCCTCCCCACGCCCGCCGTACCCTCCATGGTGACGGACGTGTGGCTCTCCTTCGAGTCCTTGGGGCCCTTCACCTTCAGCTCCTAGGGAGGGAAAGGCCCATCAGCGCAGCCCTTGGGGGGCTGGGGTGGGGGGAAGGTCATGGCTCAAGGACATGGGGTCCCCCCACCCTTCCTGCACCCTGATATCTCCCCCCAGCCCCAGCCTGGCCGTGCTGGAGGCCACACAGGAGGGCTGGGTGGAGGAGCTCTGGCTGTGCCCAGCAGCTGGGGCATGGTGGTGATGCCACGGAGCTGAGCAGGGCAAGGGGGGCCAGGTTGCAGCCACGGAGGTCCCCGTTGCTGTAGGGGATCCAGGCATGGAGATGCAGGTGGCAGGAGATGAGCCACAGGTGCCCAGCACCCACCGACACTGGATGGGGTGGTGACAGCACGGGATGAGCCCAACCCGAGCTTGCAAAGGTGGGGACAAACTCCTGCAATGCCCAAAGACCACGGCCATCCAGCAGAGCCCCTGTGGCCCAGCCCTTGGGGACAGTCCCTGCGAGTCCCCAGGGCAGGGAGAGCAGCTCTGCGGGGCAGACGTGGCCAGCTCAGCCACGAGGACAGTGTTCTCTGCCCTGTGTGGGGACAGCCCAGGCACAGCCCTGTCCCACTGGCACAGCCCCATCCCAGCTTACCTCCGAGATCTTCTGGAACTGGTTGTTGCTCTGGCTGCACTTCTCTGCTGTCTCCAGGGCGATTTTGTAGTTATCCACAAAGGCCTTGTAGACCCCCAGCTGGCTGGCCTGTGGGGAGTGGGGGTTAGCTGGGCACCAGCAGGGTGCTGAAGCCCCCCCACTGCACCCAGTGCAGCCCTTGAGGTGACACTGCCCAGAGCTGTCCCCTCCTGGCAGGACACTCAGCCAGCTGGGGGGTCACATCCTTGGCTCCTGCCCAGGGCAGGATGGTGGAGCTCCTGCCCAGCCCTGTGCCTCCATAAACCTCCAAAATCCAGCAGAGAGATAACAGGGCAGGAGGAGATGAAGCTACAGCCCTTCAACCTGGCCTCTCCTCCTCCTCTCCCCAGCATGGTCATGGCATCCATGGGCACAGCCCCTGCTGGCATCACAACTCCAAACTCATCACAACTCCAGCCCTTCTCCTCTTCCAAGTGGAGCAAGACCCAGGGAAGGTGCGTACCAGCTTCTGGAAGAGGTGGCCCATGGTAACGTTGCTGTCCCACTGCTGCACCTTGGGGCACAGGCTGTCGTAGAACTCCTTGTGGATCTCATAGATATCCTGGATCTTGTAGAAAATCGTCTCGATCTGCTGGAGGGTGAGGACAGGCTGCGACGTGGTGGCCGTGGCCTTCAGTGGCTTCATGGGCTGCCAAAGAAGGGAGAGTTTGAGATGAGGGCTAAGAGAGGAAGGCTGGGGATGAGGAGGATCTGAGGTGGCAGCAAGGGCTGCCTGGGACAGATGGACCAAGGCTGGCAGCTGGACCAAGGGGCACTCCGGGCTCGTGCATGCCCGGACTTCCCCGTGGTGGTGGTGACCCTGTGTTGTGCAACAGCGTCTCGCCATGAAGGTCAACAAGTCCAAGAGGAAGCAGGGCTATAAATATGTCCCCAAGAGGGACATGGGCAGCAGGGGAGGTGAGATGGGGGTAGCCAGGACAGAGCAAAGCTGGCTCTGGTGTGGCTTCTGGAGCTTTGCTCCCACCCAGGCTGATGTGGCTGGGAGAAGCTGTCCAGGAAGAAATGACTCCATCCATCCATCCATCCATCCATCCATCCATCCATCCATCCATCCATCCCTGCTGGGGGTGTCCGGTCTGGGGGCTGTGCTCACCAACAAGAGGGCCTCCAGCTGGTTGATGTAGATCTCCTCGCTGGCCAGGAAACCAGAGAGCACCAACTTCCGCATCTCCAGGCCTTTGCCAGCGTCCCGCTCTCCCTGCAGAACACAGCAAGGAGCCTGGCGGAGCCAGCGAGTGGCACAGGAGGAGACCCCTCATCCCACCAGCCCGTTCCTGGCATCCCCACATGGGCACATCTCCCTGCCAGTGTCGGGGAAGCTCCACGGCATGTGCCCAACGGGCAGCAGAGCCCGTCGGGAGCCAGCTGGGAAAGCCAGGAGCTGCACTGGCTTCTCTCCCCTCCCTGCTCCGGGCTGGCCACGAGCCCGGCGCCGCTGGCAGCGCTCCAGGATGGCGCACGGCATGGCAGGACTCTCCCAGGGCAGAGTCCAGAGACGCCCAGTGAAATCATGCTTGGCGCTGGAGGGTGCTCCCACGTGACGCAGCACCACCCTTTCCCTCGGCTGAGATTTCCCCTGGAAAGTGCCACCCCGGCAGGCACTGCCCGGTGGCACTGGGGCAGGTCCCAGCGCCCAGGTCTGCTGCAGGGCCAATGCTCCTGTGGCATGACCCTCATCATGGGGGGCTGGGACCCTCGGCGAGGCTCTGCCGGTGCCCAGCCAAGGACACCCCAGCCCCATGACCATCCTTGGTCATGCCTTGGCCTCCGCCCTTAAAAATCACGCTTGAGCACCAGGCTTTGCCACCCAGACAGGGACCAAGCAGAGCCATGGGGGCGTCACCCTGGGCCATTCAGGATGGTTTAGGGGGGACACTGCTCCTGTCTCTCCTCTGCCCATGCCAGCCCTGGCTGTTGTGCCAGGGGAGGTGGCAGCTGCAAACACCTGCGGGGGCACAGCCCCAGGGTGGGCATGGCTGTGGATCAGCATCTCCCCGCCCCACTCTAGTGCCCATCACCCAGCCCTGGGCACTGCTGTGACAAGCAGAGTGTCCACCCTGCCAGGCTGCCCCATTAAGGCTGGGCCACGGCGACCAGAGCAGCAGGAGGGTGCGCGGGGGGGCCACTTTTATTCACTGGGAGCTCGTGGGCTCTTTGCCACAGATTAGTCACGGGCTCTTCCTGCTTCCCCCAGCCTGGGCCCTGCAGGAGCTCAGGAGATAAGGGGCCCACCCACGCCCGGGGCCCACACACCCCACGGGGCCGATGTCAGCTGGACCCCCGTGACCCAGAGCAGTGTCTCTTGCTCAGGGCCTGAGGCTGTCCCGTGCAGGAGACCCCAGGAAGAGCAGGGCCAGAGCCCTCTTCCAGCACCCAGCAGCCTGGCAGGGTGGGCATGAGAAGGATGCTGAGCTACACCTACCAGCACAGGGGTCTCTCCACGTTTGCTCTTCAGTTTTGGGACTGTTTAGTTGATTCTGGTGGGCGAGCAGTGGGGCAGAGTGTGAAACCAGCCCCTTCCTGAGCATCCGGTGCCAGCTCTGCTGAGCCACGCAGCCCCCACCCAGCAGCACGCGTGGCCCTACTCCCCCTGGGAGGACAGCTGGGTGGTCACCCCACTCTGCCCGCCACACCTGGAGCCTGGCACAGCCCCGCCCTGCCCCTGGCCACACTCCTGGGGCAGTGCTGGGGCCGCGGTGATGCTCCCGCTGCCCCCCGCCAGCACCCACCGCACGGCCCCAGGAGCTGTCCCAACACCTGGGCATCACCCGCACCAGCAGGATGCCCCTTGTCCCCACACCCACCGCCCAGCACGGCAGCAGCGTCCCCCCGCTGCCCACCTTCTCGCCGGCCGAAAACGGAGACACGGGGCTGGTGGGGGTTCCCGGCTCAGAGTCATCTTCATCCTCCAGCACTTTATCCAGGTACCCTATGGCCTCCTCTTCCTCCTCCATGGCCGGCCGGGCAGCGGGGCGCAGAGGGGACCCCACAAGGCTCCAGGCAAGGGGCTCACGCGGCTGAGCTGTCCCAGGCTGACTCAGCTCTGGACGCCGGCCACCAGCGCGGGATGAAAGGAGCCATTATGGGATCCCCGGTGCTCCAGCCTGACCCAGCTCCGGCCTCCCAGTCCCCGGCGGCCCGGGCGCTCCCGGCGCGGCTGCGGAGCCGCCTNGGCCGCGGGCGGTGCAGGGGCCGCGGGCGGTGCAGGGGCCGCTGCCCGCGCCCCAGCCGGCCCCGCCGCTCCGCCCTGCGCGCTCCTACAGGAAATGCTCCGGCAATGGAGGTGGGGCCGCTCCGCCGCCGCAGCCCGGCTGTGGTCACGGCTGGGGCGAGCGGCAGGCACGC
>VZRO01004832.1:234962-282374 GCA_013397915.1 Daphoenositta chrysoptera | reverse complement strand
AGGGCCGCCCGGGGGACTCCCTGGTGCTCGCCATCTCCTCCTGCTTCTGCCCCGTCTGGCCCCTCAACATCGTGGCCCTCGTCTTCTCCATCATGGTGAGTGCGGGACCCGCCGGGAGCGCGGACCCGCCCGGTTCGCCCCCGGCTCCCCCGACGGCCGCCCGGAGCTGTCCGCGGTGCTGCACCGGCACCGGGGCCGGCACCGGGGCGGGAGGAGCCCGCTCGGCTCCCGCANGTGCGGGTCCGGGCAGCGCGGGCGGGCGGAGGCGGGCGGGGAGCGGCGCCGAGCCCGGGGCAGCGCGCGGGGAGGCGGCGGGATGCGGATGGAGCTGCGGGGAGGCGGCGGGATAGAGATGCAGACGGGGGTGGGATCCCAGGGCAGGGCTCCGGGAAGCCCGGAGGCTCCGGGAAGCGCGGTCCCTGCCGCCAGGCAGCGGTCCAGAACGACTCGCCGGGTTTCCCCGGGCAGGAGCTGCGAGGAGAAGCACTGACAAGGGATCTCCCTCCGCCCCTCCTCGCCCAGCCCTGCAGCACTGGGGAGACCCTGGCTGGAGGCTGATGCCCGGCCTCAGCACTTCAAAGGGACAGGCTGCACCTGCAGCTCTTTAGCTGCCCTGGAGAAGCAATTTTTCTCCATTAAACATCCCCCACTCCTCAGCAAATACACCAAGAGCCGAGCAGGGGAGAACGAAGCCAGCCGGCCTCCCACCCATCTCGGGTACAGGTGGCTCAGCCAGCACAGCCCTACGAGCAGAGCCACCCCCTTCCCCATCAGCTGCCGCTCTCTTGTACACACCCAGCACCTCCTATGCCTTTGATTTGCAACAAAGGCAGATCTTTTCTTTGAAAATCTGCTCGGTTACCTGCTTACCACGCAGAAATACACTGAGGGGCACCTGCAGCCAGCACTTCCCCCCAAAACCACCAACAACTTGAGGGCAGGCATTGGCACTTGCCACAAAAAGCCCTCTAGAGAGACCAATTTCCATTTTGAGGAGGAATCATCGGTTCTGCCAGTGCCAGCTGTCATCTGCGTAGTACAGTTGTGTGGCAGAGCCTGTTCAGGCAGCACACAGGGAAGCCAGCCAGCCTTGTTTGGCTTTGCACTGCAAGGAGAGGGAAAGCAGCTGGGTATTGCATATCCATGGTAATAAACAAGGTCTCTCACGGGGATTTTCCAGCCACATTAGCCTTCATGCAAAATAGATCCTCACACTGTCCCTCGCAGGCAGCAGAGCCTCCAGGGTGGTGGGGATGTGCCTTGGGCCACACGAGCCCCGTGGAGGAGAGGAGTAAACAGTGGAAAAAGAGCAGGAGTTGGTGAATCCTGCCAGGCAGAGAGGGGCCGGGGTGTGGTGACTGTCACGCCCGAGGGGAGGCAGGACCAGCAAGGCAATGAGATTATTTGGCTGCCCTCTGCTTCCGAGGCCACTGGCAGCACTGACCAAGGCACATCCAGAGCTGGGGAAGGGGAGGCAGAAGGTGCACTCAGCTGGTCTTGTTCTCCAGGACAAGGTTTATGGCACATTAATAGCCATTGCCCATCCTCTGGCCCCTGCACAGTCACCCCTGCACTCCCTGTCCTGTGGTTTAATTAATTTATTACAGCCCTTTCTAGTCCTGACCCTGCCGGCACCATCACCCCTCCACACACCCACCCGCCAGCCAGGGACCTCCACACGGCACCAGCAGAGCAGGATGAGGAGTGATCCACTCTTCCTCCCTCCCTGGGGAAGCAGGAAACCTCTGGCTGGGTCCTCCTGCCAGCAGAGCAGCTCTCAGGGCACGGGTTGATGTTTCACCTGCTTACAGCAGGGAGGAATTGAGCTCCTGGTGACCCCCAAGGCCCCCCCAGGCTTAAGTCTTCTCCCAGGGTAAAGCCCAGGTGTGCCTGATCGTGCCCAAATCTGAGCAGGAACCAGGTTTTTGTGATTCCCATCGCCTGGGGAAACAGGAGGACATTTCCACAATGTGCTGACATTCCTTTAGCTCTGCAATTGTGCTTTTTCTTTCCTGAGTCAAAGCTTTTGCACATGAAAGCTTTTTTTTTCTGGGTAATAAGCAGCGTCCAGAGAGGAAGGTAAATGAATGCTTTTGAGCTTAGTGTCTCATAAATCATTTTTCAAAAGCTGCTCTCAGATCCCAGCAGGGCCTTTGGCCAGAGGTGGAAAAAAACCCCTGCTCTACCCCCCCAGCCTGTTCCTGCTAACACTGGTCTCATGGAAATGAGTTACCTGGAGGCTTCTTGGATGTGTTTGCCTCACCAAGTGATGATCTGGCTGCTCTAAGGGGTTCAGGTCACTCCTCAAGACAGGAGTGGGAGTGCTGGACACAAGGATGGTGTGTCCATCCCGTGGGATCCATCTCACAGGGCAGGGCAGGGCTGGGTACCACACACCCCCTGCATTCCTGCTGTGAATCCCTTCCTCTTCCCACCAAAGTGCAGCCACACTGGGGGAGGAAGCAGAGGAGCCACGTACCAGGGTACAAAACTCCAAACAAATGCAGGGAAGTGAAAAAATCCAGCCTGAACCACCACATAGTAACATCCAGGGCAGTTCTGCACAGCACTTGGTATCCAAAACAAGTTCTGTCATTCCCAAAAGATGTGGGAGAAGTCGGACTGTTCTCACCCATTTTAAGTGCCACAGTCATCTGTCTCACTCTGGAGTTGACTTAAACCTCTCTTGGAATGTTTCCTTCAGCAAAAACACCGAGTGTTGAGGATTAATGATTTATTCTGAGTAATTGGTGGAAGGCAGCGGAGAGCGTCCAAAGCCAGTTCATAAACTGGGAAAGATTGCAGGAAAGAGGATGTGATGATTTGTCTTCTCCATCCCTGGGACTAGCACAGGAAAGTAATTGCCTTCATTTGCAACAAGGCCACTTAGGGAAAAAACCCATTTTGAGCAGTAACTGGAACAGACAGCAGTGGGAAACAGGTAAGATTAATAACTCCTGAGTCACCCAGACTTACCTGGCCCACGGGTGCTGCAGAACAGCACCCACTCCCCAGGTCCTGCAGATTTTCCAGCTCAGGGCTGTGCCAGGGAGTCCCTTGGCACTCACACAGTGACTCACTCCCCCTCGAGCCTTTCGGAGATGTTCTGCCTTGGCGAGCCTCGATTAATAAACAAGATGTTAATGTTTTTATGTAGAAAACAAAACACGGGATTAGTGATACTAGAGAGCTGTAATCAACCCGTTCCACACCGATGAATTATATATGTACAGTAGCAAAGGCTTGCTAAACACCCCGTGCCAGTGCTGATGTGTTTCTCATAATTGTTCAGGATAAATGAGCAGTAAACACTTCCAGAAGCTGTAGTGATAAATATACTGAATCCCTTAGCCTGTATATTTTGCCTAAAACTGCATATTTCACTGCAATCTAACCCACACCCTGCCAAAATATTACACTTGGTACAAAAACCAGAGACTGAAAAACCCATCTCCCCAGAGCTGGAGCTGTCAGCGAGCAGGGCCGGGATCCTGTCGATCCCTGGGCTCCCGCATCCTCCCCATCTCTCACCACCAACCCATGAGGCTTCATTTTGTCACCTCCTGTTCTGGGATGAAAATAGCTCTTGGCTGCATCCCATCGCTTCCAGAGCGGGTCTGGCAAACCTGCTGGTGAGACCAGGAGGAACAAGGTCCGGAGCTCTGCTGGTGGCACTGGTGGGGACAGCGATGCCCAGGGTGGCTCGGGAGTGGCACAGGACGTTGGCAGGGGGGCAGTGGGAGCAGCCACCCGCCCGTTTGGGGCTCTGCTGTGTTATTTAGGTGGTGACACAAACTAAAACGAGTACATGGAAACCTCCAAAGCTGTGTTTTTTCCTACAGAGCAGCTGCCTGTGCACAGGGCTGGGGATGTTTTGGTCACGGCGCTGCCAAAAGAGGCAGCAGAATTAAAGCAGGATGAGTGGGAAATGGGGCAGTAACATCAAGTATTTGTTTAGATTCTCAGTGATGTTGCATGGTTAATGCTGGAGCCAGACTAGGCCTCCCTGATGTTAATTTATTTATTTTTTTAAAACATGTGGCAGGGGACCCTTTCCAGCCCAGCTATTTCTGCAATACACATTTTTTTGAAAGGAAACTGGGATTGCTTTAATTCACTTCCACCTTTAACTCTTTTAAACTGGTCCACTTGTTTTCTTTAACTGAGAATTTCCCCGGTTTTAGCTGGGAGGAGCTGCCACACAGCACGGGGCTCTGGGAGCTGCTGGCCCCCCAGCCTACCCCACATCCCCTATTTCTCCTCCAAGGCAGCATGGCCAGAGGTAGATAGGGCAGGGGAAGAAGCCTTTAACCCATGTTAAAGTGTTAAATACTTCAAAACAGCCCTAAAGGAGGATTATCTGCTTCAAAGCAGTTAGATCATCAATAAAACCCCATTCCCAGTGCAGTTTAGGGGAGTTTTGCCTGACTCCCCCACTGGACCAAGGCTGCTGGGATCCCTTCTCCCCCTATCCTACCTTGCTTCTCTTTCCCCTCACTCCAAGCCTTCCCAACCAGGTGAAAACGCCACCAACGGGTCTGAAAACCCCTTACCCACTTCTCCTCCCTCCAAACCCACTTCCCAATGGGTTTTGTGGGAGGCAGAAGGGCACTGCATGAACCTGGGGAGGGTTTTTGGTCCGGAGAGCCGGGCTGGTGGCAGTTCTGCCTCACGGGCACAAATGCTGACACACGCTGAGTAATTCCACCACAACTCCTGCCCTTCTGCTAAGTGCTGGGTGCTCCCTCAGCCAAGGGCAGGACGCCCAGCACTCCCTTTCCAGCAGGATCAGGAGGCCCTGCTCTCAGCAGTGGTGCTTCTCCCTCACCAGGAATCCTTACTTCCAGTATTTTCCGCTTGGGAACCAAGGGATTGCCAGTTGGAGGAGCAGGAGAGAAAACGGGGCTCAGTTTGGGGCTCCACAGCCAGGGGGTCACCCCAGAGCTGCTGCCACTCTCAAGGGTCTCTCTCTGTGTCCCCCCAGTCGAGGAACAGTGGCCAGCAAGGGGACACGGACGGAGCCCGGCGGCTCGGGCGCATGGCCAGGCTGCTCAGCATCGTCTCCATCGTGCTGGGGACCATCATCATCGTGCTCTACATTTCACTCAGCGTCAGAGGTAACGCTGCCTTCTCCTTCCCCCAGCCCAGAGGATAAGATAGACCTGCCCCCAGTCCAGCCCCACTCCATTCCCAGCCTAAGGGCAGCGGGAGGCACTGACTCCAGGCTGGTCTCACCATCAGCAGCTGCACACATACATAAAAACACCCAGAGAACGGGCTCCTTCCAGTAGAAACACACACTGCCCAAATGTCCAGCATGGAAAGCCCTTCCTGTGCTGTCCAAAGTGCCCTGGTGACGATACAAGGTCCCTCTGGTGAAAGATCCTTCACCCTCCTGGTGAAACCCGTGATGGGTTTGGAGGAGTGGAGTGCTGTAAAAACAGGAGGGTCTCAGGACACAAATCAACCTGCCCAGAAACACAGTCCCAAAACCTCTTGGGAACCTCCCAAACACAACCCCACCTGCCAAACCAGCACAGCTCAGGCAAACAGCAACCTCAGAAACACCCAAAGGCCCAGCCAGGAGCAGGAGGGGAACATCTGTTGAGTGCTGGAAGCTGCCCTAAGCCTCTCTCTCTTTTACAGTTTCCTAGAAGACGTTTCAGCATGCAAATACCTTGAAGAGGAGGAAGACAACTTTCCTTTTGGGGTTTTTACTTTCAGCCTTGCAACAAAACAAAAAATTGTCACAGTGTAGGTGGGCAGCCCTAGACAGCCTGCTCTGGAGCGCCGTCGGAAGGAACGCATGCTTCAATTCACCGCCTCTTGGGAATGAGCCTGTCCGAGGGATGGGATAAAAATCACCCTGAGAAGGAATGGGAGAGGCCACGCGGAGAGGAGAAGGGGGAAATCCACTACCTCATTCCCCTCCAGCAGAACTCACGGAGTGGGGAGACAACTAAAGTGCGAGAGGAGGGGAGAGTCTCCAGAACGAAGGTGGTTTCGGAAGGAAAACACAAGGCGAGAACGGGACGTTTTGAGGAGCCCTCCTGAGAATTCTGGCACAAGTCACTGGATTTTTGGGGGGTTGTTGGTTTTTAAATCGTCAAATTCTCTGTCTCTACAAAAAAACCAAAACAACAAAACAAAACAAAGCTCAAACTGCCATCAGGAGCTGAGAGCTGTTCACGGAGGAGGAGGGAGAGCAGAGCTGCAGCAGGACCACGGCTCCGCTCCGAACGAAACGCAGCCGCCCAAGCTGGAGGATGTGGTGGGTGCTTTTGTATTTTTGATGAAAAAAAAAAAAAAAGAGACAATGACCATTTGCATGCCTTTGGGAATGTTCTCCATGTCTGTTCCTACGAGCTCTTTTATCACTTAGGGCAGATCTCAGAGCTGGCAGAGCGGGATGTTGCTGCATGAGAACCCCAGGCTCCTCCTCACCCCCATCCCGTGGTGGGCTTTTTAATGGAAGGCAAAACAAGGCGTTCCCTGTGAACCCACACATCTCTCTGTGCACCCAAAGGGAGGTGAACACCCCTGGCACCGAGACAAGAGCCTGGTTAATGCCCAGCAGCAGCACCAAGGCACCAAGGAGAGCCCTCTCCACCCACTCCCACCCTGATGCCACGGCTCGTCCATCACGCAGAGGTTTCAGCGTGATCCAGCCCCCACCACTGCCCGTGCTCATCCCCCCGACCCTCTGGGCCTTCAGCTTAGGGCCCTCCAAGAGATTTTCAGGGCCACGGAGGAGTTTTAGACCCCTGCTCCTCTCCTTGCACCCCTCACCCAGCTCTTCCGCAGCTCTGGGAATCTCCGGTGTCCCCGGAGCTGCCTGGGGTCAGTTCGGCGAGTTGTTGTGTTATTTTTTAATGTTTTGTATTTAACGTAAGAGGAAAACAGACTTTGCTCCTCCCTCTCTGTAGGTACCACGAGCCCTGCCGTGTCTTCCACACCACCTGGCCCATTTCCGTGGGATTTAATCCCCACACCTCCCTCGAGGCTCCATCCAGCCCCAGCCCTTCCCCTCCCAGCTCACCCCGTCCTTGCTGTGGGGACTCCTGGGGCTGCCCCTCTCCCCACCCACCCAGACTATGCAAAGCTCCATTGCCTGTTGTTTTAGTCAGGCCTGGTGACTTCTGGCCATGTCCACTGGCTCCCTGCTTCCTGAGTCTCTCTGATCCAAACTTTGGGGACACACGACTGAGAGCTGCCCTCCCCGGCCTTTCTGTTGTCTCCAGCTGACAACCCACGACCCAAAACCACGGACTGGCTGAGAAATGTGGTCCTTCAGGGCCCTTCTGCTCCCCAGCACCAATCTCCCGAAAAACACCCCAAATTTAGACGAAATTCAATGCTTCCCAGGGCTTGTCTACTTGGAGAATCCCCCACACACCCTAAGAAACTTCACAACACGGTAACTGCTTGGCACCGACTCCTTCCCTGGGCTCTGAGTGGGCACACGGGGTTAGCACAGGGTAGGGGTGAACTGTAAATCCACCCTGTAGTTACTCTGTAGTACCTAACGTGCAAAGCCACTGCGAAAATTCTCCTGTCACCTTTTTGATTGCTTCTCTTTCAAGTGTTCTTTTCCTCTAGACGTTGTTTGAGTGCAGGGGGTGAAGAGCCAAATCCCCCAGACACGCTGTCAATGTTTTTCTCTCCACGAGAAGGGATCCCAGGGACTCACAGCAATAGCACATCACTACGGCACTTCCTCGGGCTCCATTCCCATCCACCCCTTTGCCAGCACTCCATCACAAGCTACTGGCATCTCAAATGGACCAAATCTGCAACTTTTCTTTTGCAATTTATCTTTTGTGAGTTCAGCAAACAGCGACTGCTGAGCGCTGCTGGGTGGGAGCTCCCTGTCCATCCTCCATCCAGGCACTGCATCTTTTCCTCCTGAGCCCTTCAGAAACCCTCCCTTGGATGTCCAAAATTCCATCTTATGGCTGTTGAAATCCCATTAAATCCCCCTTCTTTAAGTCTTGGACCCAAAAGCTGCTTGCTGGGGAACACGTAGGGGTGTTTTTGGAGCTACATAAGGGCAGTGCTGCCTGTCCCTGCATCTCCTGCCCTTTGCCCTTGGAGCTGCTGGAATTCAGCTGATGGAAAGAGCCCAGGAAGCTCCTCCTCGGGCAGGAAGGGCCCTTTTTCAGGGAAAAGTGCTGGAGGGAGTTAATAGGACTTGAGAGCCCCAAGCGTTTATTAAGTAAGAATTTAAATGCTCTTTTATCATTGTATAAAGCCTTTCATCTAAAGTGCTTCCCTGCATCCAGAGGATCAAACCCTGCCACCCCCCACGAGGTGGGTTCACATTACTGCTCTAATTGCAGGGATGGCAAATGCTCAGGCACCGAGCAGCTCCCAAATCAACCCCCTTTTCTTCCTCCTCCTTCACAGAACCGTGGATGAGCACAGATTTCCTTGGAATCTGGGTTTTTTTGTTTTTTTTTTTTCAGTGGGATTTAGATAAATTATACCCCACTGTGGTTCCAAAAGGGATTCCTGCAGCCAGAGGAAGGAGGGGGCTCTGTGAGGCAGCTGCAGTGGTCCTTGCCAGGAGCAGTCCCAGGCCAGGGCAGCCCAGGGCAGTGGAGGTACCAGGATTCCCCTGGATGCAGGGGAAGGCAGAAGATTTCCCCAAAAACCCCAGGGTGATGATTTGTTTGTGCCTCCTGTCTCACTGGACAGCTCAGGTGATGCTTCTCACCTCACCAGTAAATATAACAAAAAAGAAGAACCAGAACACTTGAATCCCTTTCATTCTCAAACCTCCCTGATTAGATCCAACTGCACTGCACCCTTGAACTCGGCTTTTTTTGCTTATCCTGCATTTAAATCCAGAGGAAAGCCTCTGCAGTTATCCCTGACAAAAGATTTGCTCTGCTTGTAACCAAGTGCTGGAGGAAAAAACTCTCCAGGGACATCCAGAAGGTCCCTTCTCCCTGCTCCCCCATCAGCTTCCCCACTCATTTCACAGCCTATTTTGCTACGTTTTTGCCACTTTGCTCTCCCCAGCCCCCACGGTTTTATCCCAGCTCAGCTGCCTCTTTGGCTCTTTTTGGGTGGAGTTTGCTCCTATTTGTGAAGGAGGAGGCTGCAGAGCCCCCAGCACCTCACCTGTGCTGTGTTGTGGGGAGGTTGATGATGGCAGAGCTTCACCCTGAGGCTACCAGGCACAGTCACTCCTTTGGCTGCATCCACCAGGGAACTCTGCTTAACTCGGCTTTTATCTCACAGGAGGGCAACCACAAAAACTGTGTCATGAGACCTTTCCTCTCCATCCCCACCAAGCAGTCCTATTTCTTATCCCCCAGCTCTTTGCTGCCTGCTGCAGCCTCCTCTGAGCACCCACGTCAGAGTTTTCCCTGTTTGCCGCTAAAACAGCCACGAAACCCTCGGGGTCTGGCCAAATTCTCCCCCCTGGTGAAGGAAAGGTGAGAGCACGCTGACAATCCAGCCCTACCTGCCAGGGAAGCTGAGCTGGTAGGAGGAGAGCTCGCTGAAGGGATGGAGAAGGTGGGAAATGCCTCTAAATGTAAGCTGGAGTAGGAGTTACAATCGACAAGCGCGAGGTCCTGGTGGGATATAAATACACGGGAAGGAGCCTGGGAGCAGAGCCGGGGCTGGTGGCACCTCTCTGGCACTGCTGTCCCCGCGCTGCTTGCCCAGGATTTGGGGCAGAGCTGGGCTCTGTGGGGTGGCACAGAAGGGCTGCCGGCTGCATCCAGGCTGGGTTGAAGCTTGAAGCTGAACCAGCAACAAACTTGGCTTGGTTTTGTAGCAGCTCCTCGCAGGGTCGGTGGGCGAGGGTCAGGGAAGGTCTGGCAGGAGTCCCTGGGTCACTGCTGGGTGCTGCCTGCAGAGCCCGAAGGGATCTGAGCACAGCCGGAGGGAAAAAACCACACGAGGATTTCAAAGCTGGCCGTGTTCAGGATGGGTTTGCTTTTTCCGGCTGGCATTTCACCCCGTTGCTGTTTAGCCCTCTCTCCCTGCTCTTTGCCAGCTCTGCCACGCTGTCCCCCCAGCATTCCCCATCCAGAGCATTCCCGAGCCCCGCAGCTCCTTCCTCCCACCCTCTGCCTCTCCTTCAACCCAGCCGGGTCTCGCTGCGATGAGATTTCATCTCTGGGTTCTGCTGGGAGGGGTCAGAGAGGGCAGGGAGCCTCTGACCCCGCTCCCCGCAGGCTCCAGCACTCCGAACCCGACCTTCCCCTCGCAGATTTCTCCATGTAGACAAGGGGAGCAGATCCTGCCTTTTATAGAAAATGAAATCTCCGTTTCCATTCATTCTGAGCCCAGGGAGAGGCTGCAGAACGGCACCCACTGGGCTGGCCCCACCCTTGCCCTGTCGCTTTGTTACTTGTCACAGAACCACAGCCAGGGTTGCACTGGCAAGCTGAAATAATTCAGATTTAAGCTCGTTTTTCTTTCGGTATACAGCCTTTAATTTTGGCAAAAACCAGTTAGGTTTGGACTGAAAAACTCCCCGGCTTGGGCACAAGCCAAGGGGAGGGTGTGGGGAGGGGGGAAAACAGCCTTTTCAAAGTGGGAATATTTGTAAAGCATTTGCTGACACCAGTAGGTAGCAAAATTCAAACCTATAAATACCCATCCGGGATAAGAAACATCAGAAAGGGAGCGTGTGCAGGATTCACCAAGGCAACCCTGATAGCACCTGGGAGCCCTGGTTGGAAGGTGCCAGGATTTGATCCTTGGCATGGAAGTGCAGGGTCCATCCCCCCCACCGGGAGAGCCACAGCTCACACACAGCATGAACACACCAGGAATTGCAGCTGGGTGCTTCTCTTTGCTGACAAATGTTTCTTTTTCTGCAGGATGGTATGGTATATCTTATATACTTTCTTTGTATTTCTTGGCATGAGAAAAAAAAAATTAAAATGTAACATGCATGGTCAAAGCTGAGCTGGTTTCTTCTGTCTAAATGAGGAAAAAAAAAAATTATCCAAGCTACTCATTCAGCGATTGCTTCACACTCTGAGAGCAACCAGTTGGTATTTTGGGTGCAGTGGGTTGCAAATAATATGTACAGGCAAAGAGTAATGGAAACAGCACA
The DNA here is from genome assembly GCA_013397915.1 of Daphoenositta chrysoptera. Lineage (NCBI taxonomy): Eukaryota > Metazoa > Chordata > Aves > Passeriformes > Daphoenositta > Daphoenositta chrysoptera. The sequence goes on along the minus strand of VZRO01004832.1, from coordinate 271,291 downwards.
AGTCAGAGCAGGGAGAGGTGCAGACAGAGCAGCCTCGTGCTGGTTTTTACCCAAAACACTGGCTGTAGTCTTCCCAGGAGTTTTTCCAACCAGACTGGGAGGCTGCTGACTGTCACACCCACCTGGGGTCACCGCCAGGGTTTATTTGTGTGTGGCTGATCAGTCAACTGATGCTGACTGAGGCTGAGGTGCACAACCACTTCATTCAGCTGAATCCTCTCGCTGCCCATCCCTGGCATCCCCTGGGAACGAGTGGCAGCGCAGCTGCCAACCCTGCCCAGCCCAGCCCAGCCTGGAGAGGAGACCTGCCAAGCCTGCAGGGTGGATTGGGTGTCCCCCACAGCAAACTCTGAGCCTGGCCAGGCTGCAGGGTGGATTGGGTGTCCCCCACAGCAAACTCTGAGCCTGGCCAGGCTCCAGGGCAGGGCAGCACTTGCAGGAGGTGGCAGAGTCCCTCAGCTTGCCCAGGACAGCCCCGTCCCTCTCCCAGCAAAGGGGGCAGTGCCACCCCCACAGCGAGGATCAGACCTGAGGCTTCCAGTATCAGGCACAGCCCTTCCACTTCCATCCGTGTCTGTGATGGAGGAAGAAAGAGGTGAATTCTGCAGCGTCATTCGGCAGCAAATGGGCTCAAGGGCCCTGCCTGGAGCGCATCCTGCCGGGATTCCCTCCCAGGCAGGGCAGCTCCTTCCCACCGGAGCAGCCACAGGGATTTTGGAGGGCTGAGCCACCAGCACGAGGGGTCTGGGACTCTGCTCCCCGACAGAACCACCAAATAACTCATCAGCAAACGCTGCAGTGGAGCAGATCCAGCTGCTGGCCTTGCTGTGGGCACCTTTAGGAAGTGGTCACAGCCAGAGGGTGAACGGCCCCAGCCCTGGGATCCCAAATCCCTCTGCTGTGGCAATCTTTGGCCTGCCTTTCATTTTCACTCTGACAAAAACACCTCTTGCCCTTTCTTAAAGATGCAAGCTGTAAGGTTTTGGGGCATTGAAAAACGAATAAACAGCAAAACCCCACAGGTACTCACAGCCAGAGAGGATGGAGATTGAAGGTTTGTGAGCTCATGAAAAACAGAATTGTTATCCTCACGAGCATCTCAGAAACCAAAGGAAGAGGAATTAGTTCTTCTAGATCAGCTGCTGCCCACACCACAAAGCCCAGCCCCTCTAAGCCAGGCTCAACATTGGATCTGTCCCTAAGGTTTCCTGTGGATCAGGCACCGAGCATCCCCAGGGAGACAGAGCTGCTCCAGGGCCTCCAACACACCAGCATCGTGTGGTCTTCATCGTGTGAACTTCCTCTTCTCCCCACAGCCCTTCTCTGACACTGCAGTATCCCCCTCCCCAGCTCTGCAGCTCACTCGGTATTTTTAACAAATTAAGTCCATTTCTTTGGTGTGTCCATTCCCCGTTGCTTTGAGAACTGTAAGTCTAATTAGATCTGCTGGTTCTTACTCCTGAACACCCTCCCCTTGTAACACCACCTAAATCGGTGCTCTTGATGTTCAGCTTCACATCCTGGGGCTCAGAAAGCAGCTCAAACCTCTGAGAGCCTTCAGCCAGGGTTAGTTACTCACAGCCACACAGGTCCAAGCTGACACCACACTACAGCTGCTCCCAGTTTACACCGAGGCTGGGGTTGCACAAAGCCTCTGTTGCTCAGCCACTGCATCTCCCCGCTGCCTCTGCTCACCCAGCAGAGCCAGAGCACTGCACAAGGGCTTTGGCAGCACACTGGGGTTGATTACAGGGCAGGTCTGGAGAGACTCACTTGTTTGTCCTGATGGAGACACAAAATGTGGATGTTTAGAAAGTCCGGTGTAACTCACTCCCCATGATCCAGCACAGCAAAGAGGGTTGGGGTTGGTGGTACCTGTGTGCAACAAAAGGCATGGAGGGGTCTTGGAGGGGAGAACTTTGGAGGAACAGCTGCCATTTGCATCCCAGCACAGGATGTCTGAGGCTGCTTTAAACCATCTTCAGCCTTCTCTGTGCACTGCCTAAAGAACTCAGCGAGCCAGAAGACTGAGCAGAAAAAAAAAACCAACGGCTTTGTCCTGGAGGAGGAGGAGGAGGATTTGAGTCACATAAAAACCCCCACGCCGTGGAGAGATTCCCCTTCATGCTGAGATTCCCCCCGGAGCATCCTGACCATGTCACCCCGACCGGGCAGATGCAATCCCAGACTTCAAAGGCGGCCGCCAGCCCGGGCTCTGATGTTTCACTGAAGACGAGGCAGTGCCAAGTGCTTCAGCTCCTGTTTTATTAATTTCCTGCTCTGATGGGCTCATGTATAATAGATTCACACAGGAACAGCAAGAGGTTTACATCCAATTTCCACGTTGCATACGTTCCCTGCTCAACACTATGGGCTCTCCCTTCATCTCCCAGTGTTTGTCTTCACTGATGAATTTGCATGAGTTTGGGGTTCAGGCAAAGGACAAAAAGTTGGCCACCAGTTCCTCAACTGGTTTCCATGACTCTGCTCCAGTCAGGAGCTAGGAATTAAAAGCGTAGGGAGAACATTTCCATTTTCTCTCTGGCTCCTAATGCTGGCTGCTGTTTGAGAGTGAGCAGCTCAGGGATTCCTTGGGCTCTCTCAAAGCCACTCGGGAAGTCATTTGGGAGGTGATGGAGCTGAAGCCCTGAGCTCAGCAGCCACAGCAGGAGAGCTCAGGGCTGCAGAGACACTTTGTGATGAGCAGCACATGAACATCCTGGCTCTGGTGTGCAGAGTTGCAGCCCCCAGCACTGGGCCAAAAAAGAACAGATTGCACCCCAAATTCTTCCTGCTCACAGAACAGCTTCTTAGCTGCAGAGATCCAAAAAAGATGAAATTTGGATGCATCGTGGACGTCTTCAAAATTTGAGGCAGCTCACCCAACACACTCCTGGTACACAACAATAAAAGAGCAGAGAGAAAACGAATTTGTCTTTGTGAGGGTGCTGAAAGGCTCCATCTCTCTGTTTTCCTACCCAGATCCAGCCTCCCCTTTTTGCAGACAGGAGCTGTTCTGCAGCTCTGCACGTTGCACCCAGCTCAAAGCTGCCACTGCTCCCCTGCAAAGGTGAGGGAGAGACACGGCCACGGCTCCCACATCCCCACGGAGCCCTCGGATCAGGAGAACAGCTCATCATGGAATCAGTGAGGCTGGAAAATCCCTCTGAGATCATCCAGCCCAGCACTGCCGTGCTCACCACTAAACCATGCCACGTCCAGGTGCCTTTTGAACGCTTCCAGGGATGGGGATTCCACAGGATCCCACACGGTGGAGGTTTCTATCACATCTCACAGTGATTTTTCAGTCAGACAAGACATGTTTGATAGGCTTTGCACAAGCTTGGGTTAGGTGGTGAGGATTTAGGATGTATGTGTTGGGAAGAGCCTGGCGTGCCCAGGTAAGTGGGAATTGCACCAGCAGATCTGCTTTAAATGAGGATTTTTGGTTTATGGTGGTTATTGCTGGATCCTTCAGAAGATGGAACATCTTAGAACACCTAAAATAGAGAAATGGGGATTTCTCCATGAGCTCAGCTACCTCGTTTATGGGCTAAAAAAACCCAACCAACTGACGACTGCTGGCCCTCATTGTTTCCAGCTTAGCTGTGATGTGAGATGCTATTCTTGGTCAAGAGCTGCCAATGCTTCTGAAGCTTGTGAAGTTGTTTGCTTTAATAGCACACAGCGTGAAACAAAGCAAAGGCTTCCCAGCAAAATGCCTCCTTCTGCTGAGCTCTCTGCACCTCGCTGCCTCCTGGAAACGTTTAATTACAGGCTGCGGATTCCAAAGCGTTTTCTTCCAATTATTTGATCTCAGGTACAATTTCATAAAACCCGTGGTTTATCCTCCTTCCCAGCAAGGGTCAATGCAGATGGATCATTTCATCAACTCTGGATGGGCAGAGAAATCACCCAGTCCCTCACACCCTGCACTGTCATTCCTCACTGGTCTGAGGCAGCTGGTGCAGGTAACAGCAAACAGCAACCAAACAAAAGGAGCTCCTGTCTTTAGAGCAATACTCTGTTTTTACCTCGATGTTTGACTGCAAAGCAGAGTGAGTATAAGCTGAATTGTCCCAAAAAGTGAGTTAGCAGCTCTTCCTTCCCTGCCCAGAACTCCCAGAGCACGGCAACCCCAGCACTCAGCTCCCAGAGGCACCACAAGTGCAGAATGAACTTGGCTGCTGAGTTAGGGAACAGCATTTCCTGAGGAAGAGCAGGAGAGGCTCATTCCCCTGGGATGTGGTTGTGGTTAGACCTGAGGATGCTGGTGGTGGGGCAGGATGGCCAGCGTGTGCCTGCCTGCCACTGCAAAGCTGACTCCAGCAACTCAGGTTTTCCAAGACCAAACAGACACAGGCACCAGAGAGAATGAAAATTTTCCAAATACCAAAATCCCCACGGCAGAATCCTTCCTATCCTTCCTTTGCCCTCCCAGTGTGGCACAACTCGATCTGAAGTCACCCTGAACTATTACAAGAATTGATCATTCCCCGTTGTTCGTTGGTTTTTATTTTAAAACAATTTCATCTAAGCCAGAGCGTAGCCTTGGAAATTATTTACATTTCCTGAAATGTTTGGAAACACAGGAAGAGCTGGCCAGCAGATCCTGCTCTAAGGAACACACAGCCTGAAGGTGCAGTTGCTGCCCAGTACAAAGACCTATTTCTGCAGAGAGGGCAGACACACACCAGGAATGGTCCCTGCTGGAGCCCGAGCCCTCTCCTGCCTCTTTCCAAACTTATTTCTTTACATAAGCAGCGCATGCTTTTATAGACCTGAGTCACAAACCTCTCCACCTCGGTAATATTTTGAAGTAAATTTAGCCCTGGTGATACATGCCTGACCTAGAGGGAGCTGCATTTATAGCACAGCAGGGAAATATCCACATCTCCCCCCTCCTGCACTCGGGTGTTGTCCCACATCAAGGCTGACCAAGCCCCAGGATGATTCCAGCCTCCCCTGACACTGAAAGTGGGGGACACTCACAGGACCCCCCACCAGCCCTTGCAGGGTCCATCTGCTTTTTAATGTAATAAACTGTGGTTTGTGTGTTAAAGCTGGACCTGCCAGCGCCTCCTGATCAGCACTTTCCCAGCCACTCACGATTTCTCTTTTACACCTGCAACATTCCTGAGCGTCCTGCAGAGTCTTTAGAAAAGGCTCCCTTAAAAATCTGACGTTTCAGCAGCATTTCGCCCTGGAAGAAGCCAGCTCAGCACAGGTCTGGAGCCGGAGGGCTCTGTAGCAGATGACATGCCCAGGCACAGGGACCAGCAAACATCTTGGGGAAGTTTCCACTGTACAGCTGGCAGCTCAATGGGGCTTTGCAACCTGCAGAGAGGCAGCTTCTATTTTCAGTGCAGCTTTAGAAAGACAAAAGATGAAGAATATTGTCCCCACTTCCAAGAACTCTGCATCAGACGGATGGGTATGGGCAAGGGAGATAAGAAAAGAAACAAAACATCTAAACCCTCCCTGTTTACAGCATTTGTGGGAGAGCCCCACGCTGTGCTCGTGCACCTGAATGGTTATCAGTGAATTTCCTTCAGGTTTGGCTTTGATTGATAAGCTTCAAGCCACCCTGGACAACCCTTCTGGACTTCAAAGGATGGATTTTTTTAAAAAACAAAGGAAAATTCTGAAACCAAAAAAAAATTCATGTGTTTGAAATGTCTACGTGAAGCCAAACACCCAGGAAGGAAGGGAGGAGAATTGGATGGGCAGTGCAGCGAGCAGACAAAGCAGCACAAGATGTAAGATCTGAAGAGCCACGATCGCAGGAGACCTCTCCAAACCACACCACGAGCTGGCAGAGGGAGCACAGGCTGCCAAAACCAAGACAAGCAGAGAATAACCCGCAATGAGAGAACGGCAAACGCTGTTTCAGGGGTGCAGAGGCTCTGATTCCCAGCCAGGCTCCTCCTGCCTTACTCGCAGCGCTCTGGAATCTGGGTTAGCAAAGCCTCAGGGTCCCATTAGGAACAAAGAACACGGGAAGGGCTGCGACAGGCGAGGATGGAGCGAGGGAGAGCTGCAGAACACGCTCCAGCGGCCCCAGCAGCTGGGGAAGAAGGGGAAGAAGGCGGCGACAGCAGGCTCCGAGTGCTTAATGAGCACAGCCCAGCTGCCAAGGCACGGGCGCTGGCAGCACAGCTTTTCTACCTGGAGATGCTGGATTAAAGGCTGGCATTCAGCAAACGGGAATACCAACTGTAAACACTGAGGTTTTCTATTAAAACACTCAAAAATCGAGTTCGCGGCGCTGTACACCGCCCACGTTCGGCGAAAGGGAGGAAACAAAGACGCTCCTGTCTCTCTGTGTGAATTTCTAATGGAGTGCTCGGCTGCCTTTCAGCAGGAAATCTGCTCGTGGAATGGCACCGGGGCTGAGGGAGCAGAGCACGGCTCATCCATAATGCAGAACACCCACTGAGCCGGAGCCTGTCAGGAAGGACAGCACTTCTCGAGATGAACAACAGTACTCTGGGAGGCGGATGGTTAAAAATATATATCCTATGCCTGTGCCACTATAAATTATTGACTGTACAGGGAGCTGGAAAAAAGGATTCAGTGGCATTAATAATTTATTTTCTAATCCAAACGAAGATGGAATTTTATGCACCACTTATTACCAGCGCCGCAACTGGAAAAACTCACTGCCCTTCCCACTGTTTGAAACCAGAACTGCCTCTCCATTTTCAGAAGTTTTTTTGAAGTTTCTCCTTTAGCTTGAGACATACAGTCAAAGCCTTCCCTTGGGAGCGCAGCTGGTCACTCCTGAATATTTAGCAGGCATTAAGGATAGGGAGATGCATCTCTGCTTTAAAGCAGCGTTTACAGGCACAGCACGACAGAAATCCCTCTCTTCACTCGCAGCCTCATGCACACAGACAGGTCTCACACGGCCGGGCAGCTCTGCTGCTCTGAGAATACAAATTTGGAGTGGCACTGAAAGATTCGGCATCGATTGTAAAAGCACCGGGGGCAGGTGGAGCCTTCAGGCACGGCCCTGCCTGGCTGGAGCACCTGAGGAGGGAGGAGGACCAGAGCACAGAGGGGCTGGAAAGGACAGGGTAGGAGTCCTGTCTGTCCTGGAGGCAGAAATTCATACTGAGAGATTTTCCTTTCCAACACTTACCTCTGAAGAAAACCATCTTTATTTTCACTGTCAAAGAACAGCAGTAAAAAACCACCACGGTTTAATCAGCCCCCTCCCAGGTAGGAAACGAGTGCAGGACTGCAGATGCAGGCAGGAGGAACACATCCCATCAAACCATTCTGGGTCAGGAAGTGTTCCATCACAGCTGAAATTTGATATAAAACCTGAGAACACACTGATTTGTGTGTTCAGGGACAATTCCAAAGGGGTGAGATGAATCCTCTCTGCATCCTCCCTGAAGTTTAGGCAGGCAAAGATTATCAAGGGGAGAAAGAACCAAGCACCTTGCTTAGAATTCTAATTTATTATTAAATTACATATCAAAGCCTTTTTTTTTTTTAATACATACAGAGAATGCACAATAGGTGAGAACAAAAATAATTACAGTTACAATAGAAGTTTCAAGAATGTATATGAAAAGAAAAAAAAATCAGAAAGTGCAATCAGAAACTCATTTACAACGTCTGGGATGTTTTGTGAGAAAGGGCTTTGTTTTGGGTGTAGTGTTTATTTAACTGCTTTCCTCACTCAGTACCACACAGACCAAGAGCTGCTTCTGCACTCAGAACTAAAGCATCACCACTGGTTCAAATGTGCAGTGACAGGAGAGGTGCAGGGCACAGAGGGGACTTGCAGATGTCACCTGGAACGTGGCTCAGTTTGTCTCTCACTGCAGTCTCCTGTCCTGCACATTTCATAACCCAATTCTGGTATAAGGAGTTTCAGAATCATTTCCTCCTTCAAGCACTGACAGCTGTTACCTCTCCTTCCTGGCTCAAATGAAAGCCTTGGGACAAAACCAGTAAAAATGGGAAAAGGTTATGCCTCCAGTGATCTTGGGAAAGAAGTTGCTACATTTAGAGGGTTAAAACTCTCATTTAGCTGTGGCTAAATGAGCTGCACCATCAGAAGTGGTGGAGCAGCCTCGGCTCCCTGTGCAGCAGTTTTGGGAAAGCAGCATCTCAGGGGACACAGCCCTGGAGGACAAGCTGTGAACAATTCATCTGACACTTTCACATCACCTAAAAATCTACTTTTGCTCTTTCATTTTCAACATCCAGCAAGGAACTGACTCTTCTCACACTGATCTTAAGAACACTCAACAAAAGGTCTTCTTAACTACAAATGAAAATTCTAGTTGATTACTCAGTGTCATGAATCCAGCAGGAATTTAGACCTCACTTTGATATGCAAAACTCCTGAAATCAATACTGGTTAAGAAAAAAATGTTGCCCAGGAAGGGCAAACTCATTTTTCCAGCAGCAGAACAGTGCCTGATCAAAGCCCTGGCAGTGCCCTGGGGAGAAGCCACAGCTGTGGACACAGTTCTGGGTGTTGCCCAAATGCCATTGCTCTGCTGCAGCAAGCAGAGACTGCAGATCAGATAAACAGGTAAAAAATAGTCTAAAGAACAGGGATAAAAATATTCCCACCCGTGTGAAGGGTGGCATCAGCATTACCAACACGACCCTCTGTGTTCTAGTGCCTGGCCAGGTTTGAAGAAGCTGCTTATCTGGTAGGAAGAATGAAGCAGAAATTTAAAAAGTGTCTCTGTGTGTGTGTGAAATGTGCCCTGCAGAAATATCGTGGATTTCCCCCCTTCATTTCAGTGCTCAGCAATGATTTTCTTAGCACAGTTTCTGTTTGGTTGAGTTAAAAACCGCCACTTTGGCAGGAATTGCAGGAATGAGAATTCTTTAACCACATCTTTTTTCCTCGGAGCAGGAGGAACCACACGGAATGAAAAACTCAGAGAACACATTTAGCAACAGGAGACACACAAACCTGTATTTTGGGATTTGAGGCAGAATACTACAATCCACTGTGTTCATTTTCCAGTGCATTGTTCTGACCACAGGTCCAGGTTGTTGGAGATGAGTTATGAGGCTGATTCTGCTGGATTTGGAAGCCTTTCCCTGGGCCAGATGCAAACACAGCCCTCCAGGGAGCACAGCACAACACTCACCCTGCCAGATGATGATGAAGGGAAAACTCCAAAGATAATTAAATGTATTTTTCAACACAAAACTGACTCAAAACCAGCACAAACAAAAACCATGGAGGGGCTGCCAACACCGAAACCATTTCCAGTAAAGCTTTATCACAGATAATTCAGTATATTTCCATTATTTTATACTAAAATATATCAGTTCCTCCATAATGTTTTCATAACATGAAAAATCAATTATGTTTACATATTTATTATAATCTACATATTTTCCATAGCAGCTTTTTCACAATAAGATTAAATATATGCACCAAATAATCATTTAAGTCCAATAAAAAGACTTTTTGTAAGATTAAATAAATGAATTTATTTACGGTACTGCAGATCTTATATTGCCAACTATAGAGCAACCAAATCCTACAAATCCTAAACAGATGCACAAGTGCTGATCAGGGTCCCTTAGGGTGGAGGAGGAATCAAAGAAAAGGCAAGAGGGAGAAGAAGTTTGATCTCCCAACACACAGACCCATTAATAACCCTCCTTTTTCCATCAAACTTTTTCATGAACCCCCTTAATAAACACTTCATCTGCAAATGGGAACGCTCCCAAATCAACCAAATAATCACCCTTTATTTAAATTATAAGCCCCACAGTTTTACACATATTAATTCCAAATGCTTCCAAATCCCAAAGGCAGGATGGCTGATTAGAAGCCTTTGTTGACTTTTTAGCACAGGGTTATTAAGTCTGTAAAGAAGCCTTTAAATCCAGACAATTTGGGTGTACCAGTGTGGGTTTGCACACTACACAGGCACAAGTCTCTACTCCCTCCAACTCACAGACACTGTAAAATGAAGTAAAAAATTGTGTCCGTCCCGCTGGACTCTGTTCCAGAGGAGAACCTGGGAACTGTGTGACATTTGTGGGCAATGGGATACATGGAATCTGTTAGGAGCACTCTAAGTGGATTGTGAAAAGAGTTAATCAAGTTCTTAGAAAGGTATTTCGGTGCCAAGGCTTGAATTTATTGGGTTATGATATGACAGATGGAAAAGTGCTGTTGAAAGAGCAGAAAAATCTGTAATCTGGGAAGCTGCAGTATCAAAGCCACTGCAGATGTCAGCTTTAAACACAACAGGGTTCTTTTTGCCTGTCTGAACCAAAAAATAGGTGTTTTTCCCACCCAGATAATAGTAAATAATACTGGTTTCACAATTTATACATTCAGCTTTTTGCTAGGAGGATTTATGTCCACAACCTTTGCCTCAGCTATAACCATCATCATTTTCATTTCCAATCAACAGTTTAGATCATATCCCTCTTACTGCACTATCAGAACAACTTTGCTCAAATTACAGTATAGACTTTGTAAACTGCTTATCGTGTCTTTAGAAAGATCTTTATGATGCCAGCCAAAATCAAAGTATTTGCACCCAAAAGATTCCTTTAGGTGAACTCATGTTTGGTCACTTTTCAGATGACTGAACACTTGAGTAAACAGCTGCTGGGACACCGTGCTCCCTTTTTACACAGGGGGACTTTGTCAGTCCCTTTAAAGCCACAAGAAATCTTATGATCTCCCTCCAAGGGTACTTTATTCATATTCTGTGCAAAAAGTGAACAGAAAACCCCCTTTTTTTTTTTTGTTAACTTCGAGGAATTTGTGTGAAGCACGGTTTTCACAGCACGATTTATGCAGAAATAACTAGAATCTCAACCAGGAGTTAAAAAGAATTACAGGACATGTATTTAGTAGTAAAGCAACCTGAAGGCTTAAAGCTGCAATATTCATCTCTCAGGGTGAAATTCAGTACTGGGCTGGGATTAGAGGGAAAAGCCTTCCTGCTGAGCTTCCACCCAAGGCAAACTTAATCCTTTCCCACTCCCCAGCCAGCACCAAACCTCCCCAGCACTGCTGAGCACTGGACCTGTTCCCCCAGCTCTGGCTAAGCATCCCACGGGCACTTACCTCGCGGTGAGAAAGGGAATTAAAGACAAACAAACCCCACCAAAATTACCCCAAAGGAAGGTGAAGGGCAGGGGAGGAGAAACACTGCAGCTTCAGCCCGAGCCCAGTGTCAGAGTCTACCATCAGAAGCTGCAGACATCGTGCTGGCAGCCCCAGCCACGAGCAGGCTGTGGAAGTCTGAGGCTTCCCCCACTCACTGTTCCTTGGCTGGGAGGAGGGAAGGTGGAGATGAGTTTTAGCAGAGTCCAGGGGGAGCACCCATCAATGGAAGGCGTAGAGCAGCAGCAGGATGGTGCAGACGCCGACGACGCCGCCCAGGACGAGGGAATCCCGTCGTTTCCGCAGGTTGATCCTTTGGATCAGGCTGTTCACTGCTGGGAAACGGTCTGGGAGGGCTCTGAGTCAAGGTCATGGCAGCAAACAGCGATTCACCAAGCAGCCCCAAAGCCTGGATGGGGAAATGTCAACACTGCAGCTACTCCCAAGCTGGAGAAGGTAGGAGCAGTAAAATCGGATGGGTAGGGAGCAGGATTACAACTGCACTTCACTGATTACAGACCAGCAGAGAAAAGGGGACAGCCCAGAGCTCACATTTACACAGAATTCACCACCTGATCACCTCAATTAGCAGCAATTTAATCTCCAGTATGTGAGGCTTAGTTACTTTTACTAATTGTGTTTAAATGAGAATGAAAAAAAACCAAAAAACGGGGCAGTTATATAAAACATCTGTGGAATTTCTTAAGTGGGATTCTGTTCCTGGTGAAGGGAACAACCAAAGGCATTTGACTGAGAAAATCCTGCACGTTGCATGACCCACACACTGTGCAAGCTCTGTAAAATCATGAGGGTGTAGATCTATCTTTTCATGTACAAAATACAACTGCCAACAAGGCAATCGGCTTCAGAGCTTCATGTCTTTGGAATCAGGAATCTTTTTAAGGCCAACACTTATTTAAATTTTTTTGTGTTTCTTGCCAATTGGTAAGAACTGTAATGAAATTTCTGGGTTCCCAAGATGCATCTTTCCAGGATGGCATGTGCCTGATCAAACAGTGCTGACGTTGTCCATTGAGAGAAGGGAAGGAATAACTGGGAAAACCACAAACATGCCTGACTTGACAACGTGGCACAATCTTTAGCCCTGAGACAGAATATGCAGAGAAACCAACATGCCAAAATCTGAATTAACATCTACAAGAGTGTGACAGACAAGAGGAACTCAGGCCCTGACTATTCTTAGCTGTAAACCACAGCAAGCACTGATGAACATCAAGCTTCAGCTTTTTAGATAGCAAAAAGGAGGAACTGAAAAGAAATTATATTTCTACAAAAACATACAGCAGGGAAGGCCATAAAATGCTGTAGCAGATCTCTACCTGAAAATCAAATTCTGTTCGTTTTTATGTAGTACCCAAATTTGACCAAAACCAACTTATTCCCCACATTTCCCACTAAGATGCTTCAGTCAGGTTATCAGGTGAGACTGATAAAATCCTGGCCTGTTTGTCCCTGATGACAGGACAGGTCCTACAGCCACTGTCACTGCTGATCCCCCAGATGACAGAGTGAAAAATTGTACCATAACTCTTCTTATGCACCAGCAGCACCAATTTTTAGGAAAAAGGATACTTGCCAAGGTATTCATCTTGCTTTGTATTGACTTCAACATCCCTCTCTGCGAAGTCATATTTTCTTTAGTTGCCATGGCAATGCTGGGGAAAGAAAGAAGATCAAGTTGTTGGTGCTAAGAATAATCCACAGCTCACACAAGAGGAGAACAAGCAGGCAAGGCTTCTTCAGAGGACAATGAATGGGGTGAAGCAACATGAATGAAACCACAATTTTTCCATTAATCTCTATCTTTTACAGTTAAATGATTTCAGTTTTATGTAAGGGTATAAAACACTGAGATTTCTTGAAACAGGCAGGGTTTGACTTTTCTCCTCCAGCCCCAATGAAAACTGGTATTACCTTACAGGCAACATAAGAATTATGCTCTCGTGGCTTAAGCTTTAAATTTAGAAGTTTGTTTCATCCCAAATAATGCTTCCATCACAGCACAGATAAAATCAATTTCTGAGATCTGGTCCTAATTAAGAATATCCCCCATGGTATACAAGTTTTCATTTTCTTTGTTTCTTTACCAATACATGTCCAAGCTGTATTTTATCCAAATATAAGAACACAATACAGGCAAACATAAAACAGAATTTCCCACTTCAAATTTAATTTGTTTTGGAGGTCAGAAAAAAAGCAACTCTGCTCTTAAAAACAAGATATTAAATGAAGATTATAAAGAATCAGTTGACAAGTTTGGGCTCTGAAAACACAGTGCCTGAGAAAGAAAAGTATGGCAAATGCTGCTCTCCTTGCTGGCATGTGTTTCAAAAACACATAAAGCAGGACATAAATACAACAAGGCTGCATAATAACTCAGAAAAGTCACCTCTACTGCTGTTGACTTCATCTACAGAAATAACAATGATTAAAACAAATTCTTGGATGAGTTTGTTAGCCTTAAATATGGAGGGGAAAGGTTCTGGAGGAGTAAAAGTTAAGTGGAACAACACAACAGAAAAAGAAGAAAGAAAAGGAAAAGGAAACGAAAGCTGTCATTTCAGAAAACAGATAGAAAAATGGTACTTTTACCTGATACAAGCATAAAGATTTTCAATACAGGTATTTTAGTTCTCTAAAGTAAAAGGCAACAAACTCACAAAACCACTACAGGTTTGCTGTTAAGTAGAGAACTCAGGGAATTTTGAATTACTAAGAATTAAGTTAGAAAAAAAATAGTATTTCCTACCTGCACACAGGAAAGTTTGTTCAGTAACCTACAGATTCCTATCTCCCTCCCCCACACTGACTTGATATTTGTCCAGATGAGGTTTTAATACAGTGTCTCTCAAAGCACTCCTGAATTAAGCCCCATATTTTTATAAGATGCATCCAATGACTCATTAAAACATCCATTCATTTACAGAAGTGAAAACACAAGATGAGTGCCAGTATATAAAGTGCTCCTTAGCCACCTCCAAAATGCCTTTAGAAATAATTATTCACAGAACACAAGGTTCCTGCTATAACATCTGGGGAGTGAAACTGTCCATTTCATATAAAAAGGCAGGATGTAAAGCGTTAAGAGATGGAAACCATTTTCATTTTTTTAATCCAGTATTTTCAAGAATTTAGCTCAAAGGGCTGGGTTTCACTGGAGAGCTCTGAAGGAAAAAAACTGGGGTAATTACCATTTTTAATATGATACGGTCTAGTAATGAAATGTAATTGTGATATTCATGAACAAGAGTTTAACTGGATTCCAGCTACTATTAACAAATCAAAATTCAAGCAAAAAACAATGTTGTTCACATATAATTTGATTATTCAAACCTTGAGCTGGTTTATCTAAGCCTTTAGATCTGTAAAGGAGATTATTAAATTTAAGAAGCAGCAGAAAACAGAGTTCCTGGGGACCAGTCAATGCTTGGTCTTGTCTCTTGAGCACTGCAGCTTCCTCATATCCTTCATCAGATGATTTTGGTTTCATTCCCATCCCTGACATATGTTCATTGACTTGCTGCTGCCATTGCCTCGCTGACAAATGCACGGTTTAAAAAATTAATCACATTCTTCCCATTCACAATATTGGCCCCTTTTTAGTCACTGCCCAGCACAACCTCCCCAGGTCACCAGGACCTGGTTCTGACGTTCTGGAACTCGTGAGCGACGTTTACGATAAAAACTGAACCATTTCTTACTGGAATGGAGATGACCCCGATTTAACATTTCACTTGGAAACCAGCAGGAACTATTCTCAGTGCTGCACTGGCTGGAGCTACCAGAGCTGGGTGTAAACCAAGTTTCTAAAACCAGATGGTATCTGGCCTGCTCTCTATATTTCATGTTAAAGCCCTGCTCAAGTACAAGGCTCAGCATTGCTGCACTACTGGAGAAATCTCTCCCAGCTAAGCCCAAGGTCACAGCCATAAAACACCCACCTATCTCTTCCCCAGATCAGCAGGAGTATCTCAAATTCCTGTGCTTGCAGCTGTATTTCCCTCAAAATTTCTCCCACATTCCGAGTTTGCCCTTGATTTTTCAGCAGTGCCGTGGGGATGCGAGCGGCCAAATTTCCCCCCAAAGCAAACCCAAGTGGTATTTGTACTTAGTTTGCTGTTTTCACTGGCATAAAAACCCCAGGGTAAGAAACACTTCCAGGCATTATCCCAGTTGGACAAGTCTAACATGCAGAGATACACTTTTAATGCTGCCTGACTTGGAAGCAGAGAGTTTTGACTTAAATAAATGTTTAAGCTGTTGTTATTTCACCCCCCACTGCAGCCACATCCATCCAGTGTCACCGAGGGAAATGTACCAAAAAATCAACTCCTGGCTTCACCCTTTGAGACACATTGGTCAAATCTACACTGCTGGAGAACTGAAACAAAACTCTAGAGAAAGAAGTTGTGTTATTAAAAATCAAATAATTCACGTATTACTGGAACTTCTGCTTCATTTTGCATGCCATGAATCATACTTGCTCATTGAAATTCATGACAAGGTCTATGATTAAGGGAATGGACTCTGTGACTGTGCATAGAAATGAAAGCTTGAGCTTTAAATTGGTAAAAATTCTGATTGCATCACTCATTCTTTGTCTGGAGATACATTTCTATATTTGTATCTCTAAATATACACATATGTGAGTGTATCAATGCATACCTACACACAGAACCTTGCAAATTACTTTACCGAGTATTGTTTCTTTTGATGAAGCCTAGGATGGAAACAGAAGAAACATTTCCTCTGAAATGCAAGTGATTTTGCCTGGACACTATGGCAAGGTGGTTGTGAAATGAGAGAATTCTCAAAATGTAGCTCATGCCTTTCCATTCTGGAAAGTCCAACATTCAACGCAGCTGAGTTTCCCCCTTTTATCTAATCCTAATTATTACCTAAAGAAATAGCCCAAATACATAAGGAGATGATTCTTTTGAAATTAGATCTATGGCTTTGGTCTGGCTTCAGTCCAATCTGTCAATACACAAACACTGACATATCAGGCCTCAGAAACAGAACTACAATAAAATCCTAAGATCTTGTCACACTGTACAGGCATAACTATAAAAAATATTCCAACTGAGCCAACATAAAAACACAAGTTGTTAGAAAACAAAAAATAAATGGTCTGCTATTTTGAAGAAGTGATAATGTTTGAAAATGAAAACCTGAGAACTCCAAACATATTAAGCAAAATCTCTGCTTATATTTAAATCTGGCCAAGAGAAGTGAACGCTGTTCCAAAAGAACTGCAGTACAAAGTATCACTTCCCACTCGCTTCTGGAGAGAAATATGCTGCAGTAAGAACCCATGGCACGTAATTCATTTAAAAATTGATTAAAAGTTTAGTAATAACAACACATCTGGAGTGACAGCCCTGCTCAGTGCTTTAGCTACTGCATCATTTCAGCTCAGGTGCCCATTTATTCCCTGGCACGGATGTTTGCTCCGTGGAGGACCACGCAGAGGAGGAGTCAGACTCCTCAGTTCTCTTCCTGACAGAAAATCAGAGCAAGGGGCTCACAATTAGTGGCTGTAGCTTGTCAACAAAAGCCTCTGCACGCACAAAAATATGCTTTCTAGTGTTTAGAATCACTGCTTAGTGACAACCCCTTAGGAAATAAAAGTGTGAAGTGTGAAGGAAATAAAACGTGATTTCCTGACTTGCTTAATTAAAAAATGAGTAATGAACAGCAGCAGATGTAAACCTGGAAAACAGAGCAGTAGCCAGAATAAGCTAATTAGACCTCAAGGAATCTGTCCTCAAACAGCTTCTCCTGCACAATTCCCTCTTTTATTTGGGTTACAATAGATAAAGCAATTGATCAGTTGGGTAAATCCATCTGTAAATTCACTTCCAAGGCAGCAGGATTTACCACCAATTAATCTTACACCCAAACTCTTGCCATTACTGGGGACTACAAGAAGAAAGAGTTCAACAAAAAATTCACCCTGGTTTCAACAGAGGCAGAATTCAACTCAGATGTAAGTGGAATTACATTTCCTGCTCCATGTAGTCACTAAACAAGCTCTTTTTGTACCAAAAACTGTAGAGTATTTTTGGCAACAACTCAGGCAAGAATTTACTACAGATAACAAATGGTGCAAGGTTGAGAGCTCTGAGCTCCTCTGATGACACGGAATCAAGAAGCCAGGCCAATGACATAATTACAGGTAATTACAAGTCATTTTGCAGGATATTAAGAGTAATAAATCACCATATGCTGTTTAATGCTCTGCTTACTTGGAGTGGCAGCAAAGAAGAAATTCAATAACACTGAGCATTTCTGAGATGGAAAAATAGGGCTACAAGCATGGCAATAAAGGAGAGGTTTTCAGTGAGGAAAGGACTAGATCCCAAAACAAAACAAATACAGCTGGGCTAAGTTTGACAAGTATTTCTGTGAGGCTGTGGTGAAATTGTACCCATATTTTCAGGTATTATTGCACTGACCACTTCTGCTTCACTGCACATTGATGTGGTTTAACACAATCTTCCTCCATGTTAATTATCCTGAACCCACTGTGTGTACTTAAGCCAGCCAGCCCTTAATGGACACAGCCTTGCTGCACCTCTAATTACTCTTCTTGGTCACTTATGTCAGTGCATGCATTGTCTGAAAGCATATCTTGCTTTCTTTCCTCCTTTTTTTTGTTTTAAAGCAATAATCTAAAATTTAAAACCATTAGATCAGGCATTATTATTGTTTGAGTTATTGGTTTGCAAAAGGTTGGCTTGAGAAGGGCACAGATAATAAAATTAATTTATGATGCTGGTTCTAAAATGTCTAGATCAGTTAGAGAAGGTATCACTCAAGTATTCAAACAATGTAAAAACCCCAAAAGATAAAGGTACAACAGCAATAACCTCTGAAGCAGTTGTGGTAAAAGCCCTTACCTATATCAGCTGCACACTGAGTGAGGAATATTCTGAATACATTGAGAGATTACAGAAATCTAAGTTTTAGATGAGTGTCACTGTGAGAAGAAACATCCTGACTACTGCAATAGCCCTCAAGAGCTCAGCCTGAGATTCACTCTGCTCCAAAGGTGATTCACCTTTGAACAGAAACCCAAATTTTCTAAGCTAGGGTGAATAAAATATCTAAGCAATACTCTTATGTCAATATTGAATAGAAAAAACCCAAATCAAACCCACCAGCAATTCATTGTAATACTGCCAAGGAGCTGGAAACAATACAGTTATTGTATAAATATAGTGAGTGATATATTTAGACACAATTTAATGGAAATGCTGATTGTAGGGAAAATAATGAAAATTTTTACATTCATTCCTACCTTATTGTTTCTTCTATCAGTCGATCTGAGCTGAAAGCCAAAAGAAAAAAAACCAAGTTAAAAACAGTAACAAGCACTAAGTACTACTTTAGATCACTAATCAATGACCCCCATCATCATCTTAATAAATTTGCCCTCAGAATGTTTTATTTCTGGATGTTGTCACATTTTGCTGCTACACAGGTTTGGTTTATATGGACTTTGGAGAAGGTGCACTGGAGTATCCTCTGCAGCAGCATTTCCTAAGTGCAGCAAGAGCAGCTGCTCAGGAGAACACATAAAGCACTGAGAAGACAGAAAAGGGGAACTG
The DNA here is from genome assembly GCA_013397915.1 of Daphoenositta chrysoptera. Taxonomy (NCBI): domain Eukaryota; kingdom Metazoa; phylum Chordata; class Aves; order Passeriformes; genus Daphoenositta; species Daphoenositta chrysoptera. Next base: position 252,535 of record VZRO01004832.1, on the reverse strand, counting down.
GCCCCGTGATTTATGGAGGGCTGTTTGGAAAGGACTATTAGAGAAAGGAGTAGCTAATTTTATTGCTTTTTAATCCTGCCCACCCCTTCAAAAAATGTCATTAATGATTAAAAGCTGAGGCTTGGGTCCACCTCAGAACCCTGTTCAGTGTTAGTTCCCCAAACACTGGTTTTTGCTGGCAAATTCCTTCTGTGGCAACAGCAGCGGGATGAGAACTGAACTTATGGGAACACAACACACACCACGTGTCAGAGAGAGCCCTGGGTGACCCGTGCCCCTGCCCTTCCTGCCACACATTGATCCAATTTCTGTGCAGCATCCCTGGGAAAAGGGCAGCCTAAAGCACAGCACCAGAGAGAACATTTCATTTAAAAACCTGACACGCACCATTAAGGGCAGTAACAAGATCCTCGGAAGACTGGAGCTGTTTCTCCTTTTCTGTACTCTAATTTCACACAGGGTTTTAATCATTGCTTTGCAGCCAGTTGTGAAATGCCAGGAAAACATCTCTTGTTGCAGCAATCAATATCTCCAATGTAACCCTGACATGGAACAGGTGACTGCATCATTCCCACTTCCCATAATGCAGAAACAACGATGCATCCCTACAACTGCTCCGTTTACCCCACAGGTTCATTCAAATTCTTGGAGAATAACTGCAAAAAAACTCAGTTTGCAGTTTAAGGAGGAAATCAGCCTGACAGAAAAGCAGTTTTATCTTGTACTGGCTACTGCTTCCAGTATTAAATCAGAATTTCTTGCTTCCAAACTAAAAAACACCGAAAGGGCACGGCCATCTCCATTTTCCACCCTCCTCATTCCAAGAGTTTTGCCACTTGGGAAGGGAAAGCACCACCAGCCTCCAGCACAGCTCAGCTCTGCCTCTGACTCAGCCAGAGCTGCCTGATTTGGAACTTTTCTTCTTCCCACAGGAATTCTGGAGGTGCCCCCCAGCTCCAGCAGGAGGTGTGGGGAAGGAGCGTGCTGGGCAGCGAGCGTAACCTGCTGGGGAGGGGGAGAGGCAAACAGAATGACTTTATTTGTCTGTGAAGAGGAGTGAAAACACGAAGGTTGCTATTTCAGGCCGTCCATGGCTTGAAATACAGACACAGAACAGAGCACTAAAAATATTTTGCTCAATTTTAAGCTGCCAGGGGCTCAACTGGGGCAGCAAAGAGAGCTACGCTCGCTGAGATTCACATCAGTTGTGAGCACGTTGGTTTAAGCAAATAAAACCAGTTTTATTCACTGTGTGGTATTTATTACACTGGTACAGAGGAGGAAAACACCCTAGCTGTGTACACTGGATAATGTGAGCAGTCTCACAGCATCTCCCCATGTCCCCAAGGCAGGCAGAACAGAAAAGCAATGCATTAAAGATTTCTGTAATCGCTGAGTCTCTAAGATACACAATCCAGCTGAGAATGTGCCTTTCATAGATAGTCTCTAACAGACAAGTGTGTTATGTGGGCAGGGCATAATAAGAATAAACTGCAAAACCATTAGAAAACAGCCTGAAAAGCAAGAGCAGTGCACAAGAATGAATCATTTTTAAAAAGGTTCAAATTTTTTTTAACTTGTATCAATGAAAAAGTATTAAAAGCCCTGCTGGAAACAGGTTACACTTAAAAAAATTCAGTGGAACAAAGCATTGCTAGAACAGCCCTATTAAAAAACCTACCTTAGAAAAATCATTACCAGCTCTTTGTCCATTTAACTGATGAAATTATAGAATTTTTACGTTGATGAACTGAAGATGACAGAGAAGCTGAACACTTTTACAGACCTCAAGTGAACTAGGATGTTCTCCAAGGCTTTCAGAGGACCAAAATTAGGCTTGCCAGTTTGCAGCAGAGACACTGGCTGCTTTTTATTTAGAGAAAGCTGTAGTTGGGCAATTTTATTACTTAGAGACACAAACACAAAGAGTTATTTAAAAGCTTCAGATTACATTACACTGCATTATTTTTATATGTGTATATATGTTTATACACACACAAAAATAAACTCTGGAGATGTAGCTACCTGTAAAATGATGACAGAAGGTAATAAAAATGTATAAACCAGTAATAACCAGTTCTGAACACCAACACACAGGCATCAGCTGCAAATGCCAACACAAGGCATTTAGCAGGCATCTGAAGCCTAAAAATCAGTATTTCTCAAATTTTGTGGAGTCACCCCTACTATTTAAAAGGATGAGATGCAGGGGAATTTTCTTCAGAATGAAGAGGTGTAGGTGAGGGCAGACTAAAGGAAGCACAGATTTATTAACACAACTTTCAGTGCGTTCTTCCCACCCCAAGAAAAATCAGCTCTTGAGAGGATTGCCAAGCTCATTTCTCCTTGCAAGGTGAGCAAACTCCCCAGGAAATGCCCTGACTTTCATTCCCTGATGTTCTGGTGAAGGCAGTCACTGTGAGCAGGAACATTTCAGCCATTCTGATGTGCAGATTTGGATTCCTTGGCAAATACAGATTGTAAAGTTCACTCACAGTGACACCCAAACAGAAGCATCTGTTTCATTCATTTTACAGCTCATAACCATAAAAATAAGTCAGATTTAAGGAAGATCAAGAACACAAAGTACAACAGGGCTCAGAGACATAAGGGAAGTTTGCAGATCTCTGACTATTAATAACCTGTTCTCCACAAATAGAAGCTGTTCTCACAATTAAAAATAATGTTCATTTCAATCGTTTGCCAGAATAAAAAAATATCATTGAACGAGGCAATTGTGCTTAACTTACACATTCAAAACACTACAAAAAGAGGCTCTTAAATTAAAATCTATCGACTTTGTTCTTCTGCTGTCCAAGCAAAGACAACAAATCCAGTGGACATTTCCTTATGAACATCCAAGCAAAAGATGGTTCTGGGCATTATTAATCTGACTTGCCATCTGTTTCAATAAGCTCTGCATTTTCACCTGTCCAGACAGACAAAGCCATTTAAAAATACTACAGGAAAGAGAGGCTGGAAGATGCTGAGGCAATCACCTCCTGTAAGGAATGGCACAAACCCAACAGCAGCAGCAGCCATGCATATGAAATCACCAGGCCTCTGTGCCACTGCAGAAGATGGCACAGCTTGTCTTTTAAATATGCAGACAGGTAAATTAATCTGAAGGAGAAATTAAGTGAAATTTGCCTCCAAGATAGAAAAAAGTCCTGCCCATCACATCAGGCTTTTACAACTAAAAAAAAGCGTTTTATGTTGTTTTTAAGGCAAATCCCTGTGTCTGTACTTAAATAAAATTCATTAATATCAATGAATAATTAGCTGAAGACTGGGCTTCTCCCATATCCACAGATTTTGCTGCTGATACCCAAACCAAGCACTTGTCAGAGGAACAAGGCAGAGCAGTAAAACTCATCTGCACAAAACTCATCTCTCCACATGCTTTAAACCCTTCAGATGAAATTAAGGGCAATACTATCACATAGAATAATTTAAAAGGAATAGGGAAAACCCTGTAGAATAAACTAATATAGCACCTGATAATTATTTTCTTCCTTTCATAAAGAATAACTACAGAAATAATTTACTTTGTTCTTTCTCTAACTGCAAGATAAATCACTAAGTCTCTGCTCTCCCAAACTGCCTCCAATAAATCTTCCATATTTTCACAGCCCTGGATCACCAGGCAATGTGGAGCTTCCAGGAATGCAAATCCTGCAAAACATAATCTAATACAAATATACAGGTTATGATGAGGCAAATCTGACTCAGTTATTTCCATCACTGTAATAACAGAATAATAATGGAAGAATAACTATGCACAAAAAACCCCAGCTCCAACTCATTTTTTCTGCTTGCCATCAACATTCCTTATCATATTAAAAATTCATAAGATCATTAAGCTCTTTAAAAACTTAAGTAGAAGAATGTAAAGCAGAACACATTTTTTTCCTCCTTGTGATAACAGCATATTCTGGATTTTATAAGACTTGTCCCAAGTTTGATTCAATTTAGTTTCAAAGTGGCTAAAAAAGACAAAAATTGGTGTAGAAGTTTATTCATTGACTAAGACTAATATATTTGACTAAAAAGCACACATCTTCCACTTCCAGCATGAGAGAAGCTGGCTGGCCAAAAACAAAGACACAAGGCAAAACAGGCTTTTTCAGGGATGAAGTTTCCCCACAGAAACCACTCTGAAAGCAAAGAAAGGCTCAAATACTGACCCAAACTGCTCTCTTTTGTGGGTTTTCTTTGAGTGTTAATTCAAGCCCAAATCTGGATGCTAAGGAAATGCAATTTTGTCACATTGTCTGTGGCAGAAGGCAACAATCAAACACAAAACCCAGCACAAACATGAGCATTAATCAATGTGTAAATTTGCTCAACATCATCACACCTACAAACTCTGAATACCTAAGCAAGCTTATTTCTGCAGATTACTATATAAGGCAGTCTGATGCTCAGAAATCACTTTCAGTAAGAATGAGGAATAGTTGCAAAATTGGAAAAGAAAAAAGCACAATATCATGTTGCCTTTAATCAACGTAAGCAATTTGTTAAATCTAGAATGAAAGGCACTGGAACAGAATCCATTGCTCTAGGCAAGAGTAAACCAACATTGTCTGGTGCTGAATTTCTTTCCAGATGGAAAGAAATTGTACATGAGGAAAAAAAAATACACAGAAGGCATCCCTTTCACTGTAGGGAAGAATCTGCCAAAGGATTTCCAGGAAAATAATCTGGTGAAATCTACTCCCTCCAACTGCAATCCTGTAACACAAATTCAGCTGAAAATTTGACTTCTAGCTACATCACAAAGTAAATACCTCAACAGCTCATAAATTCCAGCAACTTGGACTTTAGATACACTAAGAAAAGCACTTTCTTTGCAGCTTACACCTGTAAACACATCTACACGTGCAACATAATAAAATAATTAGTTGTTCTAACTCAGTTTAAAGGAGGCAAACAAGGGATTTTCTCCCTTTGCAGGGAGATCCCTGAGAGCAGGGATCCACCTTCTGTCTGAGAACACCAACAGCTGTTTCTCCTGGATTTCCAAAGGGTGTAGCCTGCATCTCCACTGCACTGCACGGAGTTGTCTGGGAATTACCAACAGAGTGGAAGAACTGTTTCTCTAGGAGGAGTTAGCCAAGAAAGCTCTTTGGCATGCAGAGGAGTGGGAAAGTGCCTGAGAGCCCCAAGAGGGTGAGCAGCAGCATTACTTCTTCCTTTAAAGCAAATCTATAAGGGAGTAAGAGCCTTCTCAATAACCTGCAGCGTTCAGTTCACCCACAGAACACAGGTAAAAATTGAGGAAATGAGAAGAGCTCCTGCTGGCCACACGAAGTGCAGCAGCTGGCTGAGCACAAACCCAGTGCCAGGATGGCACCACACAACGAGGCCTGGATTCCTGCTTGGGAAAGTTCCTGGAGAGATTGACCCTGCCATATAATTGTTCCATATTACCCATAGGAACGAAGTGCAATGAAGTGAGGAGGGCAGGCCTTACTGAAAGTCATTACCAGCAACCACAACTGTCAGAACAATTCCAGTAACTTCCTAATGGACTCCATCGGCATTTCCTCACATTTTACATCTGCACGCTCTGCCAGCAGTCAGTGGCAGGGCTGCCTGCATTGCTTCCCCTGGTTTAAAACATGGAATTGAGATGGGACCTTGAGCTAAAGGGAAAAACCCTCAAAACCAAGCAGGAGAGGCTCAGATACCTGACACTGACCTGACTAAAATGGAGCTCTCCCAGGATAACCTGTCACGGCTGATTTGTTGGGCACACACAGACGTGAGATGCTCAGCTTGAGGCAAACACAAGCTGTTTGTAATTTGTGCTGTAACAAAAGAGATTGTATCACTTTTCTAGCTCGGTGTTTTTTGACTAAAGCTTGGCAAAGCTAAAGAATTGTTCTACTACTCACTCCTAAATAACCAGAACACAAGGGGGAATGTTTTCTAGAAGAGCCCCATCACATAAACAACTTCATAATTAATATCTTTTTAATTTCCAGTCAAACTAACACAGAAATTAAGTGAGAGGTATCTCTAGGACAACAACCTAACTTTAATGTAGTATGAAACCCTAAAATCCACATTGATAGACACATGTTCTATTCCCTAACTGCATTTTCACCTGCTGTGGTTTTGAGGATTTTTTGGGAGAAGCTCTGTGGTTTTAATCCAGGACTTGGCTGAAGTACCTGATTTACAACTCTCTACCTGCCTGTTAATTAAGTTTCAGAAAATTATTCTTAAAGCTGCATAGTTAACTATGCAACATAACAAACATCTGTGGTTCAAAATGTAAAGTGCACATTTAAACCATCCACAAGCCAAATGCAGGATGCAATTCATTAATGGGTAAAGATCTCAGCATTTTTCTTCTGACCCAATTTCCCAGTGTTCTTAGGGCTTTTTATCTGAGACTGAACAAGATGCATTCTTCCAGAAGCTCAACTATACTTGATGTAAACAAGTCTCTCAAGTGAGAGGAAAACACTCTGCATCTTTCAAATCACAACAGAACTAAGGTCCTTGAAAAGTTCTAAACAGAACTCTATTATTAGACTAAAATAAGGATGCTTTAAGGGGAATTTGGATCTAGTTCTGCTTAGCATCATGGCTTTGATAGAACACGAAGATATCTGCACAGCAACCATTCAGCAGCCAAGAATGAGGAGAACCTAATTCTGATGCATTAGGAGAGGCTGAAATTAAATAAAACTCAAGAATGACATTTATGCAGTAGTGTGGTAACTTTCCTGAGATACACTCTCTATATGAGAAAATGGAAATAATCGCTATTTAACATATCCATACACAACAAATTGAGTTCAACAGCTTGTTTTTACTGGAGGATCCAATAGCAAATAATGAGCAAGCACTTCTGGCCCTGAAGAATAATGAAGTGCACAGCCACACTGACAAAAAAATGACATGCTACATTAGAATAATAAAAGTGATTCTCAGATGGCACAAAAGGAATTCTATAAAACTCCACAATTGTTGATTCTGTTGAAAAGCTGCACCTGCTTTTCAGAACCAACCCATGCAGGATGGATTTCAGCACTCATGAAAGCCCTAATTTCAATACAGACCTTGGAGGGGGGAAGCTGTCCTAGTTAAGACACAGTGTTGAAAGGAAAGCTAAAAACAAATAAAACATGCATCAGCGACTTGTTTATTTCTGAAAAGAGCAAAAAACTTCAGAAGCAACCACAGAGCCCTGAAGTTTGAAGTGTGGCTTTCTATCCTTCCCTTTGCCCAAATTAAGAACAAAGTGCTGTTTCTAAGGGGAAACCCAGAATCAAGAACCAGAGCAGAGTTTCTGTCCCAACCACTTTTTTTTCCATTATATATTCAGGTACTCTTTCACTCTGTGAGGGTTTGCTCTTTAGCTTCTGCAGACATTCATAAAGATCTGCAAGAGTTTCCATAGCCACTTTCCCTGGGGTACATGGAATTTCATCCATAAACCTTCACTTTTTATAAAGATGAAAAGCAAACAATGAGCTTGAAGTTCTTAATGCTCAATGTGTGGCTGCATCCTTTGTCACTTGGATAATTCAGTTTTGTACTGGAAGTTACAAAGGAAATTCCCAAACTAAGTTTTGTGCTGTGTGTGGTGGGTTTGATGTTTTTTTTTTTTCATTTGGTGCCCCCATCACTTCAGACATATTGAGGTATAAAAATGTCACAACAGTCATCAGTGTCAGGGAAATTACTAATTACAGTATTGTTAAAGCAATCCAACTATCAGGAAAGCATGAAATAAACACTGAGACATAGAATCTTTGGTTTAGTGGTTTGGGGTAGGTTTTTTTTAAAGTCCTAAATACAGCACAGGAAGATTAAAAGAAATAGTTGATTTTACTCTAATGAAGCTCAAGCTATTTTTAGAGGAAAAAAACCTCTTAAATCCTGAATTGCTGGGCTGATTTTCATGATCTTTTATTATGTTATTTATAAATAATAATAATACCCAAGAGAGCATCTTCCTTCATTGCCTGGAAGCTTTGAACCTCCCCAAATTCTCATTAAACTACTTCAATAACTTGCTCATACAGTCATAATTATACGTAGTGAAGTTTCTCCTTTTCCAGAAGACAGGAACCATCTCCCTCTCTGAACAGTATTTACTATTAAAATAAGAAAACAGCAAATTATTCTCAGTCTGGTGTTGCAGTTGAGTAAATGATGGGCCCAAGTGTCACGTTCAGTCTGGGACTGTTCCAGGGGAAGCTGATCCAGCCACTTCCAGAGTGGCCTTGTGTCCCTCTGCCATGAATCTTCAGGAGACAGAGGTTCTGGGAGATAAAACCCATTCATTCCCAGACAGAGACAAGGCTAAAGGAAAGAATCACTGATGCAATCAAGAAGACTCTGCAGCAATAGGAGACAGAGCAGAGAGACAGACTGGAATTGTATTTTGAAACAGGATTACAGGACAAGCTGCTGTGCATCCTTAAGTAAGCCTTTGCAACACCAAAAATCCTCCTTTGCTCAAATCCCTTCTTTGAAAACCATTTTCTTTGTGCTGCTGCTCAGACTGAGCACACAGCCCTGCCCCAAAACTCGGAGTTACTCAGTGCTAAGGCAGTAGGGTGATGACCACAGCCATCCTGGCACTGGCACACACTTCTAATGCAGCAATTTCTCAAACCTTATTCCAGAAACAAAGAAAACAGGCCAGTGGTGTTTGGGGAAAGTGGCACACCATTGCCAGAGCTCTTGCAATTAATGGCCAGCAGAGAGACATTTTAACCTACATTCCCCAACCCCTCCTTGCACTGTAACTTCCAGTTCAACGGGCAAAGTGCTGCAGCCCTTCACCAGCACTGCACAGCAGAGCTGCATCCAAAAAGCACCAGATCCAGTGCAAACCCTCCAAACCACGGCCATGGAGAGCTGCTCTGTCCCCCCAGGGCAGAGCTGTTTGGGTTTTTTTTCATAACTGCTACAGAGCAAGGAAGATTATTCATTCCTAAGTGCTGCTTCAGTTAAAATCTGCATTCAAATTAAGAGAATGGAACCACAAGAATGCTGCATTCTGCTCTGACACGAACAAAAAATAAGTTTAATTAAGAGGCAAGTTTGGTAATTAAAAAAAAAAAAAAAAAGTCCTTACTGGGCCTGACTAAAGTGGAGCTCAGCAGTTCTGAGGCTGCAGAGCAGGCAGGCAGCAGGCACCCAGGGAAGAGGCTCATCACATTCCTCCCTCCCTGCTGCTTCCCCAGCCACCTTGGGATGGAAAAAGGAATTGGTGAATTGGCTGTTTTTCCTGCATTCTCTGTTTCCAAGAGATGAGGGAGATGCAGTGGTGAATTGTGTGTCAGCTGGAGCAGTTCCTGCCCAGGCATCTCTGTGTCCTCCCCTGCAGAGGAGGTGAGGGAGAGGATGGGGAGGGAGGCAACAACAGTTCTCTGGTTTAATCCAACACTGAAGTTCCACTGAAATCCACAGGAACCTGAGCAGCAACAGCACAGTCAATGGAAACCAGGGCATGCAGAACAGAGAACAGGGACAACAAAAGAAAAAGAAATTCTATTAAGGTAGAAAACTGGCAGCTTTTTCCCAAAAGATCAAGTCACCTGTAATCAAAAACCCTGCAAGGTGTCTCTGCATCTCGTTGAGCTGATTTCTCTCTGCAAATCAGTGCTGAAGTGAAAATTTGTAAGGAAAGACAATATTTAGAGGAAAAACAGTCAGTAAGTCACTCCCTCCATTAAGATCTTGCCTGTATCACCAACAAAGTTTGGAAGCAGTTTTCCTGGTGATTATTCTCTACTGAATGTGCCCCTTTCTGCCCAAACAACAGCAGGAAATTTGAAATAGTTCTGCTGATAACAAAATGCCATATTGAGAGTAATATAAGTATTCAGTACTCCAGAGTACTTCACATACATGAAGTACTGCACAAACACTAACTTCTCATCATCTCAGGTATGTATTATTAATTAGCACCATTACACAACTGCTGCAGGTTCCCATTATTTCTTTTGCTCACTTCTCTGATTCCTCTTTTCTCTTTCCCATGCAGCACATGTCCCTCTGAGTTGTTTGCTCTCCTCTTTTTCCTCCTTCAAACAAAAGTTTCTTACTCACCTACTCTGGCACCCCAACCCTCTCTGTGCCAGTTTTAAACTTTTTAAGACACCCAGGGGTGTGTGAACACTTGCAGCAGGTTCATCTCATTTACCTGCATCACTCACACATGAGACTCCAACTAAGAGGATTTTTTTTTTAATTTTTACTGGATAGATTCACAGGCTGCATAGCAACACTCAGCAGAAACATGCAGTCACCTGACAACAATTGAAAACACAGCTAATGATACCTGCACCACACAGGCACCTGCTTCACCACCAGCCACTTCTTTTACAAAGGGATAAATGACTAATTTTTGAGTGCTGGAGCTGAGTAATAAAGTAATAATCACACAGTTGCCCCACAATGACAGAATTGGTGTGTTTTCACCTCATTTTACAAGGAATTCATCATAGGTAATAACATCTGTAATTTCAATCTAAACTTCTGAAGACTTCATAAATTTTTACACAGACTCATCAGTATCACCTGGTATCACTCACCTACAACACAAGGGAAATTTTCACTTGCATACACACACAATATTGCAAATTTAATCAAGCACATCAGTTTCTTCTTTGCTGACTTAGACTACAACTCATCAATAACTGCAGAATTTCTCAGGGCAGACTCTAAGTTGACAGAATTGCTTCTTCTGAAGCAGCACTTTCCAGAGCAGTTTTTAAAGTGCTAAGCTAGATCTATTCATCAAAATTGTTTTCTTTAGATGGAAAACAGCATTAGAGGAAAAAGGATGACTTGTTTGGACCCCTGGCCAAAAGCACACAAACAGAGAAGATGAAATACCTTTAGGGAATGGCACAGACCCAAGAAAACAAGATTTCAAAAACGAACAGCAAACATGACCATGCTAGATTTGGGGTTTCTATCTGCATCTGACGTGCCAAAAAACCTGAGGTATTAAGTAAAAATATTAATAGGCCATCAATATTCAACAAGATGTCTGCCAACCTAATTTTAATTAACAGGGGTTAATTATTTTATTAAAAAGATAAAGTGTTACTGTTTATCTCTCCAGCAGTTAGTAAAGCTTTTCTTGAATTCACTGTATAGAACTTAAACAGGAAACTGAGTGACTTAGAAACTTCTATCCACAGCCAGCAGAACCTCTAGACAAATCTGCTTTCCCAACAAGGAGCTGATTTATAAAATGGCCTGAGCAGCAGTGAAGCTTTTGAAGGGAGAAGAACACGACCTGTTTTGTCTCACCCTCCCCAGTGTGGGGTGCAGCAGCCCAGGGCCCCCCCTGTGCCCCCTGCCCGAGGGCTGCCCCAGCTCCACGGGAATCCCAAGGTGGAAATGCCCCCTCCTGCCAGCAGCACTGACACAGCAGCCAGCCCCACCCTGGGAAAGGGAGGCCAAATGGATCCAGGATCCTCACAAATGGATCCAGGATCCTCACGGCTTAATGGAAAGCCAGGCACAGCCAGGGTTTGCACAGGGCTTTTTGTCATTCCCTTCGTGCCTCGTGTGTGTTGGAACCTTTTATTCATCAGCATCTTGTACTCACAGAACTTTCATTTCCTCTCCTTTCTCAGGATTACCTACATATACATAACATTAAGAGGATCTTCTTTGTGATATTCACATGACACAAAAATGAAAGAGGCAGATTTAGGCAAAGAGCAGAGGAGCTTCTTGTCTCTCCCCTTCCTCCCCAGGGAGACACCACAAAAATAATCCCACCCCGCAGCTTTTTGAAGGGCATTCATGGGAAACACAGCCCAGAGAAAACCCCAGGTTGTGTTTATCCTGCCTCACATGGCTGTGCATAAAGGAAAAGGCTGGCAGAAGAGTCTGGCACTCTGCACTGGGGCAGCAGTTCACACATTCTGTTATCAGCTCATGCCATAAATATGTAACAGGTCAAAGTACTTAATATCAGAAATTAGGCAGGGTCAAGACCAAGTGAATGCTCCAATATCTGATGTGAATACATAATTCCTGTAGCACTGTTACACTGCTTTGTAGAATGTAATAATACACTGCAAACTTCATGTTCCTGTGCCTGTTTTTCAAGCTCTCTTCATAGATTTAACTCCACTGAAAACATTTGGATTTTTACTCCTGTGTCTTTGTGTAAATATATTCATCATCTACTTCTGTCAATTAGTCTGGCACCAGGATTTACTGCACAACAAATATTCAGCATCATGACTCACACAAAGCTTGTCAGTTTATCCTAAGAGCATGTTTGGTGTAATTTGCCAGCTCCTGGTGATTTCTTGGGACCTTTTCTTAGCTTTTACGGCTTTTTGGCATGAATAGCTCATTAACTGCTTTCTCTGAAGACAAATATGTTGAAACTCTCTAATAATTTCCTCTGCCAGTATCTTTTTCTGAGCTTACTGATTCTCAATTCAAGAGTTTTGCAAGCTTTGATTTCTTGCCAATGTTGTCTTCTCCTTTTACACTGGATTTCTTCACAGTCCTTACAGTTATCTCCACCTTGCAGAGTATTCTATGATTAGTTTTGGCCCTGTTTACTAAAGATCCCCAACTCACACTTATTTCTGGTTTTCTTTCCCTCAGTGTTGTGGTAGGTTTACTTCAAGTCTTAACATTTTTAAATAATGACCCAGATGGTTTTAAACTATTTCTAAAACTGCCTTAACTTTATTTTTCATGCATTTTAATTCTATAAACATACTGCAGAGTTTAGCATAATTAAAAGATCAAATAATCAATGCCTCAATAAACGTTAAGCTCAAATTCTGAAGACATCTGCCAGATACTGTTTACAAAATGCTGTAAGTTTTCCACTCTTAATTTCTGCAAACTTTTCAAAATAATGCACTCAGGGGAATATCAGTTTCTTAGAAGGGTATTTTACAATTGAAGAAATATTTAAACATTCTATTTCAAGATCATGCTTAACGAAAGTCATAATTAAAGCTCTAAATCAGTTAATTTCTAAGTTGTAAGACAAATAAAGAAAACTGAGGATGAAGTGGTGGTAAGCCACAAAGAAAAAAAAAGTTTTAATTTCCTGTAAAAGCTTTTTGTGCTGTTCTGGCTCTAAGTTTAAACATAAGAAAGCCACAGGTAATTTTTTATTTATTTGTTTTTTTAAATGCAAGCCTGCCCTCTCGTGTGAGCCTGAGGTTTAGCACAACTACAGGCAAGGAGAGAGGCAGGGAGATCAGAGCTGCCTCCTGACTCTAAAAACCACAAACCCTTCAGTTCTTTGCTCTCACCTGTGCCATTTCTGCTGAACAAGGGCACACAAAGCAGCTACTCAGAACTTAAAGCCCTCTCTGCAACAGGAATAAGAACAAAGTGCTTTCTGTTTTGTTATCTGGTAAACTAGAGTCAATTTGTAAATATTTAACTGCATATGTACATTTTGGAATTAATCTCTTCCATCACCTTTTGTCCACATTCAGTAGAGACAAAAAGAAAAAATATTTTTCTCTGTCTGGCAGACAAAAAAAAAAAGGAGAGGGAAACCCAGCCAAATCATGGGAGTTTCTGTTTCATTTCCTAAACTTTATCCCAGTCAGTGTGAAAGGCATCTACTCCCTTGGGAGGAGGAGGAGGAGGTCTGACTCACAAGTCACTTGCAAAAGCCCCTGAAGACAACACAGAACTGCCACTGACGAGATCCTAAAGCCCAAATCTCTGACACCACCGTGACTATTACCTACCCCACACAGCTCACGCTCAGCACAAGCCAGAAACGTTCATCCAGCTGCATGAAATTCAAATGTTTCAAAAGTCAGGCACCTCCAACACAAGCAAATAAGAAACACCACCTACTTCCGAAGGTGTTCGTGCTCCTTCAGGAACAGCTCTGTTCTTCTGTTGTTCACGCCAGACCCGCTTTTGTACGATCTAAAACCCAACAGAACAGAACCTTAATGAGAACTGTGAACTCAAGGAACTTCTGCTTTATTCAGAACTATGCCAAGCATGCTCCTCCAGAAGGGTTTGCACCTTCTCCCTCTGAGGACAGTCCCACACCTTTGCTGGAGCAAACACAACTTACTCGATATCTTTCCGTACTGATCCCAACAGATTCTCCCTTTCTCGTATTGCCAAGAAGTTTGCTTTGGTTTTGTGGAATTCGTGCGTGTAATCCTGTAATAATAAACAGGTATCCCAAAATCAGGGTCCTGAGGTCAATTAAACAACACACTACACCCACAGGAGATCCAGGCACCTTTTGAACTGTTCTCTAATACAAAGTACAAGAGCAACTTATGAATTTAACAGCAAAAATGCTGGAAGTTAATGCAAAGTATTTTTAAAACTCACTGCTCTTAGAGTAGTTGCTAAATTTGATGGCTGCAGCTACAGCTGTGGAGGGAAATCCACTGCAATTCCTTCTCCCAGTTTCAGATATCCCCACCTTTCTGATGAATTAGTTTGTGTTGAAATTTCCCATCAGAAGCCCTAATAAAACCTACTTCTTTGGTGTAGTGAAGATGTTCTTGAGTTTATTCTGTTGCTACACCAGATTAAAATAAAGTCTTTCCTGAACAGTGAAGATGACTTTTAAGTTGCAATTTTACATTTTAAACCACTTCAGGAAGCTGGTACTTCTCAAAACTCGATTTAATTGGCAGCTGGTGTGCACCAAACCCATTGTAACCATTCATACAAATGCTACTGCTTTTTACATTGTGTATTGATTGCACAGATACCAAACGGAAATCAAAGTGTACATGACCAGACAAATAAAATATGCATTTTAACAGTACTATGCCATGAACACATCACCAGTCTGAAACATGGTTAATTTATAGCACTGACTGGTAGCTTTAACCATCACATTTCCTTCATCTCCCTCGAGAAGCTTAGGAGGTTTTACAATCATGTTTTCTGAAGTGTGATGTTCCCTTGCACATTGTTACGTGACAAACCACACAGACAAGTCAATTCATTACAAATCCCCTTTTTCTGTACAAAACCCACCCACATAAGGCAGCACCCTTTATTGTTCTTTCCTAGCTAAGTTCTAGTCACCCATATGACATAAAAAGCACAGTTTCTTTCAACTCAGAGTACAGCGGGCGCCTGGAGAGAAGGAAAGCGAGATGGAATCAGTGGCATTTCCACCTCCTGGTGAGACACTCCAGCGAGCTGTGATATCAGCACAGACAACAATAATTATTTTAGCCAAAGAAAGAACAGACAGGCAGGGGGAGGCCCGTTTGGTACCTGCAGGATGTCCCTGTGGCGCTGCAGCGTGTGCATCAGCGCCGCGTTCAGCGAAGGCACGCCCGCGCTGCTGGTGTACTCTGCCATCTTGTCATTTATCCCAGTCAGCTACAGGAAGGAAAAACACCCCAGAAAACGTGAAATGGCTTATTCTTGCTAGAAAAATACAATGCACAAGCTGAAGGAGCCAGCTAGACATGCACACCTTGTCTAACACCCACGCTCGGATTTCCTAATGGCCACCACAGAAACCTGGACTGTGACATTGCCTAAATGCTGAAATAAACCCAAAGTAACTCAAGTTACCTTTCCCAGAAGTTGCTCAATCTCCACAGCCATGGTCTCAAACATTCTGTCCTGGCTTGATCCATTTAATAGAGGAGTTGTGTCAGAGCTAAGGAGAAGAGAAGGAGCAGTCACTGAAAAGTTGCATCGTTTCATGAATGCCAGAGACAAGGAAGCAGCAGTGGCAGGGGTTGGAAAGCTCCACTATACCCAGGTTTGCTAGAGATGAAATCAGCTCTGAAAAATTACATTTTCTTATTCTGCCTGCCTTTAACTCTTGTCTAAACGGATGACACGGTCTCACCTGCAGGAAATACAACCTCTCCTTGGAAAAAATGCCTGATACCACACACCTGTCTGTGTCCTCCTCCCCCCAACTTTTGAGCTTAATTTATTTATTTACTGGCAGGAGGGAGCACTGCACTGTCAGCGTGTTACTCCAGCAACATAATTACACCTCAGTAACACAGTGTTAGGACAACCCCCTGACCTGTTAAGCAATCAGTGCCCTACAGAGCAACACAAACCACAACATTTACCACAATTAGTTTTACACACCTTCCCTATTTGCTTTTAAAGATAAACTGAAACCACAAGAAAAAGGCACATCTCAGACCAGCCTGCAGAACTGTGGCAACTAACACCCCTCAGAGACTACTCATGGCTCTGGTAATCTGCCTTGAGTAAGAGAAGTAAGTTTGGCACAGGACAGCAAAAATAATGCAAACAATTAGATTACATGGCTAGTAAGAGCACAGAGGCAGAAACAAAAGTGAAACTAGAGCTCTGATTCAAGAGCAATATGATCATTGCTCAGGTGCTCTCAGGCTTCCAGAACTAGAAACTGAGGAAGAGGTTCAAAACGGATTCAGTCATTAAATTAAATGAAAAACACCAACACACATACCTACAGCAGCAACACTCACAACTGATACAGTTAATAAGCAAAGAAAAGGTTGCAAATGGACAGAGAGGTTGATAATTCCTGCTGTGGAACTGCAGGGAAGAGCTCACCTCTGGCTCACAAGACAGACTCGAAGAGTTTTACCACATTAATTCTTCAGTCAAACATAAACGTGACCAAAGCAAACAGGAACTACCCATGTATATACACACTTCTAAAAGCATATGTGCAGCTCTCATTATTCTCATTAACACCATCCCTGTCCATGGCAGCAGGCTTGGAATGAGAGGATTTTTACGGTCCCTTCCAACCCAAACCATTCTATGGTCCTGTGATTATTACTCACCTCAGGAGAAAGACAGGAAGAAACAGCCACTCATTTTGAAGAGAGGGCTTGTTCCCTGTACAGCAGCTCAGTGCTCCAGTTCCCTTAAAACTGGGATTACAAACAGCACACCAGCCCACCTGGGAGCTGTAAAGCTAAATTCCCCTAACACCGAAGTCCCTGAAAACCTCCTCTTAGTTTAATACAAGAAAAACTGGGAATTAAGCCAATGTAATGAGCATTAAAAAGCTCACTGACCCCACACAGAATGAAGTTTAAATCCAGCTTTCCCCAGTGACCTGTCACCCACAGCCCTCCCTTACTCACACACCAACATCACATCAAAAGCAACACCAGCAGCAAGAAGCGCTGAAAGGAGCTTCCCAAGAAGCCAAGCGTTAATAGCCACAGGTGGGACCAGAAAACCGCACCAACCACCACAGGCAGCGTTTAAAACATAAAAAAACGGGCTAGTACCTATACCTGTCGCGCCTTCCGTCTCGGGCGCCGCTGTAGCTGGTGCAGAGCTTGCTGAAGGAGACCAGCTTCAGGTCCAGCTCGTTCTCCAGCTGCCTCGCCTGCTTCCTGAGATCTGCACGGGGCGGGGGACAGTCACGGACCCGCACGGGGTCCCGTTCTCACCGAAGGGAAACCCAAAGGGAGGGGGCCCCTCAGGGCTGGGGGAGCGCCCCTCGCCGGCAGGAGGGCGCGGCTGGGCACCCGCAGCCCCTCACCCACAGCCCCGGCAGGGGCTCAGCAGGCACCGGCGCCTCACGGCTGACGGGCCGGCACCGCCCGCGCCCGCCGGGC